>JABWTJ010000022.1:1320000-1737790 GCA_016801875.1 Solanum sitiens
ACTCATCCTGTGCTAAAAGTTATGGTCGTTTTGAAGTTGACCAAAAACTTAAAAAGAACTTACGAATGACTTGAATGAATTCTCTTTAGTTCTTTTTGGAATTCAAGGTGCTACATCTAATGACCTTAAAACTTAAGAAAACTTAAATTTTTTGGTAAAATCTTACTCACAACAAAGAATGATTCGAGTGTTAGCTTAATTTATTTTGGGGTATTACATTATCTCCCCCTTGGGATCATTCGTCCTTGAATGACGACTCAATAGGTATGGAACGTGTTACTCTTACCATCTCTTCTGACTCATGAACTTTCCTACTATACGTGCTGGACTAATTCATACCAAGAGTTGAGACCTTCTATTTCACCTAAATCAAGAACGATGTTGTTGTGAACATAGTCTTTGCCTCTGTGAAGTTACATTTTCTGAAACAAAGGAAATCTAGGCATGAAGTAAGAATATGAATACCATGCCTCGGGTGATATGACTACTAGCTATTAAGCTTAGCAACACTTATCAAGTATTCTCTTCTTTCCTTATCATCATAGACATTGGCTGCAACTCATAGCTCCCACAAGGGTACATGACTTCTCTTACCAAGGCTTGAGTCTAACTACACACTCTTACTATATTCAAACTTAACCCAAATCCTAAGGTTCGGGTTCTGTACCTCTCTACGGGGAATCTCATCCCAAGAATATTACTCTTTACCACCACATTTTATAAACAATGGGCTCATATTAAAAATCACCTAATGTTTAATAAAACACATTCAAGCTTAGTACTCTAACAACTCCATGGACTCCTACTGACCAGCTCCTTAAGAAGTTCTCATTCTCTCATTATCTCTTCCATACCAACTAGAATTGCCCGCATTACTACTCGAAACCAACTAAGGGCTCTCATTCAATTATTTCGCATAGTAAAACCTCATCCTCCTCTTCCTTCTCATTTACAACCTTACATGGAATCACCACACCATCATTATCATGAGAAGATCATTTTCTAACATAACTCCACTACTAAAGGACCTCTGAAAACATATCTCCCAAACTCTTTGAGCTAACACTTTCTTATTCTAAACACTTTACTTGATTTCTCATCTTATCATCCCTCACTTAGGTCTAAAACTGAAACTTGAAAGCTATGGTCCCATTCTATCATCTCTAACTGGTCTACCTCGCCCTTTACTCTAAAACTCA
This sequence comes from Solanum sitiens, assembly GCA_016801875.1. Lineage (NCBI taxonomy): Eukaryota > Viridiplantae > Streptophyta > Magnoliopsida > Solanales > Solanaceae > Solanum > Solanum sitiens. Next base: position 1,321,200 of record JABWTJ010000022.1, read on the forward strand.
GGAAAAGCTTATCTGCTGACTACCGAACTCTCCATAAGACGGTACTAAGACCTCTTTCTAAGGAGAATTAGCTCCTAAGGATGCTTCATCTTACTCTTTAGGAAAAATATACTCGCACCAATCTATCCCATATTGACAACTTAATTACAGAAACTAAGCACACATAAATTCATAACCTCAATTTGGACTCTGTTTGGCCACATATCATCTCAGGTGTACTTTTTACTACTCTTCCTTCATTTTTCTCCTCTATGGGTCATAATACCACATTTTCATTTTAATGTACCACCTGATCTCCTTGCCTATTTCAGGTCAAACCTACTAGATCAAATCTCAAAACTAACACCATTTCCCTCATGTCGCCATCTTTTTTATTACGCCACTCATCTCATATTCAAGCTTAGTGTCTATACACGTATATCAATATGATTGCTCATACTTTATACTACTTGCGACTACCAGAAGAAGTCAAGAATTACCCAACCACTAAGATCTCATGACAAGTAGGAAATCTTTGTCTCTTCATCTACCTACCTTAAAATTACCTTCACCTTCCATCTCACAACTTAAGTACTATTAACTCTCTTAATGTGCCTTACCTCTCAAATAGTTCTATAGAACACCATGAGATTTTCCTTTCAAAAAAATCATAAACCTAGCTTGAGTCTATTTGTAACGTTCCGGAAATCATATGTCTAATGAAGAGCCCAGTATGCCCTTAGGATAGCCTATTAGGGTACATAGGCACCCCAATGCCCAATATTGAGAAATATTGGGCATAGTATAGAAAAATTGGCTAAGAGATATTAGCCAATTTTCTATATACAAATATGAGATATACTTTTTGGGTTGTCATACCCCAATCCAAGATTGACGTTTAAGAAATGTATCTGCAATGAAGACTCTAAGCTAATAAAATATATGTCGTCCAACTCACAAAAGGTATGAGGCATCCAACTGTCAAGCCTAGATACCATGGTACATGATCAATTAAAATGATCATGTAGATTAAGCAGTGCCCAAGGACATAGTTAGGGTCCTTGGGACAATAAGTAAATATTTCAAATGAGACATCAAGAATAGTTAGTTAGGAAAGTACAACCAACCCATGTGCAAGCACATGGGCAAAGTATGTGGGAACCGGCCGAGAGGGGGACCACACGACATGCTAACCGAATTCGGTTAGGCGGTTAGGGGCATGTGCACGGACGGGTCAAGCCAGGTGGGGCCGAGATTCCTAACCAACTCAACACCCTAACTAACTTAACCAACTAACTAAATAACCTAGGATCAATAAAAGATGACCATCCAAGGGACCCGACAACCTAAGATATAGTCGGGTGACACCTAACTAACCTAACCAACTTAGGGACAACCTAGTACCTAACCTAGGATGGTCCAAAGTTGTTAGTTGTGGTCCTAGTGACTTAGGGGTGTTTTGGTAATTTCCTTAAGTCCCATATTTAATTAATTAAGTCATCAAATTAATTAAATTAAGCCTTGGTTAGCCGAGACACTTAGTCAATTGCAATTGGCTAAGTCAATTGTTCTCTTATGTCTAGTCAACTTAGGAGGGGCGTTTTAGTAATTAACTAATTAGTTATTTAATTAATTTAATTAAGTCTTAAGTTGTTTAACTGAAGATCAGTTCCTAAACCTAGAATTCACGATCAAATCTTGAGAACTCACGACGCTAAGGCAGTAGAACACAAACCGCAAGAACGTAGAACGCTAAAGTCTCTCTTAGGCGATTTCAAAGTACTTTTCAAGGATTTCGTGTAGAGTGATCGTCGTAGACTCAAATCTACATAAGGTATGGGTTTCTCTCCTAGAATTCTTTCTCCAAGAGTACTTTCCATCGTCGTAATTCATGAGATCTCGAAAACTAGGGTTGTTCCCAAAGTTCTCGTCGAACTTCCCTTGTCCCTAGTATCCTTTTCGATTCCATGTTGAATAGGTTAGAGATCATGTTGTTGGTATGTGGTGCTGGCTGATCTTAATGTGTAGGGTTCTTGATTGTTAAATGTCGAATGAACTATGAATTGAACTCGTTTGATGCTAAGGGTTTCTTATGTGAATTAAAGGACGATGTATTACTAAGATATGTTCGAAAACGTTAAGTGTGATGTGTGACGACCTAATGCATACTTGCTGTGACTTTATGAAAATGTTATATTCATCAAATGTTAATATGATGCTGTCCAAGATGCTTAAAAACGTTATGCCTAAAGTCATGAACTAAGATTGTCTAAAAAGATCTCTATGAAATCACATCTTGAATGAATTGACCATCTGGTGCCAATAAAATTGGCTAACACTACTTTGTCAAAAAGAATGCATGCTAATGGCTATGAGCTTATGTAAAAGATTGAAATATTGGATAAAGGTTCTTACATATTCAATTTAAATATGAACATACGTAAAATTGGTCTATACCAACAAAAATGGTTATGTAGTTTAATATCCCAAATGTTGAGGCCAATACTAATCATATGCCAATCTTGTGTAGTTAGAGTATCAAATGATATCATAAGCACTTCTAAAGTAATTCAATGAATCCATAACCAAGGGCATGCCATTCATTGGGACAACTCCTAACATGCTCTAAAAGAATGAACTATGAACATATGAAACTCATTGAAAGAAGTGCTCATCGTCCATAAATAATGAAATGAAGCTACTACACTAAAGTAAAGAAGTAACGTGAGTTATAACATAATTAAAGGGGTCTAAATTAAGTAAGTGACCAGAATGTGGTGTTAAAGGAAGTGAGACAAGTCTTACTTACACCAAAGCTAATATGTTAAAAGAATACTCACGAATGAAGGTGTTCATTTTTGTGTGAGACTAGTCTCATTAACACCTAAGGATGATTTGTAAGGACAATTCACATTTATTCAATGTAAAGTAAGGATGATATGTTAGGACAATTCACATTTCATCAATGTAAAGTAAGGATGATATGTAAGGACAATTCACATTTCATCAATGTAATGTAAGGATGACAAGTCATCAAAAGAGTAAGTAAATCTCAATCTAGAAGCAAGCATCCATAATGCTTGAGTCAACTCTAAAAGATAAAGTAGATAATGAAAGTGAGCACATCACCGATAGATTAGTTATGAGCATGTGTTTGCACGTGTAAGTCTCATGAGACGAGGCTACCACCGAGGTGGATAAGTAGTTTCATTACGTCCCTAGTCTTCGAACTATGTCTAGCCAACAGAGGAACTAGCCAGTGGTTTCCACCTAAGCGAGCTAGGCATGTTCGGTTTCACTTTGGCCGGTGATTCCACCCCTTTTCGTTGTGGGGCAGACACTGGATTTCATGTTTAGATCACATGATCTTTGTCGGTTAATGCTCACGATATGTTCTTGGTTCACTATAGCCGTGAGTCACTCCTTTTCGGTGTGGAGTGAACACTTGAGATGGATTCGCCTTAGCCGGGGATCACCACTTTCCATGTGTGGGGCAGACACTGAATTTCATGAGTAGCTCATATGATCTTGATTCATTTTAATCGGTGAATCACCCCTTTTCGGTGTGGGGAAGACACTGGATTTCATGTTAGCTCGTATGATCTTATTCCCTATGATGTCTCTATGAAAGTGAGAATGATGATGATGATGGAACGTATGTTCAAAGTGAGCAATGAAGAAGAGATTAAGAATGCCAATTGCCAAAATCACACTCATGAAGTTTCAGCAAATAATGGGCAAAGCCAAATAAGATTGACTTATAATGACTTCTTATATGATGCCAATAAAGTGAAGTAGAAATGTTAACTAAAATACCTCATAACTTCCCTAACATGAAAATGATGAAATATGTGGCTTAGCCAATAGAGAATGGCTTATGAAATATAATGAATATATAGTGTAAAGAATGACTCACTATAAGGTAGGGAAATCATTCCTTAGTCCTTGGATTACTTACATCGATTCATTGTGGGTATGGTACTACAATGAATCATTGCACTTGTAAGTAAAACATAGGACCAAAGGAATTATTGAATTACACAACAAGAAGAAGAAAAAGACTAAAAAATAAATTAAGTGTCAAAAGGGGAGCTCTCGGGTTGGGGGTTAGCAAATTTTCAAATCCTCGCCCGAGTGGTTCTAATATTATGTTGATGATATTGAGGTCTTGTAATAATATAAAAAATGAGTTGTGTGCTTTGAATGCATTAAAATACATCATATTCATACCACAATTCACAACTAACGATTAGGAAAGTCTAATGACTAGACTTTCCAGAAATGGCATGTTGCTTAGGAAGAGCTTTCATTGATCATGCATAGCTTTATGTGTATGTGTGCATACACCCATACTTAGTACAACTGGTGTACAAATCCCTACTATTTACTATTTTTATAGGTGCAGGTCAGAGAACAAATTTAAGTCTCTTGCAGTGGTTTGGACATCAACGTTCTCCAAACCATTTGGTAGGTCCTATTGATTTCGAGGATGCTACAATTTTAATCTAGCTTTAGATATAGACATAGCTAGTGGATGTTGTCCCTAGCGTTTCTTTCATATTTCATTTCAAACTTTTTGATGTAAGGCCGTGTTTGGCAAACTATTTATGATATATTCATCTTCTGTTTCGAATTAATTCTTTATATTAGATGGTTGTGTATTGAGGTTGAGCTTAGTATGTAATGATTAATATGTAATGACTATATGAAGTCTATATAACTTCATACATATAAAAAGTTTTAAATTTTCTGCAAATATAACTAGATGAATGTGATGAATGCAAGATGAGGCTTGTCTGCGACCTCTGAGAGGTCAACGACGCCGGTGGCGAATCGGATTCCAGAGTCCGGGTCGTTACACTATTTCCTCATGAATACTCTGCTCTCTTATTCAAAAAATGTATTTAGTTTTCTCTAATATGTGGCACATCGACATCAACTCTATTTTGGTTAAAAGTACACTCTATCTCATCGTGACTAATAACCCTTCCTTTTCTTCTATCAAAAACTCTTTACACCATTATTATTCCTTATTATACTCATAAAAGAACTCATTGTAACACCCCGTATCCAAAACAGACCAAAAACCAGCTTTTCAGAAAAATCTGCAGGTGCAACCAACAGTGGCATCGACGGACCGTAGCCTAACCCACGGTCCGTCCTGTACATCCGTTGATGGGGTCAGAAACTCCCAAAAATCTCAGCCCAGGAAAATTGGTTAAGTCTTGGTTGACGGACGGACCTACGATCCGTAGGTCAGACTACGGTCTGTAGTCCGTGACCATCGATCGAGACCCCATTCACCCACTCTCTGACAAGTACCACGGATGACCAGCACGATCCGTAAGTCTGACCATAGGTGGGAACTAGCAGCCAGTTAGGGGGGAAATACAGTAGGTTCAACTTCAAATGATCATAACTCTTAGACAAAAATAACTTAGGTGTCCCATGACATATCAACAGATAGATAATTGATTAGATTTCCATAGCCACTGATCTTGCTAAAATCAAAGCTTCGAGTAAAAAGTTATGCCTGTTTTACTAAAGACCTGTCGAACAGACCCAATCTACGGACCCAAACGACGGACCGTCGATGGAACGACGGACCGTCTATCCAGGCCGCCGTTTGGTCCGACAACAACTTACCCAGGGGTCTTTTGATCTTTTCCCACTTCGTTTAAACCTTAAGATACATCATTTTGACCGCAAATCATCAGATTTTAGTCAGTTTAAGCTTAGAAACATAACTAAAACTTACCTAAGTCAAATCATTAATCAAAAGTTAGAAAATTAGAAGCAAGGAAGGAGAGAAAAGGTGAAGAACCCTAGTCAAGAACGCAACAAGTTTCCAGCAGTTCCAGCCACAAAATCTAAGTATTTTTCCATTAGTTTCATCACCAGGTATGTGGGATTTCACTAGTGGGTTGCTTTCACCCATTGGGTCTCTAGTTTTCAGTCAGATTCTTGATTCCCATATCATGATTAAACCTAGGGTTTCTAGAACTTCAACAGAACTTCATGAATTTATTAGTTATATGTTCCAAATCAGATTATCATGTTATTATTTAGTTTATCGCAAGAATTTCAGAACCCTAGCTATGTATTTCTTTAGTTCTTGAATTACACATGCTAGGTCAGATATTTCAGTTACTTCAAATATGCATGCCTTTGTTATAAATGCATGATTACCAGATTAATTGTTTTATTCTCAGTTTGCATGTTTAGTTTTGAGCTATCCAGTATTTACAGAAACTCAATCATAATTATTTAATTACATAATTCATTGTGAGTAGCATAATACCTAGTTGGACTAGGGTTCAACGTACACAAATAGTCCCAGAATTAGTAGCCAAGTAGGTTGTAAGTCCCCTCTGTGGGCAATCAGTTTTGTGATCACGCCAGCATGCCTTTATACCTTTGGTAGGGTATATTGGGTCCTCTCGATGGGGCGTATACATCGGACTCCACATTTAGCTCATGTGGTTTTATTATCGGTTATTAGTAGCTCCCACAGTTCAGTCATACTCTCTTGCATTGACTAATTGTCAGTATTTTCAGTATTCAGTTTCAGCATGTGATAAATTGGTCATTGCATTCAGTTAGCTCAGAATTCTCTATATCATGTTTAGGTTATTATACTTGCTTTTGTGCTTGTTCAGTTATGTTTTGTTTCAGCTTTATTCTATCCTACATGCTCAGTACCTTTCAAGTACTGACGCATACAAGCGCTACATCTTCTCGTGATGTAGGTTCAGGTTCTCAGTATCCAGATAACGCATAGATCAATTTTTGATCTCCAGTTCAGCAGATTCTGTGGTGAGTCTTCATTCTCTAAGGACAACAGTCATGAGTTTCATTTCAGTTATTTAGTCATTTACTTTCAGTTTTGCTAGATTTAGCTAGGGCTTGTCCCAGTATTTCTAGTCCAGTTTAGAGGTTTATTTCAGACACAGGTAGTTTCAGCTTGGCGTTGAGTTAATATTTTTATTGTATTAAACTCATCCGTTTTTATACATCTCATTTTTAGTATATGGGTATTCCCCATCTTTCATTTTAAGTATGATTTAGCTTTTGCAATAGTTTATTATTCTTTAGTATGCTCATGATCATGCCATTATGGTTAGCTTGGGATCACTTGTGGTCCTAGGTTTCGTGTCCGCGTATCAGGGGTAGCTCGGGGCATGACAAAACTTGGTATCAGAGCACTAGGTTCAAGAGTCCTAGGATGTCTAAAAAGCCGCACTAAGTAGAGTCCTTTTTATGGGTGTGATGTGCACCACATCTAATGAGAAGGGGGCTATAAAGTGTTATAGGAAAAACTTCAATTTCTTGTTACTCTTATCGTGCATAAGGTATGATCCTATTCCATTCTAACTTGACGTTTACGTTTCAGATCATGCCTCCTCGTAGAGCTAACGCTAAGAATGTGAACGCTAGGAATGCAAACGCAGCTCCTCCAGTCCCAGATCAAGAAGTCTCCAATGCTGAGTTCAGTAATGCCATACAGATGTTGGCTCAGAGTATGACCCACAAGAACAATCGGGTTCGTGCTCCTCTGAATGAAAATAGTGGATCAGCAGCAACAAGGATCCATGACTTTGTTAGGATGAATCCACCTGAGTTCTTAGGATCGCAAACTAATGACGATCTCAGAATTTCTTGGACGAAATCAAGAATATCTTTGAGGTAATGCAAGTCACTGGGAATGATCGGGTTGAGTTGGCATCATACTAGTTGAAGTATGTTGCTCATATCTGGTACACTCAGTGGAAGGAGAATAGGGGTGCAAATGCAGCTCCTATCACTTGGGATTGCATCAGTGAGACATTTCTCGACAGGTTTTTCCCAATAGAGTTGTGAGAAGCAAAGACTGAAGAATTCATGAACTTGAGGCAGGGAAACAGGACAGTCCAAGAGTATGGGCAGAAGTTTAACCAACTCTCCAGGTATGCTCCTCACATGGTCGCTGACTCCAGGGCTCAGATAAATAAGTACTTGGAGTGTCGGATTTGGTGAAAATAGAGTGCAGAAATACTATGTTACTGGGAGATGTGAAACTCTCTAGGCTTATGACTCATGCTCAACAGGTTGATGGTGATAAGCTTAGAGTACATGCCAAAGAGAATAAGAAGGCTAGGACTGGGAACTATGACTATTCTCAGCAAAAATCGGGTGGTGGAAATCGCTCGTACAGTTAGTAGAAGTTCTCATCTCCAGCCCCTTCATCAGCTAGTGTTCCATCCTCCAAGAACAGGTTTGACCAAAAGGTTAGAGCAATAGGCTCTAAGTCTCAGGGAAGTGTTTCAGGCACCAAGACTTACCCCGCTTTCCCTAAGTGTGGTAAGAACCATCCGAACGAGTGTATTGTAGGAAAAGAAGGATGTTTTGGGTGCGGTCAGTCTGGTCACAAGTTGAGGAATTGTCCTTCGAGATAGGGTCAAGGAGGTGGAAATGGTAGAGCTCAGTCTACAACTTCATCAGCACCAGCAAATCACCCGACTCAGCAGGGTAACTCATCTGGTACAGATGGCGGTCAGCACTAGAATAGGTGGTATGCTCTTTAGGCTCGCCAGGATCAGGAATGTTCTCCTGATGTAGTCACTGGTACGTTACGAGTCTTTGACCTTGATGTTTATGAATTCTTACATCCATGGGCTACTCTTTCTTTTGTAACTCCTTACATAGCAGTCCAATTCAGTGTCAATCCATAAACTCTCTCAGAACTTTCTCAGTCTCAACTCCAGTCGGTGACCTAGTTATAGCTATGGGTATACAAAAATTGCCCTGTCACAGTCTCTTAGAAAGTCACCTCAGCAGATCTAGTATAGTTAGAAATGGTAGACTTTGATGTCATTCTAGGCATGGATTGGTTACACTCATGTTATGCCTCAGTCGATTGTAGAACTAGGATTGTTCGTTTCCAGTTTCCAAATGAACCAATCTTAGAATAGAAGGGTAGTAGGTTAGCGCCTATGGGTCGATTTATTTCTTACCTTAAGGCCAGAAAGATAATTTCTAAGGGTTATATCTATCATCTAGTTTGGGTTAAGGATTCTAGCTCTGAAACCCCAACTCTTGAGTCAGTTCCAGTATTCAGTGAATTTCCAGAAGTGTTTCGAGAAGATCTTCCCGGAGTTCCTCCCGAAAGGGAAATTGACTTTGAAATTGATCTCCTTCGAGATACCCAGCCTATTTCTATTCCTCCTTACAGAATGTCTCGACAAGAGCTTAAGGAGTTTAAATAGCAGTTGAAAGACCTTCTAGATAAGAATTTCATCAGACCTAGCATTTCACCATGGGGTGCACCAATGTTGTTCGTAAAGATGAAAGATGGTTCTCTCAGAATGTGTATTGACTATAGACAATTGAACAAGGTCACAATCAAGAATAAGTATCCCATCCCTAGGATTGATGACTTGTTTGACCAACTTCAGGGTGCTAGCCATTTCTCAAAGATAGACTTCAGATCGGGTTATCATCAGCTTAAAGTCAGAGATAGTGACATTTCGAAAATAGCCTTCTGAACTTGGTATGATCATTACGAATTTGTAGTTATGTCATTTGGACTAACCAATGCTCATGCGACTTTCATTAATTTGATGAACAGAGTGTTTAAACAGTACTTGGACTTGTTCGTTATCGCCTTCATTGATCATATCCTCATTTACTCTAGCAATGAGGAAGAATATGCGAGTCATTTGAGAATTGTTCTACAGGCTCTCAAGGATTGCTAGTTATTCGCTAAGTTTAGCAAATGTGAGTTCTGGTTGCAATCCGTTGCTTTCCTTGGTCACATTGTGTCTAGCGAAGGGATTTGAGTGGATTCGCAGAAGATGGAAGCAGTGAAACAATGGCCAAGACCTACCTCTGCTATAGATATTAGAAGTTTCTTAGGTCTAGTGGGTTATTACAAAAGGTTCGTGGAAGGATTTTCATCCATAGCCTCACCATTGACTAGGTTGACGCAGAAGATGGTCAAGTTTCAATGGTCAGATGACTGTGAGAAAAGTTTTGCAGAGTTGAAACTAGATTGACTAGAGCTCCTATTTTGACTCTACCAGAGGGGTCAGATGGTTATGTGATCTATTGCGACGCATCCAGAGTTGGCCTTGGTTGTGTGTTGATGCAACAAGATAAGGTTATAGCTTATGCTTCTAGACAGCTTAAGGTGCATGAGAAGAACTATCCAACTCATGACCTCAATCTTGCAGCAGTGGTGTTTGCACTCAAGATATGGAGACACTACTTGTATGGTGTTCATGTAGATGTGTTCACTGATCATAAGAGCCTTCAGTATGTTTTCAACCAGAAAGAGTTTAATCTTCGCCAGAGGAGATGGCTTGAGTTGCTTAAGGATTATGATATAAGAGTGCATTACCATCCTGGTAAGGCGAATGAAGTAGCAGATGCTCTTAGCAGATTATCTATGGATAGTGTAGCCCATGTTGAGGAAGAAAGGAAGGAGCTAGTGAAGGATGTTCACAGGCTTGCTCGCTTGGGAGTTTGCCTTATGAGCATATCAGACAATGGTGTAACAGTTCGAAATGAAGTAGAATCTTCTTTGGTAGTGGAGGTTAAGGAAAAGCAAGAGAGTGATCCAATCTTGCTTGAACTAAAACGTGCTGTCCACAATCAGAGAGTGGAGGTTTTCTCCCAAGGGGGAGATGGTGTACTTCGCTACCAGGGTAGATTGTGTGTTCCTGATGTGGACGAGTTGAGACAGCATATTCTTACAGAAGCCCATAACTCCAGATATTCTATTCACCCAGGTGCCACTGAGATGTACCTTGATCTCCGGGAACTCTATTGGTGGAATGGCATGAAGAGGGATATAGCAGATTTTGTGAGTAAGTGCCTCAATTATCAGCAAGTCAAGGTAGAACATAGAAACCAGGGGGTATGACTCAAGAGATCGACATTCCTACTTGGAAGTGGGAAGTGATCAATATGGATTTCATCACAGGGTTACCGCGTACTCGCAGACAACATGACTCCATTTGGGTGGTAGTTGATAGGATGACTAAGTCTTCTCGCTTTTTGGCGGTGAAGACTACAGATTCGGCAGAGGACTATGCCAAGCTTTACATTAATGAAATTGTGAGGTTGCATGGGGTTCCTTTGTCTATAATCTCAGATAGAGGTCCTAAGTTTACCTCTCATTTCTGGAAGTCATTTCAGAAAGGTCTTGGTACTCAAGTTAACCTTAGCACATCATTTCATCCGCAGACGGATGGACAGGCAGAGCGTACCATTCAGACCCTAGAGGATATGTTGAGAGCTTGTGTGATCGATTTCAAGGGTAGTTGGGATGATCACCTTCCTCTGATTGAGTTTGCCTACAACAATAACTACCATTCCAGCATTCAGATGGCTCCTTATGAAGCTTTGTATGTGAGCAGATGTAGATATCCTGTTTGTTGGTTTGAAGTAGGTGAAACAACTTTGATAGGGCCAGATTCCGTCCTTCATGCTATGGAGAAAGTTTAACTCATTTGATATAGAATTAAGACAGCCCAGAGTCGTTAGAAATCTTATGCATATGTAAGGAGAAGGAAACTAGAGTTCCAAGTTGATGATTGGGTTTTTCTGAAAGTGTCACCAATGAAAGGGGTGATAAGATTTGGCAAGAAAGGGAAGCTCAGTCCTAGATACAAGATCTTGAAAAGGGTTGTCAAGGCGGCATATGAGTTAGAGTTACTAGCAGACTTAACAGCAGTGCATCTGGTCTTCCACATCTCACTCTTGAAGAAGTGTGTGGGTGACCCAGCCTCTATAGTGCTATTAGAGAGTGTGGTGGTGAATAATAGTCTTTCTTATAAGGATGTACCAGTTGAGATTCTTGACCGTCAGGTTAGAAGGTTGAGAAATAAAGAAGTCGCTTCAGTCAAGGTTTTGTGGAGGAGTCAGTCTGTAGAGGGAGCTACTTGGGAAGCAGAAGCAGCCATGAAAGCCAAGTATCCTCACCTCTTTCCTTCCGATTCCACTACAACTTGAGGTAATAGTTCCACTTCAGTTTTCCAGTCATTCATGCGTAAATTCAGTCTTAGAATCATGTTTCCTCATTTTGTACTTGCATTTTCAGCGTATTTGCATGTTCTCGGAACTCAATTTAGTCGATAACTCAGTTCTCAGTGATTAGTAGTAGGGTTTGCAGCTCTCTCCCTCTATTTCAGCTAGTTTAATCTTCATTCGAGGATGAATGTTCCCAAGGGGGAGATAATGTAACACCCCGTATCCAAAACAGACCAAAAACCAGCTTTTCAGAAAAATCTGCAGGTGCAACCAACGTGGCATCGACAGACCATAGCCTGACCCATGGTCCATCCTGCACATCCGTCGATGGGGTCAGAAACTCCCAAAAATCTCAGCCCAGGAAAATTGGTTAAGTCTTGGTCGACGGACGGACCTACGGTCCGTAGGTCAGACTAAGGTCCGTAGTCCGTGACCGTCGATCGAGACCCCATTCACCCACTCTCTGATAAGAACCACGGATGACTAGCGCGGTTCGTAGGTGGACCCACGGTCCGTAGGTGAGAACTAGTAGTCAGTTAGGGGGGAAATGCAGTAGGGTCAACTTAAAATAATCATAACTCTTAGCAAAAAATAAATTAGTTGTCACATGACATATCAACAGATAGATAATGAATTAGCTTTCCATAGCCACCTACCTTGCTAAAATCAAAGTTCCGAGTAAAATGTTATGCCCGTTTTAGTAAAAGCCTGTCGAACAGACCCAACCTAATGACCCAAACGACAGACCGTCGATGGAACGACGGACTGTCTGTCCAGGCCGTCGTTTGGTCCGACCGCAACTTACTCAGGGGTCTTTTGGTCCTTTCCCACTTCGTTTAAACCTTAAGATACGTCGTTTTGACCCTAAATCATCAGATTTTAGTCAGTTTAAGCCTAGAAACATAACTAAAACTTACCTAAGTCAAATCATTAATCAAAAGTTAGAAAATTAGAAGCAAGAAAGGAGAAAAAAGGTCAAGAACCCTAGTCAAGAACGCAACAAGTTTCCAGCAGTTCCAGCCACGAAATCTAAGTATTTTTCCGTAAATATCATCACCAGATATGTGGGATTTCACTAGTGGGTTGCTTTCACCCATTGGGTCCCTAGTTTTCAGTCAGATTCTTGATTCCCATATCATGATTAGACCTAGGGTTTCTAGAACTTCAACAGAACTTCATGAATTTATTAGTTATATGTTCCAAATCAGATTATCATGTTATTATTCAGTTTATCGCATGAACTTCAAAACCCTAGCTATGTATTTCTTTAGTTCTTAAATTACACATGCTAGGTCAGATATTTCAGTTACTTCAAATATACATGCCTCAGTTATAAATGCATGATTACCAAGTTAATTGTTGCATTCTCAATTTCATGTTTAGTTTTGAGCTATCCAGTATTTACTGAAACTCAGTCATTATCAGTTAATTACATAATTCATTGGGAGTAGCATAATATCGAGTTGGACTAGGGGTTCAACGTAACCAAATAGTCCCAGAACTACTAGCCAAGTAGGTTGTAAGTTCCCTCTGTGGGCAATCAGTTTAGTGATCATGCCAGCATGCCTTTATACCTTTGGCAGGGTATATTGAGTCCTCTCGGTGGGGAGTATACATCGGATTCCACATTTAGCTCATGTGGTTTATTATCGGTTATTAGTACCTCCCACAGTTTAGTCATACTCTCTTGCATTGACCAATTGTCAGTATATTCAGTATTCAGTTTCACAATGTTATAAATTGGTCATTGCATTCAGTTAGCTCAGAATTCTCTATATCATGTTCAGGTTATTATACTTGCTTTTGTACTTGTTCAGTTATGTTTTGTTTCAGCTTTATTCTATCCTACATGCTCAGTACCTTTCAAGTACTAACGCATACGTGTGCTACATCTTCTCGTGATGTAGGTTCAGGTTCTCAGCATCCAGATCAAGCATAGATCGATTTCCGATCTCCAGTTCAGCAGATTTAGTGGTGAGTACTCATTCTCCGAGGATAACAATCATGAGTTTCATTTTAGTCTTTTAGTTATTTAGTTTCAATTTTGCTAGATTTAGCTGGGGCTTGTCCCAGTATTTCTAGTCCAGTTTAGAGGCTTATTTCAGACACAGTTAGTTTCAGCTTAGCGTTGAGTTAATATTTTCATTGTATTAAACTCATCAGTTTTTATATATCTCAGTTTTAGTATATGGGTATTCCCCATCTTTCATTTTAAGTATGATTTAGCTTCCGCAACAGTTTATTATTCTTTAGTATGCTCATGATCATGCCAGTAGGGTTAGCTTGGGATCACTTGTGGTCCTATGTTCGGTGTCCGCATCTCGGTGGTAGCTCGGGGCGTGACAAAACTTGGTATCAGAGCACTATGTTCAAGAGTCCTAGGATGTCTAAAAAGCCGCACTAAGTAGAGTCCTTTTAATGGGTGTGAAGTGTACCACATCTAATAAGAAGGGGGATACAAAGTGTTACAGGAAAAACTTTACTTTCTTGTTACTCTTATCGTGCGTAAGGTATGATCCTATTCCATTCTAACTTGACATTTTACATTTCAGATCATGCCTACTCGTAGAGATAACGATAGGAATGCGAACGCTAATAATGCAAACACAGCTCCTCCAGTCCCAGATCAAGAAGTCTCCAATGCTGAGTTCAAAAATGCCATACAGATGTTGGCTCATCGTATGACCCACCAGAACAATCGGGTTCATGCTCCTCTGAGTGAAAATGGTGGATCAGCAGCAGCAAGGGTCCGTGACTTTGTTAGGATGAATCCGCCTGAGTTCTTAGGATTGCAAACTAATGAAGATCCTCAGAATTTCTTGGACGAAATCAAGAAGATCTTTGAGGTAATGCAAGTCAGTGGGAATGATCGGGTTGAGTTGGCATCATACCAGTTGAAGGATGTTGCTCATATCTGGTACAATCAGTGGAAGGAGAATAGGGGTGCAAATGCAACTCTTATCACTTGGGATTGCTTCAGTGAGACTTTTCTCGACAGTTTTTTCCAATAGAGTTGAGAGAAGCAAAGACTCAAGAATTCATGAACTTGAGGAAGGGAAACATGACAGTCCAAGAGTATGGGCTGAAGTTTAACCAACTCTCCAGGTATGCTCCTCACATGGTTGCTAACTCCAGGGCTCAGATGAATAAGTTCTTGTATGGAGTGTCGAATTGGTGCAAACAGAGTGGAGAAATGCTATGTTGCTGGAAGATATGAACATCTCTAGGCTTATGACTCATGATCAGCACGTTGATGGTGATAAGCTTAGAGAACAAGACAAAGAGAATAAGAAGGCTAGGACTGGGAACTATGACTATTCTCAGCAGAGATCGGGTGGTGGAAATCGCTCGCAGAGTCAGCAGAAGTTCTCATCTCCAGCCCCTTCATCAGCTAGTGTTCCATCCTCCAAGAACAGGTTTGACTAGAAGGTTAGAGCACCAGGCTCTAAGTCTCATGGAAGTGTTTCAGGCATCAAGACTTACCTCGCTTGACCTAAGTGTGGTAACAACCAACCGGGCGAGTGTCTTGCAGGAAATGAAGGATGTTTTGGGTGCGGTCAGTCTGGTCACAGGTTGATGGATTTTCCTTCGAGACAGGGTCAAAGAGGTGGAAATGGTACAACTCAGTCTACAACTTCATCAGCACCAGCAAATCGCCCGACTCTGCAGGGTAACTCATCTGGTACAGGTGGCGGTCAGCACTAGAAGAGGTTGTATTCTCTTTAGGCTCGCCAGGATCAGGAAGGTTCTCCTGATGTAGTCACTGGTACGTTACGAGTCTTTGACCTTGATGTTTATGCATTGTTAGATCCATGAGCTACTCTTTCTTTTGCAACTCCTTACATAGAAGTCCTATTCAGTGTCAATCAGAAACTCTCTCAAAACCTTTCTCAGTCTCTACTCCAGTCGGTGACCCAGTTATAGCTAGATGGGTATACATAAATTGCCCTGTCACAGTCTCTTTAAAAGTCACCTCAGCAGATCTAGTAGAGATAGAAAAGGTATACTTCGATGTCATTCTAGGCATGGATTAGTTATATTCATGTTATGCCTCAGTCGATTGTAGAACTAGGATTGTTCATTTCAAGTTTCCAGACGAACCAATCTTAGAATGGAAGGGTAGTAGCTTAGGCCTATGGGTCGATTTATTTCTTACCTTAAGGCCAGAAAGATGATCTCTAAGGGTTATATCTATCATCTAGTTCGGGTTAAGGATTCTACCTCTGAAACCCCAACTCTTGAGTCAGTTCCAGTGTCAGTGAATTTCCAGAAGTGTTTCCAGAAGATCTTCCCAGAGTTTCTCCCAAAAGGGAATTTGACTTTGGAATTGATCTCCTTCCAGATACCCAGCCTATTTCTATTCCTCCTTACAGAATGGCTCCAGTAGAGCTTAAGGAATTGAAATAGCAGTTGAAAGACCTTCTAGATAAGGGTTTCATCAGACCTAACATTTTACCATGGGGTGCACCAGCGTTGTTCGTAAAGAAGAAAGATGGTTCTCTCAGTATGTGTATTGACTATAGACAGTTGAACAAGGTCACAATCAAGAATAAGTATCCCATCCCTAGGATTGATGACTTATTTGACCAACTTCAGGGTGCTAGCCATTTCTCAAAGATAGACTTCAGATCAGGTTATCATCAGCTCAGAGTCAGAGATAGTGATATTCCAAAAACAACTTTCAGAACTCGGTATTATCATTATGAATTTGTAGTTATGTCATTTGGACTAACCAATGCTCCTGCAGCTTTCATGGATTTGATGAACAGAGTGTTCAAACAGTACTTCGACTTGTTTGTTATCGTCTTCATTGATGATATCCTCATTTACTCTAAGAATGAGGAAGAACATGCAAGTCATTTGAGAATTGTTCTACATACTCTCAAGGATTGCTAGTTATTCGCTAAGTTTAGCAAATGTGAGTTCTGGTTGCAATCTGTTACTTTCCTTGGTCACATTGTATCTAGCGAAGAGATTCGAGTGGATTCACAGAAGATAGAAGCAGTGAAACAATGGTCCAGACCTACCTCTACTATAGATATTAGAACTTTCTTAGGTCTAGCAGGTTATTACAGAAGGTTCATAGAAGGCTTTTCATCCATAGCCTCAACATTGACTAGGTTTACGAAGAAGATGGTCAAGTTTCAATGGTCAGATGATTGTGAGAAAAGTTTTGCAGAGTCAAAACTAGATTGACTAGAGTTGTCCTTGGTTGTGTGTTGATGCAACGAGATAATGGTATAGCTTATGCTTCTAGACAGCTTAAGGTGCATGAGAAGAACTATCCAACCCATGACCTCGATCTTGCAGCAGTGGTGTTTGCACTCAAGATATGGAGACACTACTTGTATGGTGTTCATGTAGATGTGTTCACTGATCATAAGAGCCTTCAGTATGTTTTCACTAAGAAAGAGTTGAATCTTCGCCAGAGGAGATGGCTTGAGTTGCTTAAGGATTATGATATTAGAGTGCATTACCATCCTGGTAAGGCGAATGAAGTAGCAGATGCTCTTAGCAGATTATCTATGGGTAGTGTAGCCCATGTTGAGGAAGAAAGAAAGGAGATAGTGAAGGATGGTCACATGCTTGCTCGCTTGGGAGTTTGCCTTATGAGCATATCAGACAATGGTGTAACAGTTCGAAATAAAGTAGAATCTTCTTTGGTAGTGGAGGTTAAGGAAAAGCAAGAGAGTGATCCAATCTTGCTTGAACTAAAAGGTGTTGTCCACAATCAGAGAGTGGAGGTTTTCTCCCAAGGGGGAGATGGTGTACTTCGCTATCAGGGTAAATTGTGTGTTCCTGATGTGGACGAGTTGAAACAACATATTATTGCAGAAGCCCATAACTCCAGATATTCTATTCACCCAGGTGCCACTAAGATGTACCTTGATCTGCGGGAACTCTATTGGTGGAATGGCATAAAGAGGGATATAGCAGATTTGTGAGTAAGTGCCTCAATTGTCAGCAAGTCAAGGTAGAACATCAGAAACCAGGGGGTACGACTCAAGAGATCAACATTCCTACTTGGAAGTGGGAAGTGATCAATATGGATTTCATCACAGGGTTACCGCGTACTCGCAGACAACATGACTCCATTTGGGTGGTAGTTGATAGGATAACTAATCTTGTCGCTTTTTGGCGGTCAAGACTACAGATTCGGCAGAGGAATATGCCAAGCTTACATTAATAAAATTGTGAGGTTGCATGGGGTTCCTTTGTCTATCATATGAGATAGAGGTCCTCAGTTTACCTCTCATTTCTTGAAGTGATTTCAAAAGGGTCTTGGTACTCAAGTTAACCTTAGCACAACATTTCATCCATAGACGGATGGACAGGCAGAGCGTACCATTCATACCCTAGAGGATATGTTGAGAGCTTGTGTGATCGATTTCAAGGGTAGTTGGGATGATCACCTTCCTCTGATTGAGTTTGCCTACAACAATAGCTACCATTCCAGCATTCAGATGGCCTATTATGAAGATTTGTATAGGCGTAGATGTAGATCTCATGTTGGTTGGTTTGAAGTAGGTGAAACAATTTTGATAGGGCCAGATTCAAACGTCAAGGGTCGACCAAAATGTTCAACGACTAGTCACCTATGTGTCTCACGTGTCTATGCATGCTTAAAATTGTATGAAATGAGCATATGAAGTCTTAAAATGAGTTATAATGATGTTTAATGGTATTATAGTAAGTTTCGTGTTTGGAGGTCAAACGTCCAAGAACATCTAAGACGTTCAAAAGTTAGCCCTTGAGATGTTAATCAACGTCTTGATGGGGCCTTGCGTGTTTGGACGAGTTACAGGTGTTTGTTTTGGGTGAAGCTTATGTGGAAGGTCTACAAATTATTAAGGGTTGTATTTACGTTGTAAACATCCGGGTATGACTTCTAAAGGGCCTCGCAAAAGGGCCCACAAGAAGGACCCAAGGCTGGTCGACACACTGCCTTGGCAGTGTCAATCGACGGACCAAATGACGGCCAGTTGGTTGACCAACGGCCCGTAGGTGAGGTCTCATCGATTTATACTTAGCTTGGGCAGGTATAAAAACAAAAATTGGCCAAGGACCAATCAACGGAAGCCAAAGGACGGCCAGTCGATTGGGTCCGTCGATGGTCTTCTACTTGTATTGTGAATCTAGGTTATGTTACTATTTTTATGAGCATGTAAAGGGTTATGTAATACCTTGTGTAGGTGCTTCCATTAATGAAGTGTTAAAGATTTATGACCCCTACCCATGTACCCCTATGTGAATGTGTGAATAGCTAATGTTAGGAGCCTTGAAGTATAATATGAAGACTGTATTGTCTCCTATGCTAAATAGTGTTGTGTGGTCTATACTTGAAAGTGTAATGTGGTCTAAGAGGGTGGATGCCTCAATGAGTTGTTGATAGCCATTATGTGATCATGTTGACTAATGTACACACAGTCACACATTATGCATGCTTTCGATGTAATAAATGTTCATAGTGTCTAATGAAAGGTTGTTATCATATTCACTAGTGTCTACTACTATGCATGTAAAGTATATGTATGTGAAGTATGTATGTATTTCCTTACTAGGATGACTTGATAGGAGTACTAGTATGGACAAGGGTACGGGACCTTGTCTATGCATTGCACATGTGTACCTTGATAGGATAGTTCCTAGGTTTGGTTTCTATGTGCATGAATATGAATGTATGGCCATGTGTGGTCTTAATGTGTTAAGTAAAAGGTTTGCTCACATATATGTATACACACACACACACATGAATGATGATCTAGTCAATAAAGGAGCCTTGAAAGGTGTGCTCAAGTGTATCCTTAACAAGGTAGTGCTAATACATATGCTATGTCCATGTGAAAGGGTTTCTCACATAAATTAGGTTGATGAACTCTCATATATGACCTATGAGTTAAGCATATGAGGGGATGACTCTCCTAAACCTATGTTTTATAAAGAAATGATAATAAATGCTTTTTCAATAAAGGGAACTTAGCTTAGCACCGAGTGAACTTGTAGATGAGGGGGTGACACTTTCCAAAATAGGGAAGGTAGGGTTCACTACGGTCCTCATGTGAGGGTGTGACACTTTCCCAAATAGGGGAGGTAGGGTTCACTACAGTCCTCACGGGGTGGATAGCCTCATAACCCAAAAAGGGTGTAGAGTGATATATCCAGGATTGCCCCAAGTTCCATAAACTATGCTTGCCACATAGGATCTAGCAAGTGATATCACCTAATATGCTAGCATGTGTTAATGTTCTACCTTGGCTAGGTAGGAACACCTTTCTTTGGTGTAAGGCTCTACAACACCAAATTCCATGTTTAGCACCCATGGTCTTAGTGTCGGTTAGGCTATAGTTTCCCTAAAGTAAAATGGACAATGGAAGTAAATGGTTAGGACCCTAACTAGAATGACTTAATGGAGGTTACTTAGGATAGGTGGAAGTAATGAACCCATCTAGACATTGCACAAGTAGCTCCTTTGGAAGTTCTAGGAAGGTGTTCTAAGGTGTATGGTTTTGAATATGTCTTTATGCATGGTATGGTAGTATTTGTCTACTTGTCATGAAGATGTGCATGGTATGAGTCTAAATGATGTGATCTTATCCTTATATGCACTATGTTGGTCTAAATGACTATATGATGAAGGTCTTGTATTGACATGAATGAAGTTGTCTTCACTTACTTGTTGATGTATGAATTGGATGGTAAGGCTTATGGTCTTATGATAGTTTACTAAGTATGTGTGAGGTTATGGGGATTCATATATACATTGCACTAGTAGGCTTAGAGTAGGATTGTGAGTAAGGTCTTATAATGCATTAATGTGAAGTGAAGTTGGTATATGTGTAAATTGAATATAACTTACTGTAATTGTCCTATGGTGTTGGCTTAAATATGTCTATGAAGTATTATACTTCTATGATGGTATGTGTTACCTTGTGTAGATGATATGTATTTTTCCTTGTGGCCTTAAAGTGATGCATTGCACCAAGTATCACTAGAGGGTTACTTGGAAGGTTATGGAAATAAAGAAAAGAATGCTCACTGTAAAGGAGGAAATAGTTCACTGTAATGTGACTTGAAAATGTAATAAATTCTATATGTGATCTTATGAAATGTTTGGCCATTGAATATGTTTATATGAAGTATGTGAATGATATAAATGCTATTGAATAAAGGTTTTATGAAGATTTACTCAAAATGGCATGACGTATGATTTCAAATAAAATGTCCCTTTTCAATGTATGTTTTTGCGTGGTTGCCATACTTAGTGCATTCTCGTACTAATCCTATTCTTCTCTACTTTTTACACAAAATGTAGTTTATGGATGCTTAAAGGATGTTTTAAATGGTGAAGAGCTTGATAGATGATTCCCAAGCTCAATGAAAGGAATCCTTAAGTTCAAGGATATCCTACTTTTGTCTTTACTGTAAAGTCTTTTAATACTGTATAGTTATGTAATGTGCCTTAAGGTCCGTGTCCCTAATGTACTCTAATGTTGTTGAGTCTAAGATGGGAAAGAGACTTAAGGTCTATATATGTAGTTGACTTATGTTTTATATATATGAAGTAATGTTCTAGCATATGATGTACTAAGAAAGTTTTAAATTTTCCGCTAAATTTACTATGTCAATGCTATGAATGATAACTATGGCTTGTATAAGACCTCCGAGTGGTCAAGTACGCCATGTTACTTCTAGGGGGTGCTATCCAGATGTGATAAACGTGGTATTCAAAGCATGAGGTTTATAAAGTGGTTTTAGGTTCTAAAAGTCTCATATTGCCACATCTAGTAGAGTCTCGTAGCATTGGTGGTGAGTCGCGACACATCAAATAGTACGGGAGGCTATAGGACGATAGAGTTTCCCTTCTTCATCATTCTCATATCGTGCCATAGAACTTAACTCTATAAGATCTCTCTCTTATATTTTCTTGTCCGGTGGTCTTTTAGATATGATTGCTTGGATGAGATTGTATCTCTATGCTTGAGGGAGAAAAGGTGAGTTTAAATGCTTATTTTGGTTTTATGGTTGAATGAGTATGTATGAAGGTGAATTTTGGCATGTTTTGATGATGTGATGCCAATTATGGCTATACATATGAAACTTATGTGAAATAGCATGTTATGTTGAAGAATGTGTGTCATGATATAGTTATAGCATGTTAGAAGTTACTATGGTTAAAATGAGAGTCTTATGGCATAATGAGTCGTAGAGTTGTTTCTAACTTCTTATTGTTTTGTGAGTCCCTTGATGTTGTGGAATTGATGTTTCCCCTAGAATTGAGGGTAGTATTCTTATCTTTGTAGGGTGATGATGTGGGTTTGATTGACCTAGAAGTTACCTTACTTTAATGTTGAAAGAAAAGAAAGAGTCCTTATGGCTAAGTCCCCTTGTTGTCTTCCCCTAATGATGTATGACCTTGGTGTCTATTGTATTGTATGGAAACCTTATGTGGTTGAATGGTATGACCTAACTTGATGATTGGGAATAAATTACCTAGGAGATGAAGTTCAGAATTCTTGTTTGACTTACTGTAAATACCTTCTAAATGGTAATCACTTTTAAGTGATGAAAAATGAAGGTTGTTAAGTTAAGATCCTCTTTAGGTTGGGTTAACTTGCTCTTAATTGGGTTTACCCTAAGTGGGGGATGGTGATGGAATAGTAAGGTTGTAGATATTTTCTACTTTGTCCTTCTATTTTTGCTTGAACTTGAAACTAATGAATTCTTAGTAAGCTTGTTCATGAATAGAGTTTTGCATAAAGTATGAATTGTATGAATCTTATATATTTGGTATGTATTTTTAAGATTCCAAGGTGCACGAAAGGAAATTTTGATAAAGTCCATGTTTTCTTAAGAGTATTGTACATCCTAACATACTAATTGTACACTTGACTGCATGAGATAAAGTACGATACTTGGTTTTAGTCACTTGTGAGGTGTAATGTTTAGCCTTATAATGAAAAGTTGAGTCTCTTTATCATGAAATATGTTCACTCTCTTGAAAATTATGTGACTTGTATGGTTTGGGAAGCATGATTGTAGGCTCACTCTTGAAAGGTGAAAGCATGTTTAGCTAAGTGTACATGTGTGTGCCTATTATTTGTATTGTTTTTCCCAAAAGATGCTTCACAGGTGAGTGCTATAATAGAATTTAAAATTTCATGAAATGAATTCCTATCTTGTGATGTGCTTGGTGTGACTTACCATTTAGACTTCACTATGAAGGAAACATGAGCATGTCTTGGTTTAAAAAGTTGAGAATTTCTCATATTACAGTAAAGATGACCTTTGTGCATTTGCTTGGGTATGAACTCATGATACATGTAAGTGTGTTGACGATAAGGACATCCCTCAATGGACAAAACTAGGCATGGTATGGTTGAGTATGACCCTCATAGCACTAGGTCTAACTAATGAAGGTCCTTGTTGATTCAGTTAACTCAAGTCTATGTGCATTGAAGTATGAGAACCATGTTATGATTAGGAGAAGGATGTTTCTCCTATTAACATGATAAGAACCTTTTTATTGATGCATTAAAGAGTAAGTGAATTGAAGTTTTGCTTGCTTGTGTGCATTGATTGCTAAATGATGTGAAGTAGTGTTCCTTGTAAGTTTGGTACATTAACTTCTATGTGATGATGTTATGAATATGATGAACTTCTCTATGATGCATTGAAGTCCTTGTTGTGATTAAAGTGTTCTAAGTGTCATTCGAGGACGAATGTTCCCAAGTGGGGGATACTGAAAGACCCCCAAGATGAGTTAGGGTGTATAGAGCCTAACATGTTTGTATTAATTTTATAAGGTCCTAAAATGTCTAATAATATGGTTTAGATGTACTGTATAAAGTTTGAGGTGATTTGGAAGTCAAACGTCAAGGGTCGACCAAAACGTTCGACGACTAGTCACCTATGTGCCTCATGTGTCTATGCATGCTTAAAATTGTATGAAATGAGCTTATGAAGTATTAAAATGAGTTATAATGATGTTTAATGGTATTATATGAAGTTTCGTGAAGTTTGGAGGTCAAACGTCCAAGAACGTCCAAGACGTTTAAAAGTTAGACCTTGAGACGTTCATGTACGTCTTGATGGGGCCTTGCGTGTTTGGACGAGTTGCAGGTGTTTGTTTTGGGTGAAACTTATATAGAAGGTCTAAAAATTGTTAAGGGTTGTATTTACATTTGAAACGTCCGGGTAAGACTTGTAAAGGGCCCCGCAAAAGGGCCTACAAGAAGGACCCAAGGCTGGTCGAGACACTGCCTTGGCAGTGTCAATCGACAGACCAAACGACGGCCTGTTGGTTGACCAACGGCCCATAGGTGAGGTATCGTCGATTGATACTTAGCTTGGAAAGGTCTCAACCAAAAAATTGGCCTAGGACCAATAGACGGAAGCTAAAGGACGGCCAGTCGATTGACCAACGTCCAGTCGATTGGGTCCGTCGATGGTGGCCTGGTGCCACTGCATGTGGACTGTTTCATTAAAAGGGTGAATGGTAAATTCACCCCACGTGGTAACCTGACCCCACATGATTTACTTGGTGATTTTTGGGTGTATTTAAGTGATCAAAAACGTGATCAACCCATTCTCAAACCAACTCACACAAATTGAACCTTTCCCTCCAAAAATATTCTCCCTAGAAATCACCATTGTTGGTGAAGCTCAAGAACAGCTTGGAGCTTGTATTTCCATGGATGAATCATCAATTTTTAAAAGTTTTCATGAATAAAAAGGTATGGTGATCCTTCATCTCTAGTTATCCTTCCATCTAGAGAGTTAATCTCAAAGTTTCAAAAGAGATTTTATGATCAAACTTCTTCTTCTTCAATCTAGCCATGGGTTCTTTCTAAAAATATTTTTAATGATTAAATCATGATAAATTGAAGTTAATATATTGGTTTTAACGTGATTTTGACTCCAATTGCATGATGAACCCATGTCCCTTCCCAAACTTGATTTAGCACTTGCATGGACATTGTGATCATGGCTTGTTAATGGTAGATTTGTGATTCTCTTACGTTGAATTTCCTATATTTACTGTTATTTACGTGAATTGATTATGATTTTATGATGAAGGATCCATGTGGATCCATGTATGTAGGATTGAACATGCCTTCACTGTAACATGGCCTTTTTATGATTAAATGTTGAACTCGATTAGGTGATGATGATTATAGCTACTGTTTTAAGTTTATATTATGATTAATTTGTAGTTATAAATCATGTATGATCAAGGTGAAGAACGATTGATATGAGCTGATCTAAGTTCTTCTAGTTTATCGATTGGTAGTACTATGTATGTGATGTGATCTCGAATTGTGGTTAGATGAAGCATGATTCCTTTTTAGTAAAGATTTATGGAGATACTGCCTAGCATCTATTTTATTGGTAATATATTATTGACGATCAAGGCCTTAGGGAATCGATAGTATTGGCAATTTCCTCTATCCTCTAGCGAATTGACAAGTCTAATGGCTATGTTTGTAGCTTGATCTTGAAGTGCTTTAAGCATGATTTCGCTATGACTAAGTGTATGATTAGCTACTGCATTGATATTATTGATGAAATATGATCTATAATCCATGTAAGTTAAATTGGTTGATGGTCTATGTCCTTATACATTCTAGCATGTTAATGATATGTTGTACTAGTTTGTATCATGGCCTTGTAGTAGATTATGCATGATTTCGTATATGATTATTATGTTTTAGATACTGCCTATACTTGAATTATTGATGAAAGAGTAGTAAAGGTCAATGATGACCAAAGGCTAAAAGATGGGTAAGAATTGCTCTATTCTTCTACTTCTCTATTTCTTTATAGTAATGTTGATGAAGCCTTGTATGGCATTATGTGGTATGGTCCACTTATGGTGGCGGTGTTTACTTTATTGTCATTATATATGTGTTGACCATGGCCTTGAAGGCAAATTGATGATTATATGAATGAGTGGTTATGATGATCACGTTATGTGTAACTTGTGTTTAGTCTTCTACTTGAGTTGTTAATCTAGGTTATGTTACTATTGTTATGAGCATGTAAAGGGTTATGTAATACCATGTGTAGGTGCTTCCATTAATGAAGTGTTAAAGACTTATGACCCCTACCCATGTACCCCTATGTGAATGTGTGAATAGCTAATGTTAGGAGCCTTGAAGTATAATATGAAGATTGTATTGTCTCCTATGCTAAATAGTGTTGTGTGGTCTATACTTGAAAGTGTAATGTGGTCTAAGAGGGTGGATGCCTCAATGAGTTGTTGATAGCCATTATGTGATCATGTTGACTAATGTACACACAGTCACACATTATGCATGCTTTCGATGTAGTAAATGTTCATAGTGTCTAATGAAAGGTTGTTCTCATATTCACTAGTGTCTACTACTATGCATGTAAAGTATATGTATGTGAAGTATGTATGTATTTCCTTACTAGGATGACTTGATAGGTGTACTAGTATGGACAAGGGTATGGGACCTTGTCTATGCATTGCACATGTGTACCTTGATAGGATAGTTCCTAAGTTTGGTTTCTATGTGCATGAATATGAATGTATGGTCATGTGTGGTCTTACTGTGTTATGTGAAAGGTTTTCTCACATATATGTATATACACACACATGAATGATGGTCTAGTCAATAAAGGAGCCTTGAAAGGTGTGCTCAAGTGTATCCTTAACTAGATAGTGCTAATACATATGCTATGTCCAAGTGAAAGGGTTTCTCACATGAATTAGGTTGATGAACTCTCATCTATGACCTATGAGTTAAGCATATGAGGGGATGACTCTGCTAAACCTATGTTTTATAAAGAAATGATAATAAAGGTTTTTTCAATAAAGGGAACTTAGCTTAGCACCGAGTAAACTTGTAGATGAGGGGGTGAAACTTTCCAAAATAGGGAAGGTAGGGTTCACTACGATCCTCATGTGAGGGAGTGGCACTTTCCCAAATAGGGAAGCTAGGGTTCACTACGGTTCTCACGGGGTAGATAGAGTGATATTTCCATGATTGCCCCAAGTTCCATAAACTATGCTTGCCACATAGGATCTAGCAAGTGATATCACCTAATATGCTAGCATGTGTTAATGTTCTACCTTGGCTAGGTAGGAACACCTTTCCTTGGTGTAAGGCTCTACAACACCAAATTCCATGTTTAGCACCCATGGTCTTAGTCTCGGTTAACGCTATAGTTTCCTGAAAGTAAAATGGACAATGGAAGTAAATGGTTAGGGCCCTAACTAGAATAACTTAAGGGAGGTTACTTAGGATAGGTGGAAGTAATGAACCCATCTAGACATTGCACAAGTAGCTTCTTAGGAAGTCCTAGGAAGGTGACCTAATGTGTATGATTATGGGTATGTCTTTATGCATGGCATGGTAGTATTTGTCTACTTGTCATGAATATGTGCATGGTATGAGTCTAAATGATGTTATCTTATCCTTATATGCACTATGTTGGTGTAAATGACTATATAATGAAGGTCTTGTATTGACATGAATGAAGTTGTCTTCAATCACTTGTTGATGTATGAAGTGTTAAGGCTTGTGGTCTAATGAAGGGTTTACTCAGTATATGTGAGGTTATGAGGCTTCACAATTACATTGCACTAGTATATTAAAATTTGGATTATGAGTAAGGTCTTATAAGGTTCTATGTGAAGTAAAATAAGTATATTTGCATAATGACTAGGAGTTCATTGTAATGTCCTTATAGTCTTGGCTTAAATATGTCTATGTTGTACTATACTTCTATGATGGTATGTGTTGCCTTGTGTAGATTGTATGTATGGTTTTATTGTGACCTTAAGGTGATGCATTGAACCAAGTATCACTAGAGGGTTACTTGGGAGGTTGATGAGTTAAAAGAAAAAAGGTTCACTGTTAAGGAAAATTAGCTCACTCTAAAGTGACCTCAATTATGGCTTAAACTCTATATATTATCTAATGTAATGTGTGGCCTTTGAATATGTTTATATGAAGGATGTGAATGCTATAAATGTTATTGGATATATGTTTTATGAGTATTTACTCAAAAAGGCATGAAGTATGATTTTCAAGAAAATTTCCCTTTTAAATGCATGTTTTTGCATGGTTGCCATACTTAGTGCATTTTTGTACTAACTCAATTCTTCTCTACTGGAGTTTAGGTTATAAATGCTTAAAGGATGTCTATATGATTGAGGAGCTTGACATGTTATTCCCAAGCTCAAGGAAAGGAATCCTTAAGTCCAAGGATGTCCTAATGTTTAGTTACTGTAAAGTTTCTTAAATATTGCATAGTTATGTATTACGTCTTAAGGGTCGTGTCCTTAATGTACTCTAATGTTGTTGAGTCTAAGATGGCAAAGAGACTTAAGGTCTAACATGTATTGTGACTTATATTTTATATATATGAAGTGATGTTTCCAGCATATGATGTGCTATGAAAAGTTTTACTAAATTTACTATGGTAATGCGATGAATGATAGTTATGGGCTTGTATAAGACCTACGAGAGGTCAAGTACGCCATGTTACTTCTAGGGGGTGCTCCCCAGATGTGACAAACATTGTATCAGAGCCAGGTTTTAAAAGTGGTTTAGGGTCCAAGAAGTCTCATATTGCCACGTCTAGCAAAGTCTCATATCATTAGTGGTGAGTCGAGACACATCAAATGGTACAGAAGGCTATAGGACGATAGATTTCCCCTTTTTAATTATTCTCATATTGTGCCATAGAACTTAACTCTATAAGATCGCTCTCTTATGTTTTCTTGTCCGGTGGTCTTTTAGATGTGTTTTCTTGGATGAGATTGTATCTCTATGTTTGAGGGAGAAAAGGTAAGTTAATGCTTAACTTTGTTTTTATGGTTGGATGAGTCTGTGTGAAGGTGAGTTTTGGCATGTTTTGATGATGTGATGCCATTTATGGCTAAGTGTGAGGTTAATGTGAAATAAGCATGTTATGTTGAGAAATGTATGTCATGATATGATTAAAGCATGTTAGAAGTTGTTATGGTTAAAATGAGTTTCTTTTGGAATGATGTGTTACTATATATGGTTTTACATGATGGTACCCTAATATTATGATTTGAGTTTGAAATGCTTAGTGACTACCTATGGAATCATGCTACCCTAAGAATATGTGCCTAAAAGTGTTCAATGTTTCCCTTTGTATATATGTGGTCCTTGATAAGTTGCCTCGTATGGATTGGAGTCCTTTGTATAGACTTGATCCTAGGTGTGAAGGTAGTATGCTTGTCTTGGTAGGGTGATGATGTGGGTTTTAGTGACCTAGAAGTCACCTTACTGTAATGACCAAATAAAAAGAAGAAATTTTAAGGCTAAGTCTCCTCTATTGTTTCCCCTAATGTTGCATGACCTTGGTGTCTATTGTATTGTATAAAAACCTTATGTGGTTGAATGAGATGACCTAACTTAATGATTCGGGATAAATTGCCTAGGAGATGAAGTTTAGAATTCCATGGTTGACTTACTGTAATTCCTTCTAAAGTGGTAATCACTTTTAAGTGATGAAAATGAAGGTTGTTAAGTTAAGATCCTCTTAAGGTTGGGTTAAGTTGCTCTTAATTGGGTTTACCCTAAGTGGGGGATGGTGATGGAGTAGTAAGGTTGTAGATATTTTCTACCTTGTCCTTCTATTTTTGCTTGTACTTGAGACTAATGAATTCTTAGTAAGCTTGTGCATGAATAGAGTCTTGCATAAATTATGAATTTCATAAGCTTTATACGTTTCGTATGTATTGATTGACATTACCTTAAGGATGTTTTTAAAATTCCAAGGTGCATGAAGGGAAATTTTGATAAAAATCCATGTTTTCTCATGTGTATTGTGCATCATAACATGCTTATTGTGAATTTGACTTCATGAGGTAAGATAAGAAACATGGTTGTAGTCACTTGTGAGGTGTAACATTTAGCCTTATAATTGAAAGTTGAGTCTCTTTAAAATGAAATGTGTAAAGTCTCATGAAAATTATGTGACTTTTATGATTTGGAAAACATGATTTTAGGCTCACTCTTAAAAGATAAAAGCATGTTTAGCTAAGTGTCTTGTGTGTGCCTATGATTTGTATTATTTTTTCCAAATGATGCTTAATGTGAAGGCTATTACTATGTTAGAAATTGACATTTTGTGAAATGACTTCCTATTTGTTGTGATGTACTTGGTGTGACTTACCATTTTGACTTCACTAGGAATAAAACATGAGCATGTCTTGGTTTAAAAATTGGGAATTTCTCATTTTAAAAAGGAATTGACCTTGTACTTTGCTTAGGTGTGAACTCATGATACATGTAAGTATGTTGAGGAGAAGGACATTCCTCCATGGACACAACTAAGCATGGTATGGTTGAGTATGACCTCATGGCACTAGGTCTAACTAATATAGATCCTTGTTTATTCAATGAACTCAAGTCTATGTGCATTGAAGTATGAGTGACTAATTGTTTCTTGAGTGTTGTTGAAATCTGCCTAAGTGTGACTTAAAGACGGTTGCATGATGAGCTCATAATGAATTGAAATATAATGACCATTTTATGATTTGTAGAAGTATGTTCCTCCTATGAGCATGGGAAGTGCATAAGTGTTTGAAGTGATGAGCATAAGTGAGTGAAAGTTTTTCTTGCTTCTGTGTATTGAGTGCTAAAATGATTGGAAGTGGTGTTCCTTGTAAGTTTGGTGCATTGACTTCTATGTGATGATGTTATGAATATGGTAAGCTTCTCTATGATTCATTAAAGTCCTTGTTGTGATTAAAATGCCCAAGTGTCATTCGAGGACGAATGTTCCCAAGTGGGGGAAATTGTAAGACCCCCAAAATAAGATAGGGTGTCTAGAGACAAACATGTTTGTCCTAAGGTTCTAAGGTCCTAAAATGGATTATAATATGGTATTGAGGCAGTGTGTAAAGTTTGATGTGATTTGGAAGTCAAACGTCAAGGGGCGACCAAGACGTTCGACGACTAGTCGCCTATGTGCCTCATGTGTTTATGCGTGCTCATATTTGTATGTCATGAGCTTATGAAGTCTTAAAATGAGTTATAATGATGTTTATAGGCAGTATATGGAGTTTCGTGAAGTTTGGAGATCAAACGTCCAAGACATTCGAAATTTAACCCTTGTGACGTTCATGTGTGTCTTGATGGGGCCTTGCATGTTTGGACGAGTTGCGAGTATTTTTTTGGGTGAAACTGATGTGAGAGGTCTACAAATTGTTAAGGTTTCTATTTACGTTGGAAACACCCAGGTAAGACTTCCCAAGGTCTCCGAAAAAAGGCCCATAAAAAGGAGCTAGGGCTGTCGAGACACTGCCAATCGACTGAACCAAACGACGCCTAGTTGGTTGACCAACGGCCCGTTGGTGAGATCCCATCGATGCACACTTATCCTGGACAGGTCTCAACCCAAGAACAGGTCAAGGTCCAATCGACTGAAGCCACAGACTGCTCATCGATAGACCTACTGGCCGTCGATGGTGGCCTGCAGCTGGTGCCATGCGACTGTTTCATTAAAGGGGTGAATGGGAAATTCACCCCACATCCTAAACTGAACCTAATATGTTTAATTTGTTATTTTTGGGTGTATATAAGTGATAAAAAAACGTGATCAACCCATACCCAATCCCTTTTACACAAATTAGACTTTCCCTCCAAAAATATTCTCCCTAGAAACCTCCATTGTTGATGAAGCTCAAGAACAGCTTGGAGCTTGAATTTATATGGTTTTCTCATCATGTTTTAGAGTTTTTCAACTAGACAAAGGTATGGTCATCCTTCATCTCTAGTTATCCTTTTCCATCAAGAGAGTTAATCTCAAAGTTTCAAAGTAGATTTCATGATCAAAGTTCTCTTCTTCAATCTAGCCATGAGTTCTTTCTACAAACGTTTTAAATGGTTAAATCATGATGAATTGATGTTAATGTATTGGTTTTAACGTGATTTTAATCCAATTGCATGATGAACCCATGTCCCTTCCCAAAATTAATTTAGCCCTTGCATGGGCATTGTGATCATGTTTTGTTATTGGTAGATTTATGATTCTATTACGTTGAATTGGTTATATCTACTGTTGGTTACGTGAATTGATGATGAATTGATGATGAAGGATCTATGTGGATCAATGTATGAGGAATTGAACATGCCTAGTTTAGAATTCTAGAAGTTCAATGTAACGTTGGTCCTTAATTGTATAAATGTGGAATCCAATTGTAGTAGGCTTGCGTTTAGGTTATGTTTTCCTTAATTACCGCCTTATATTGATGTTAATTATGAATCGTGGGTATGAACCCTTGTGATCAAATCAAAGGATCTTGGTAAGGATTGACATATTTGTTATAACTTATAGATTGAGGATTCTAGCATGTTTATGGTGAGATTCAATTATGTTAAAGTAATAGTTAACTACTACCTATGATGTAATATGATTATGAATTATATGTAATGGATCCAATATGGATCAATGCATGATAGTTTAAATAGGATTAACCTAAGTTAGTTGACCTTCTATGAATTCCTAATATGAAGCATGCTTACAATGATCTCGAGCTTATGACAATTGTAGTAGGATATCATCTAGGCTATGATTTATTTAGCTACTGACTTACACGTATATTAATGATACAATATAATTGATGAATTAAACTAGGGAAGTTAGTTGATGATCTATAACTCCCTATTTTCTAGTATATATGTGATGCCTTGTATTATGTTATAGTATTATCTTGTAGCGACTTGTACATGGTTTCTTTTATGATTAAAGTACATATAGCTACTGCCCTATATATGAATTATTGATAAGCAAGGTGTATTGATCAATGATGATCAAAGGGTGATAAATTGGTAAGAATGCTTATCTCCTCTACTTTTCATATAGTATTGTAGTTGATGAAGACTTGTATGACATTGTGTGGTATGGTCCACTTATGGTGGTGGTGGTTACTTTATTGTCATTTTATATGTGTTGACCATAGCCTTGAAGGCAAATTGATGAATCTATGAGTGTGTGGTTATGATGAATACACTATGTGAAGTGTATGCCAATTTTCCTATTCTAATTGTGATATAGGTTGTATGGTTATTCTATAAGCATGTGTATATTTATGTTAGGGTAAAATGTAGGTGCTGCCATTGATAAGTTAAAATGGTTAAAGGATCCCTTACCTATGTACCTCTAAGTGAATGCATGAATAGCCGCTAGGAGTCTTAAGTGGAATATGAAGTTGACTTGTCTCCTATGCTAAATGTGTTGTGTGGTCTATGCTTGAAAGTGTAATATGGTGTAAGAGGGTGGATGCCTCAATGTGTTGTTGATAGCCATTATGTGATCATGTTGACCAATGTACACGCACCCTCACTTTACGTGCATGCTTACAAGTAGTATAAGTCATGGTGTCTAAATGAAAGGTAGTTCTCATATTCACTAGTATATACTACTATGCATTTAAGCTTATGTCTATGAAAGTATGATATGTGTTTCCTTAACTAGGATGACTTGATAGATGTACTAGTGTGGGCAAGGGTATGGGACCTTGTCTATGCATTGCACATGTGTACCTTGATAGGATAGTTCCTAGGTTTGGTTTCTATGTACATGAAAAGGAATGTATGGGCATGTTATGAATATGGCTTATATGATATGATGAATTATGAATGTCCATAGTGTCTTAGAGTGTTTATATGAAGGGATTGCTCATATTGTTATACCTATAGACTTATGCATTGTTATATGAACATGTGTGACCTTTATGTGTTATGTGAAAGGTTTGCTTACATATAAGTATACACACACATGGATTATGATCTAGTCAATAGAGGGGCCTTGAAAGGTGTGCCCAAGAATACTCTAAAATTAGATAGGTGCTTGAATATTCTATAAGCATATGTGGAACAAATATCCTAAGCCTATGTTTTATGAATTAATGTCATAAAGGCTTTTTAATAAAGGGAACCTAGCTTAGCACCGAGTGAACTTGACAATGAGAGGTGTTGACTTCCATTGGAGGAAGATTCACCAATTGTTCCTTATAGAGTGTTGAATTCCCTGAGAGGAATACTCACCTATGGATCCACATGAGGTGGTGGCTTCCCTTGAGGAAGGTTCACCCACGTTTTCTCATGAGAGGAGGTCCCAATTGCCAAATGGCATGTAGAGGGATCATACCTATCTCTTAGTTCCATAAACTATGCTTGCCACATAGGATCTAGCAAAGTGAATTCACTTAGGATTCTAGGATGTATGTTAATATTCTACCTTGGCTAGGTAGGAACACATTCCCTTGGTGTAAGGCTCTACAACACCAAATTCCATGTTTAGCACCCATGGTCTTAGTGTCGGTTAAGGCTATAGGTTCCCTAAAGTAAAATGGACAATGAAAGTAAATGAATAGGATCCTAACTAGGATCACTTAACGGAGGTTACTTAGGATAGGTGGATGTAATGAACCCATCTAGACATTGCACAAGTAGCTCCTTAGGAAGTCCTAGGAAGGTGACCTAATGTGTATGATTATGGGTATGTCCTTATGCATGTCATGGTAGTATTTGTCTACTTGTTATGAAGATGTGCATGGTATGAGTCTATATGATGTGATCTTATCCTTATATGCATTATGTTGGTCTAAATGACTATATGATGAAGGTCTTGTATTGACATGAATGAAGTTATCTTCACTTACTTGTTGATGTATGAAGTGTTAAGGCTTGTGGTCTCATGAAGGGTTTACTAAGTATATGTGAGGTTATGGGGCTTCACATGTACATTGCACTAGTAGATTAAGATTGGGATTATTAGTAAGGTTTTATAAGGTTCTATGTGAAGTAAAATAAGTATATGTGCATAATGACTAGGAGTTCACTGTAATGTCCTTATAGTCTTGGCTTAAATATGTCTATGATGTACTATACTTCTATGATGGTATGTGTTGCCTTGTGTAGATTGTATGTATGGTTTCCTTGTGGCCTTAAGGTGATGTATTGAACCAAGTATCACTAGAGGTTTACTTGAGAGGTTGATGAGTCAAAAGAAAAAGGGTTCACTGTTAAAGGAAATTAGCACACTGTAAAGTGACCTCAATTATGGCTTAAATTCTATATATTATCTTATGCAATGTTTGTCCTTTGAATATGTTTATATGAAGGATGTGAATGATATAAATGCTATTGGATAATGTTTTTATGAGGATTTTGTCACGACTGGAATCTAGACCCCAGACGAGACCGGCGTCGTTGACCTCTCAGAGGTCGCAAACAAGCCTACTTACGTCATACTTACTTTACATAGGTTAATTTTAGCGGAAAATTTGAAACTTTTTGTTCTTTAAACATGCTTGCCAAAAATTCTTAAAATTTTATAATCGTTCATCATCAACCATCTAACATTAAAGAGATAAACAACTAAAAGAAATAGTTCATAAGTCTTAATTGTATAATTGCCAAAATAGCCCAGATACAAAGTCTGAATAAAGAGCAGGAAAGAAACGCTAGTGGAACATGCTCCACTAGCTCAACTCTAAAACTACG
This sequence comes from Solanum sitiens, assembly GCA_016801875.1. Lineage (NCBI taxonomy): Eukaryota > Viridiplantae > Streptophyta > Magnoliopsida > Solanales > Solanaceae > Solanum > Solanum sitiens. Next base: position 1,356,710 of record JABWTJ010000022.1, read on the forward strand.
CTAGAATATAAAACAGTAGTATCCTCGAAAGCATGAGGACCTACCAAACTCCGGATGAGTGCTGACGTCCGAATAACTGCAACAATGATCCTGCAACTCTATCGACCACCTGTTCCTGCACCTAAAATAGTATAGATGTATAGGGTTAGTACACACTTGTACTAAGTACGGGTATATTATTATTATTATTATTATTATTATTATTATTATTATTATTATTATTATTATTATTATTACTACTACTACTACTATTATTACTACTATTATTATTATTATTATTATTACTATTACTATTATTACTATTACTATTATTATTATAATAATAATAATATTAATAATAATAATAATAATAATAATATAATAATAATAATAATAATAATAATATTCCTTCGACTTAAGGTTTCCTTTCCTTGACATCGATTAAGAATCCATAACCTACACTTTGAGTAAAAAGTAGAGTACAAGAATGCACTAAGTATGGAAACTATGCAAAAACATGCATTTAAAAGGGACATTTTCTTGAAATCATACATCATGCCTTTTGGAGTAAATCTTTATAAAACCTTTACCCAATATCATTTATATCATTCAAATACTTCATAAAAACATATTCAAAGGCCAAACATCATATAAAATCACATATAGAATTTAAGGCATCTTTGGGTCACTTTACAGTAAACTAATTTCCCTTAACAGTGAGCTATCTTTCCTTTTATTTATTAGCCTCCCAACTAACCCTCTAGGGATACTTGGTATGTATAACCTTAATGTCACAAAGAAAGCATACATACAACCTACATAAGCCAACACATAACATCATGAAAGTATAGTACAACATAGACATATTTAAGCCAATACCATAGGACAATTACAGTAAGCTACCTTCAACTTGCACATATACTAACTTCACTTCACATCAATGCATTATAAGACCTTACTTATAATACTACTCTAAGTCTACTAGTGCAATGTATATATGAAGCCCCATAACCTTACACATACTTAGTAAACCTATCATAAGACCACAAGCCTTACCATCCAATTCATACATCAACAACTTCATTCATGTCAATACAAGACCTTCATCATATGACTATTTAGACCAACATAGTGCATATAAGGACAACATCACATCATGTAGACTCATGCCATGCTCATCTTCATAACAAGTAGACCAATACTACAAAGTCATGCATAAAGAACATTTGCATAGTGACATGCATTAGAACACTTCCCTAGGACTTCCCTCAAGAATCACTTGTGCAATGTATAGGTGAAGTCCAATACCCCCATCTACACTAAGCAACTACCCTTATGTTATCCTAGTTAGGGTCCTTACTTTACTTCCATTGTCTATTTTACTTTAGGGAAATTATAGCCTTAACTGACACTAAGACCATGGGTGGTAAACATGGAATTTGGTGTTGTAGAGCCTTACACCAAGGGAAGGTGTTCCTACCTAGCCAAGGTAGAACATTAACATCTGCTATCATATTACGTGATATCACTTACTAGATCCTATGTGGCAAGCATAGTTTATGGAACTTGGGGGCATCATGGAAACATCTCTCTACGCCCTTTTTGGGTCATGAGGCTATCCACCCCGTGAAGACCGTAGTGAACCCTACCTCCCCTATGTGGGAAAGTGTCACTCCCTCACATACAACGTGAGGAACGTAGTGAACCCTACCTTCCCTATTTGGGAAAGTGTCACCCCCTCATATACAACGTGATGACCGTAGTAAGCCCTACCTTCCCTATGTTTGAAAGTGTCACCCCCTGACATACAAGATCACTCGGTGCTAAGCTAAGTTCCCTTTATTGAAAAAGCTTTTATTATCATTTATTTATAAAACATAGGCTTAGGAGAGTCATCTCCTCATATGCTTAACTCATAGGTCATAGATGAGAGTTCATGAACCTAATTCATGTGAGAAATCCTTCAACATGGCCATAACATATGTATTAGCACTATCTAGTTAAGGATACACTTGAGCACATCTTTCAAGGCTCCATTATTGATTAGATCATCATTCATGTGCGTATGTGTATACATGTATGTGAGTGAACCTTTCACATAACACATTAAGATCACACACAACCATAGATTCATATTCATGCTCATTGAAACCAAACCTAGGAACTATCCTATCAAGGTACACATGTGCAATGCATAGACAAGGTCCCATACCCTTGCCCATACTAGTACACCTATCAAATCATCCTAGTAAGGAATACATAACATACTTTACAAACATATACTTTACATGTATAGTAGTATACACTAGTGAATATGAGAACAACCCTTCATTAGACACTATGAACATTTATTACATTGTAAGCAAGCATAATGTGTGAGTGTGTGTTAACATTGGTCAACATGATCACATAATTGATATCGACAATACATTGCGGAAGCCATTCTCTTAAGACCACAATACTCTTCCAATCATAGACCATACAACACACAATAGCATAGGAGGAAAGGCAATCTTCACATTAAAATCAAGACTCCTAACTTTAGCTATTTACACATTCACATAGGGTACATGGGTAGGGATCATCAATCATTAACACTTCATTAATGGCAGTACCTACCCATGATCTTACATAAACATTTACATGCTTATAACAATTGTAACATAACCTAGATTCATAACTAAAGTACAAGACTAGGCACAAGTTACACCTAAGGTGATCATCATAACCACTCATTCATATATTCATCAATTTGAATTCAAGGCCATGGTCAACACAAACATAATGACAATAAAGTAAACACCGCCACCATAAGTGGACCATACCACACAATGCCATACAAGGCTTCATCAACATTACTATGATATAGAAAGTAGAGGAGATAAGCATTCTTACCAATTTCTCACCCTTTGATCATCATTGACCAATACACCTTGTTTATCAACAATTCATATATAGGGCCATAGCTATATGTACTTTAATGATAAAAGAAACCATGTACAAGTTGCTACAAAGTCAGGCTACCATCTAAGACAATATATCACATGTATGGTAGAAAGTAGAGAGTTATAGGTCATCAAGTAAATTTTCTAGTTTAGTTCATCCATCATCTTGTATCATTAATATTCATTTAAGGCAGTTGCTAAGAAATCATATCCTAGATGAGATCCTACTACAATTGCCAATAAGCTCGAGACCACTGTGAACATGCTTCATATTAGAAATTCTTGGAAGAGGAACTTGCTTTGGTTAATCCTATTCAAGCTATCATGCATTGATTCATATCACATATTTCATTATCAATACACAATTTAGACAGTAGACCTAAGAATATTAATATACTCGAAATCCACTTTTATACGATTAAAGACCAATGTTACAGTGATCACAAGTTACTACTTAATAGCTTAGGAGAACATAGATCAATTAATACCAATCCTTCTTTACTTTGATCATACCATATTTATATTCATAATTCAACCAAATTAATAGCCTAAGGCAGTAGCTACAAGAACCACAACATAATCGATTTCCACTTTTATACCTTAAAAGGTCCATATTACAGTGATCACATTGATAACTAGGCTAGGCATGTTCAAATTATCATACATTGATCCACATGAATATTCATCATCAATTCATAATCAATTCATGTAAATCACAATATATATAAGAAATTCGACATAAGAGAATCAGAATTTAACCATTAACAAGCCATGATCACAAAGCCCCTGCAAGGACTAAACCGATTTTTGAGAAGGGATATGGGTTCATAATGCAATTGGATTGAAATCACGTTAATACCAATACATTAACATCAATTCATCATGATTTAACCATTTAAAACGTTTTTATAAAGAACACATGGCTAGATTGAAGAAGAAGAACTTTGATCATAAAATCTCCTTTGAAACTTTGAGATTAACTCTCTAGATGGAAGGATAACTAGAGATCAAGGATCACCCTACCTTTATCTAGTTGAAAACCTCTAAAACATGGTGAAGAACCCATGAGAATCCAATCTACAAGCTGTTCTTGAGCTTCAACAACAATGGAGGATTCTAGAGAGAATTGGTTTTAGAGGGGAGGTTCAATTTCGTGAGAAGGGATTGGGAATGGGTTGTTCACGTGTTTGATCCCTTAAATACACCCAAAAATAGGTAGATTAATCAATTAGAGTCAGTATAGGAAGTGGGGTGAATTTCCCATTCACCCCTTAAATAAAACAGTCGCATGGCAGTGTTGCAGGCCACCATCGCTACGTGAGGACCGTAGTGAACCCTACCTTCCCTATGTGGTAAAGTGTCACCCCCTCACATACAACGTGAGGACCGTAGTGAACCCTACCTTCACTATGTTGGAAAGTGTCACCCCCTCACATACAAGATCACTCGGTGCTAAGCTCAGTTCCCTTTATTGAAAAAGCCTTTATTATCATTTATTTATAAAATATAGGCTTAGGAGATTCATCTCCTCGTATTCTTAACTCATAGGTCATAGATGAGAGTTCATCAACCTAATTCATGTGAGAAATCCTTCCACATGGACATAACATATGTATTATCACTATCTAGTTAAGGATACACTTGAGCACATCTTTAAAGACTCCATTATTGAATAGATCATCATTCATGTGTGTATGTGTATACATGTATGTGAGAGAACCTTTCACATAACACATTAAGACCACACACGACCATACATTCATATTCATGCACATAGAATCCAAACCTAGGAACTATCCTATCAAGGTACACATGTGCAATGCATAGACAAGGTCCCATACTCCTGCCCATACTAGTATACCTATCAATTCATCCTAGTAAGGAATACATAACATACTTCAAATACATATACTTTACATGCATAGTAGTATACACTAGTGAATATGAGAACAACCCTTCATTAGACACTATGAACATTTACTATATTGTAAGCATGCATAATGTGTGAGTGTGTGTGAACATTGGTCAACATGATCACATAATTGATATCAACAACACATTTAGGCAGCCACCCTTTTAAGACCACAATACTCTTCCAAGCATACACCATACAACACACAATAGCATAGGAGGCAAGGCAATCTTCATATTAAAATCAAGACTCCTAACTTTAGCTATTTACACGTTCACATAGGGTACATGGGTAGGGGTCATCAATCATTTACACTTAATTAATGGCAGCACCTACCCATGATCTTACATAAACATTTACATGCTCATAACAATTGTAACATAACCTAGATTCACAACTAATGTAGAAGACTAGGCACAAGTTACACCGAAGGTGATCATCATAACCACTCATTCATATATTCATCAATTTGACTTCAAGGACATGGTCAACACATACATAATTACAATAAAGTAAACACCGCCACCATAAGTGGACCATACCACACAATGCCATACAAGGCTTCATCAACATTACTATGATATAGAAAGTAGAGGAGATACACATTTTTACCAATTTCTCACCCTTTGATCATCATTGATCAATACACCTTGTTTATCAACAATTCATATATAGGGCAATAGCTATATGTTCTTTCATCATAAAAGAAACCATGTACAAGTGCCTACAAAGTCATGCTACCATCTTAGACAATATATGACATGTATGGTAGAAAGTAGAGAGTTATAGGTCATCATGTAACTTCCCTAGTTTAGTTCATCAATAATCTTGTATCATTAATATTCATTTAAGTCAGTAGCTAAGAAATCATAGCCTAGATGAGATCCTACTACAATTGCCAATAAGCTCGAGACCACTGTGAACATGCTTCATATTAGAAATTCATGGAAGAGGAACTTCTTTTGGTTAATCCTATTAAAGCTATCATGCATTGATCCACATCACATAATTAATCATCAATACTCATTCTAGACAGTAGACCTAAGCATATTAATATACTCGAAATCCACTTTTATATAATTAAAGACGAATGTTACAGTGATCACAAGTTACTACTTAATAGCTTAGGAGAACATAGATCAATTAATACCAATCCTTCTTTACTTTGATCATACCATATTTATATTTATAATTCAACCAAATTAATAGCCTAAGGCAGTAGCTACAAGAACCACAACATAATCGATTTCCACTTTTATACCTTAAAAGGTCCATATTACAGTGATCACATTGATAACTTGGCGAGGCATGTTCAAAGTCTCATACATTGATCCATATGGATATTCATCATCTATTCATAATCAATTCATGTAAATCACAATATATATAAGAAATTCGACATAAGAGAATCACAATTTAACCATTAACAAGCCATGATCACAAAGCCCATGCAAGGAATAAACCGATTTTTAAGAAGGGACATGGTTTCATGATGTAATTGGATGTAAATCACGTTAATACCAATACATTAACATCAATTCATCATTATTTAACCATTTAAAACTTTTTTTATAAAGAACACATGGCTAGATTGAAGAAGAAGAACTTTGATCATAAAATCTCCTTTGAAACTTTGAGATTAACTCTCTAGATTAGTTTTCAAGTGAGTTTTCTTCTATTACGAATTTGATCTTCTAAATTGTATTTTTTTATGGTTTCTTTTGGTTATTATACTTAGATTATGATGTATTATGATTCAATTATTCTAGTTCTTGATTAATTGACCTAATATGTGAAGTAGATCATAAAATTGACCCAAGTCCCTAACCCTAGGCTATGAACTAGTGATGAATTGATGTGTAGTGATTCAATTGACTTCATTATTGTGTTAATTACTATTGTGTGATGATATTACACTCATTATTGGGTTGAATTGGTTGGTTGATGATAAAACCATGGATGATGACTTGTGAAAGAGATTGGGGTAAGTCTTGTGATCTCAATCCTTTACTTCAATTATGATTACTTGTGTTTATTGATGAAGTTATATAGAAGTATACAATATGATAATATTGATTAGGGTTGGTAGGATGTTTAATTGAAATGTCTTTATTTATGGCTTGTGAGTTGTTGGGTAGGATGTAATGATATAAGGATGGTGATGAATTGCCTATGTGCCTTATAATAATATGGTTATGTAAATGTGCCAACCTCACATGTGTGAGTTGTATTGAAAGGACATACGAATGCAATTACTATTGGGCTATGACTATGATTATACAAGGGTTAGACCCCTATGACCTAAACTAAGTTATGATTTTTAATGAAAGTAGTTTCAAAAGGGACTCTAGCTTAGCACCGAGTGAACTAGAAGTGAGGAGTGTCCCTTCCCACATAGGGAAGGTAGGATCAATAATTTACTTATGAGATTGGAGACTATAATGCACGTAGCATAAAGAGAGTCCCAAGTACATCTCCTAGTTCTTGAACTATGTTGCCCCCATAGGAATACTAGCTAGTGGATCCACATAGATGCCATGTTCATGTTTCGGTACTACCTTGGCAAGTAGTCCACCTTCTTTCGGTGTAGGGTTCCATGACACCGGATTCCACATTAGATCATGTGGTCTATATCAGTTAAGGCAAGATATTCCCAAAGGCAAACGAATTAATAAAGTGAACTCTAACTAGGATGACCTAAGGGGTTTGGCATAGTCTAGGTAGGGGTATGGGACTCTACCTATAAATTGCACTAGTTAGCCTTGAGGGAACTCTAAGAAGCATATTCTTATGTGCTTATATACTTATAAATGTAAATGATATGTTTATGTGATCTTACATGTTAACGACACTATGTGATATTGGTTTCATTTATGAACATGTGGTTGGTCTCTATTGCTAAAGTATGATGATGTCTACTCTTAATGATATAGTATGTAAAGTTGGGCATTTCTTATAGTTATTGTTGGGTTTAATTGGTTGAGTGAGGTTATGGGGCCTTACTTAGTCATTGCACTAGTAGACTTAATGGGGTTTTATGAGTAATGGTCTTGCTTAGGTTATGATGTCATGAACTCTTATGTATACTTGTTGATATTTTAACTTGATGATAGAATTGTCTTGATTGTGTGCTCAATTATGTTGATATGCATGTTGACTTGACTAGACTTGATATTGTTGGTCTTGTGTTACACATGGTCTTGACTTGAGGAATATGTGCTTATTGATTTGTATTGGTTCTTGAATGTGCATAATGTATTTCCAAACTAACTTATCATGCTTTAATTAAATGTCCCTTTTAGCATGATTTTCATGTTTTATGTGCATATGCTTCCATATTTAGTCAAGCGATGTGATAACCCCATTTCTCCCTTTTGCCCCAACATTTTATGTTCCGACCGTTGAAGGGATTGTGGCCATTTGCAAGGAAGGCTTGGAAATCATTCTGCAAGTGGGTATGTCTTCAAGTCAGAGGATGATGCCTCGTTATTACTCTAGCTATGGTTCTTTGTTATAGTCTAAAGACGATCATTTCATTCTACTTGTTTCAAGATATTGTTGTAAGCCCTAAGTGGAATTTATACATTGTGTAAGGGCTTGTGCCCATATGGTTTGATTCCGTTTAGATGGTTTAATTTGAGACATCTCTTTTAAGACTATATTATGTATGTTGTCTATATGTGGAATAAAAGTAGAAGATTATGTAATCTTCTTATACGAGGAGTCTACGTATACTCGCTATGAATATATTATGTGTAAGCGAGAGGTGTAAGTAAATCTCATGAAGTAGATGTAGATGAAAAGTTTTAAATTTTCCATACTTTTTAACCTATAAATGTAATGATGAATGCTATGAGGCTAGTACTAGTCCTCTTCGAGGACAACGACGCCGGTTACGTCTAGGGGGTACTTCTCGGATGTGACAATGGCAACTTCTCTGAATGAATCGATGGACCAACATCATGGTCCGTCGATGCATCTACGGTTCATCGATGCATCTACGGTCCGTCGATCAAATGACGGACTGTCGATGGCCTCCGTAAGTCCCGTTCTGCAATTTTTCAGTTGTTTCCTTATCTAGCCGCCAAAACATCTTTCCCATCAAATAATTATCAAAGAAACTATGTTTTACGCATTAAAAAATCAATTATGGGACTAAACAACTCACCTTTGGTCGTACAAGAGGTGGAAAACCTTCAAGAAATATACCTGGGTCGTTCCTTAGCTACCAAGATCAAAAGTTACAAATAATGACGTTTTTGGGGTTTATTTCCAACTTAAGAAACAAATTTCCTGTTGTGGTGGCCCTCACCCCGCAACTTAAGAATTCCAAATCCCCATTTAACAACATACCTTCATCTTATGACACTTACAAATTACTTGTTTACATTATGATCAATTTCAGAAGTTCTACTCATCAGAATTCGATTATGTAAAGTCGTGTGATTTTCTTAACGTCTTAGCTATCTACTCATGTGGTAGAATTCATAATTAGACCTCCCATTGTTACCATATTTGCCTAGAACTCAGTGACTTCAATTTTGTCCAAATCTAGATTAAGTTGGGAAATTTCAAGTTACTACCAAAAAGTTTTCTAGACCAAACTTTTTCCCCGTTGGTTTGTCTATAACGACTGGAATATGTCGTTACTATAAATTATAACTCATAACTCATTTAGAAATCTCAATTTCTCTTTTCTCAATGTAAAAATTAATACCTTTTAGAATACATAGTCCCCTTATACTCTTACTCAACTCATATTTTAAAACACTTTCTCAAAACATATTAAAATATATTATAGTATTATCATTAATGACTAGGGAAGTCATACTGCATAAACGTTGACTGTATATCCGGATACCATACTGCTCATACATTGGTGGCATACTCGATTGTCATACAAATCATGCTTTAGAAACCCTTTTCTCAAAACTAATCTTTACCTCCTCAAAACTCAGTTTCAAAACTAAGTACTGACTTTAAAAAGATCCTAAGAATTTATAACTCAAAACATAGGGTTTATGTTGAATTCTAGACAGAACAATTCAGCTCAGTGATCTTAATAGAAATATGGTAACTCAGTACTCAGAACTTAAGACTCAAGAACTCATGAACTCGGGACTCATAACTCAATAATATTACTATTCTTAAAGATACTAAAAATTTATGGAGTTCATGAAGAATTATGGGCATGACCGACTAGACCCAAGGATCTGAATAATAGTGTAGACTTATGAATACACCCTTCTCTTTCTCATACTCATTTACTTGAGTCTTAAAGCAAATTATAAATAATTGTAGAAGACTCCTCAAAAAGACTCAAAAAGACTTTCTCAAACAATACTCTTAAATATACCTTGTATATGAATTATGAATTCAAGAATTATGATTATTGACACATAAGATCTATTGATGATTAACACAAGTTTAAATTGTAACTATTAAGAAATAAATGAAAACTCTAGTCAAGGGAACAAGTGTTAAATTAAAATGATGGTGTATCGCACCAGACCTCCATTGACAGAGGTTCTATTTTGGAACACTGCCCCATCCCCTCTAGTGGTATGGGGGCACGCTGCCCCATCTCCCCTTGTGCTATGAGGGTGCTTTTCCCTTGCAAAATTCTAGGATGTCCCGACTAATTTTTCTTCTAGATTTTTAATCCTAATTAACCTAGAATCGATTGATTTTTTCCAAACATCCTTAGATTCATATACTTGATATAAGTAATATAAAATTTACTCAAATATCCACGAGAACCAACCTCAAAGTCAAAGTCCTCGCCTCAAGAACCCATCAAACTCCACTAATGAAGATTTAAAAACAAAACATTAAGAAACACATCAAGAACCTCAATACTTGGATTTTCATGGAAGAAAATAAATAAAAAACCTCAAGATTGGTGTGAGGGTGAACGAACCCATCACTACGAAAGCTTACATAACTCGTAAGGATCAAATCCTTTGCGAAATTCCTCCAAGATCGCAGGAATTTTCAACTCTTTAAACTTTTGTCCTTTTGTCCTCTTGTACGTTGACAAAGCTTTCGAAACACTTTTATACTTTAGCGTAAACTGAGTATAATAAGTTTTGACCCCAAGGTTGGTTGGAAAAACGTGTAAACTTAGTGTGGTAATAAAAAGACCAAAATACCCCTCCTCAATTAAGATGAATTTCCTCCACTGGAAAAACTACACTCAAACAGGCATATCTCCCTCATACACTCTAAATTTAGCAAACTCGGTGGAATGGGAAAGAGGACTCAGATATCTTTTATTTGTTGTCTTGTGCCCCACATATAATATTCTGTATTTGAACGTTATGATTGTTTAAAGTTGACAAAAGAATAATCTCACAGATAAATTCAATTGGAAGGAATGTTTCCAACTCAACTTTATGCTCTGGAATTTTAGTGACATTTGAGAAAATTTTGAATGACTAAGAAAAAACTCATTCACCATAAAGGATATCTCGAGTCTTAACATAGAATTTTTTGGGATGTTATAATATCTCCACCTTAGTATCATTCATCCGCGAATGAGGTTTAGACTGAGAATGTAATTGGGTTACGCTTACTTTATTCAATCCTAGTACTATAAACTTTCCGTTGTCTCCTACTAGCCACTCCCTATAAGAATTCCTCACCCTTTCATCAGTTGTACCAACTGAGCATTTATGCATTACCACCATCAAGCGGACTTTGTACACATCATAAAACCTTGTCTCCTTCTCCCTCCACATTCATAAACATAGGTGGAATAAACTCATATCACTATTACAATAAGAAATAGCAATCATCTTCTCCATCATCATACAAATACTATCAACAACACCATTTTCAAAACTAAAAGGATAACTAAAAGAGGTTAAAGTCTCCATATGATAAGCATTATTCATTCAAGATGTCTGATAAATCAAAATGTGCATTACATAACAATATGTTGTTAGCCAATAAGAGTAAATAACAAATTAGTGAAACTACAAATACTATGAGACATGAATTCTTATATGAATATGTTCATATCATGGAGATGATATCCATAAATTTATGGATTAAACTCGAAGTCATTTGACTAAAGTCTTTTCCCCTCATTAAAACTAAGCATAAATGTGAATATATGTGAAGTGTATGAGCATAGGTCATAGAAAAGATTTTGACATAAGAAACATCATCATGATGATTTAATGACTGAACTTTAGGAATACGCTAGAGGATGAATTGATTGATGTACTTCCTTAACTCTTTCTAAAGGTAAAATTATCTCATTCTCAACACTTGACTTGATTCCTCATTTTTTCATCTCACCTTTTGCTCTAAAGATGACACTTGGAAGCTATGGACCTGTCCTATCAATAATAAACTGGTCTACTATCGCCTTACCCTTATACTCGGGAAACATTTATCTCATGGCTACTGAACTCTCTATAAGCAGATATTAAAACTCCTTCTTAAGACCCCATTGTAAGATGCTTCTCTTAAGCTCTTCATATTGGCAGGACTATTCATCAAACATTTGATGAAAAACATTAGTGTTTACATTAGCCTATTCAACACTGACAACTACAATGTGCTATCTATGAATACATGCAAACAATAAACAGAATTGGAACCTCGTCAGATTACAAAAAGAAAAGAAGCTCGGGTAGACCTCTTCATGCTCTACCTTTATTTATCTCCTCTATGGGTCATAATACCATGTTCTTATTGCAAAGTTTCACTTTCATTTCCTCAACCATTTAAGGTCAAACCTACCAGATTAGAGTTCAAGACTAATATCATCACCCTCATGCTCCCATTTTGATCAAGACCCTCATCTCAGATTCAAGCTTATTTTATATTTCCAAACAAGAATATCAATATAGTTGGTCACATCTACTATACTAAATTATGAACACCAGGTAACCACAAGCAAAATTCACTAATTAAGACTTCCTGACAAGTAGGAAATTTTTCGCGCTCTGTGTACCATCCAGGGATTACCTTCACCTTCTATTTAAAAAATTAAGTATTTTTTACTCACTGATTATACATCATTGCCTAATTAGTTGTATGGCACTTTGAATATAATGGGATCTCCCTAAAAAAACATAAATCTATCTTTGATGTATCACCACATCATAAACTCCATTCTAGTTAAATATGCGATAACTCATCCGAGCTCCTACCCTTACTTTACCTCCTAGAATGTAAGCTTCACAATTCATAACTTCTTAGTATATCCATATGGGAAAACTAATCATTAATAACTTACTAGGTGAATGACAATAGTAATATCTTTCTATAACACCATCTCCCTTTCTTAGATTACTGAACCTCTGCATACTTTCCTCTAACTCTGGTCCCTTTCAGTGCTATTGCTCAAAATCTCGTAACTCCTACAACCTCTTCGGGTGAAAATACTACCTAAGCTCTAAAACACACCTTCCCATAAGGGTCTCAACTGATAAAAGGTTTCGAGAAAGAGTGTTTGACGACATCCCACTTTTAGCTTGGAAACACAATTTATATGAATGTGAGTGCATTCTTTGGAAACTCAACACTTAACTTAGACATATGCTTCTCCCAAGACCCTCTAGAGTCCATGACATCCTCAAGAGTTTTTTTAAGAATAACTCATCCATAAGGATCTTGGAATTTTCATTTAGATCACTTTTAGTATGAGGGTAGTCGAATGGATATTGAGGAACACATGAGTTAGAATAAGTGTTTGTGCAATAGTTAAATTGCACAATTTAGTGTATGAAGATGGGGAACTTCTCAATTATAGAAGTGGCCCCCTTACAACCATATATAAGATCCTACGGACACAACTTCATAGACATCCAAGGACACTTTAACACTATACTTTAATACCAGGTTTGCCACAACCTAAGCCTACACCCTTGACGTGGCCGACACTCAAGAATCATTGTTAGACCCCATGCGAACCCTCATCGCGACTAAGTACAAGTGGAAGACTTACTCAAGTATACATAAGCTTAAAGATAAATTAAATTCATTGCCCTCAAATACTCAACTTTACAAGACTTAACAATATTCAAAAGAAAGTAAGTCTAGGGTTTCACAAGTTTTCTTCCAAATAAGGGTAAGGAGAAAGGGTTGTCCAAAAGAGTTTCACATGCTCACTGGTACACCACAAAAGAGGTATATGTCAAATTGGCTCACACTCTCTAAAGTTGCCTAAGATCATGTCAAGAGTACAACTTACTACATCAATCATACTAACGGGGCAAATTCTAGGTTTATTCAAGTATGGTTCAAAGTAAGTTCATCACACAGATCACTGAGACTAAAGCTAAACAAGATTACACACTTTCCCTAGTGTGCAACGATCATCACTAGAGAAATCAATTTGATACATGGCTAATCACACCAAGATTCAAAGAGTTCACATATTGTATATGTAACTTCAGTTGATCTCCTTGTATCCGTACATCCATGTTTGTTCGATTGAGAGAACTATTAAAGTCATTGGTGTTGATCGAAACCTAGACTTAAATTGGTACGAGTATAACCATTTTCAACACAAGAAGTGGTGAATTTTTTTTGGAAAGGTCAATTAGCAATCAATTAAAATAAATAAGAGGCCATAAGCTAAAATAATCATGAAAGCAGTATAAAACACAATGTAAAACATAGACGACCCAAGTAAATACAACAACACAAATATCAACATAAAATATGTGGGCCTCACCCGACGACCAGTGAAATTCTTTTGTCCCCAAATATAAGGATCATAAATATCCCAGAGTGTACTCAAAGTAAGACATAGAGAGTGATGTGAAGAAGGGATCCTGTATAAATGCTTGATTGACCTATTGGGGCATCAGCGCCTGGTGCATAGATTTGGTTCTAGGCGCTTTTACTCGAAGTTGTACCTTCCTGCTTTTGGATTTCAGTGGCTTTTGTTGCTTCGGATGCAGCTTTAACAGTTGTATTCGCCTCTACCATTTTATCCACATTGTTAAATTCTATAAAGACATGGGTTGCATTAATGAACACTAGTTTCCATGATGGAATAGTTGGGTCAATGGGAACCCTCCTGCTCGACTTGCCTTGTTCTTTTCTTTCCTCCCCTTAGCTAGATCTACTATTTTTTTTGTCTCTTTTAAACTCCTATGCTCTTACCTGTCAGGATGTCATTTCTCTCCCTTCTACCTTTGGTCTAGAAATTTATGCAAAAGTTTGTGATTAATTAGCACGAAAATAAAACTTAAACAACTAACATCGATTGTATAAAGATTCGCCGATCCAGTCGACGAATCGGCAAACCTCTTTGGCGAGCTAGGATGAGCTCGCCGTATGGATTAGAATAAAATGTAGTCAAGTTGGTGGTGGAATGATCTACTCAGTGGAACGCCGAATTTGTTGGCTGTTTATGAATTTATCAGCCGAAAGTTGTAGTGAAAGAGCGTCGGGGGCATGAAAAGGTCGGTTGATAACTCCACAAATTCGACTCATTTCAGGCTTTATAGTGTTAGAAATAATGTCGTCCAATTATCATTTAGTCTCAATATATGATGAAACTCTTATTTTTCATGTATTTGATGTTTTAGTGCAAGCATAGACACGTATGCGCAAAAGAGAACAAAAAGGCTGAAAAGAATGCAAAAGCTAAAGCCTGAGCTTCGCCAAGTGCATTTGGCTTATCCTTTTCATTTAATACACTAGGAAAGGGTTTCTATTACTAGTATTACCGCTTTTTGAGCTTTTGAGGTACACATAGACCCTACTTACTTTCTCATCTTTAGAAAAACTAAAGTACAAATCTTGCTCATTGATTACTTATATAACTTTCCGAATTGGTTTCACTGATCCCCCATTTTATTACTTATTTTCTAAAACACGTTGGCTAAATAAACATAATCGTATGTTAAGTTCATGACTAAACCATATTCTTATTGGGATCGACCCCAACCTTCAAGTTGGGTTCTTTAGTTGATAACGATCGCTTATATATCTCTAGGGGGTGTAATTTGAGTGTATCAAATTTTGGAGCCGCAACCTGGGAAATTGGCTTTTGGATTATGTTTAACTACATTATCGAACTTTAGTCAAATATATCCTATTTTTTTAGTTTTTATCTCTTTTTTGGTTCTAACTCTAGTGTATTCCAAGTGCACAGAGTGACGGAGAACCACATACTCCTTACGATCCAACACTGAGTAGAATACTGCGGAGAATTAATAACCAGGGAATACCAGTTAACCCTATAGGAGTAGAACAAAGTGATTGTGCTAGGTTCCATCCTCCGAGGGTTTTCAATGAAAATAATAAGGCTCCATCTGTATATCGACTGGGAGATGTATTTATGGTGCAGGAGCCATCAGGTCCACAACCACATAACAACTAAAGAGTCAAGTTTTACATTGTTGATTTTGATGGACTTGTTGTCCTACCTCCTCTACCACCGTCATAACTTTTTTGTCACTAGTATCTTGATGAAGATTCTCAAAGCGAGAGGCTTCTTTGAAGAATTGGCGTTAAAAGATACTCATGCTTACATAGCCCAGCTTAGGGTGGTTTGCAAAGATTGTGTAGGTCGATCGGACTAGGGCATGAATGTTATCGAATTTTGAGTATTCCCTCAATCATTGACAGGTAATGAAATTGTTTGGCTTAATGAACTTCCTTACAATTGAATGTAAATCTGGGAGAAATAGATGGATGCGTCCTTATCAAAATTCTTTCCAGTGTCCATGAAGATGAACAAACAAGATAACCAAAACAACACTATAACACTACCTGGAGAGTTTGTGAGTATTTCTTGTGAGTAGTTCACTGTTTTTATGAGAAGTTTTCCTAATCACCGCATTCATGACAACAATAAGACAGTGCTTGATATTATTGTTGGGGATTTGTATGGTGAATGGACTTTTGAGTAGATTTTGGAGAAACTGGAGAAGATCTCTTGGAACAACAAAGCTTTGAGTACTAGAAAGTTGGATACTCAAAAAAAAACATATGCAGTCCTAGCCACAGCTAACCAATCCGCAAATGATATTTGTAAGTAGTTGGCGCAGATGACAACATAATTGGGGAAGGTATTGAAGCATATGAGCGGAGCTTATGAGAAGGTAAACACAGTGAATTACTTGACTAGAACTCTACGATCGACAAAGAAGTGTTACTATTAGGAGGATTCTTATGCGGTGAATGATCAAACGGGGGGTTTCTGACTAAATGCCCAAGGTTAAAACATGATTAATTGTCTCCAAGGTCAAAGAAACCAAAGTTGGAACTATGACAACTACAACCGAGAGGGTCAATATGTCTGGGATTTGAACTACAATCGCGACATGAACTACAAGTGGAATACCTATGGCAAAAGGAACAATCTGGTTGGACCTTATGTTCCTCCTCAAAATCGAGAATCTGTTCCTATGAAAGTTGGAGGTAATATGACGCATATTGAGGATATGATGGAGAAGATAATGAGGAGGTTCCATGAAATTGATAATAATGTGAAGGAGATGGATTATGACTTCTCTTATATTGGTCAAAAGGTTGATGACCATGTAGTGTCAATATATCATATTGCGCAGCAGATGACTCATTTGTCTACCACAGTGAACCTATGTCAACCCAGTACTCTTTGAAACAACACCATCAAGAATACAAATAATGATGGGCATTGTATTGCAATCACTACTTGCGGGGTAAGCAAACCATTGATCCATCTATGCAGTCTAAGGTTGAAGTTTCAACTATTGCAGATAGTGACGAGGTTGAGAAGATTGGAGAGTCAAACAATGCGATAGAGAAAGAGGAGATGCTAACTGAGAATGTTTTTTCCATACTTAGACCTCCACCTCCTTTCCCACAGAGGTTTGTATAGAAGACCAAAAAAGGAAAATACCGCAGGTGTTTTTTTATGTTGAAGAAGTTTTCTATCAATGTTCGTTAATAGAAGCTTTGGAGCAGATGACTAGGTATGCAATGTTTATGAAGTACATTATGAGGAAGAAGAGATACGTGAGTTTTGGAGATGATGATAGTCAACAACATCATAGTGTTATTGTTACAAGGTCCCTTGTACAGATGAGGGAAGATCCTCATGCCTTGACTATCCGATGTACCATTGGCTTATTGCACTTTTCAAAGGCTTTTTGTGATATTGGTGCTAGAAAAAATTTCATGTCATTGTCCATCTATAAAATGTTGGGATTAGGATGTCCAAAACAAACTACGATGCAGTTGCTCATGGACGATTGCACTGTGTAGAGGCCCATTGAATTATACCATGATGTGATAGTGAAACTAGAGTCGTTCATTTTTTTGACAGATTTTGTTATTCTTGACTATGAGGTTGACTTTGAGGTTCCCATCATTCTTGGGAGACCATTACTCGCCACTGGTCGTGCATTGGTTGCTATAGAGAAAGGGTAGATGAAGTTAAGATTCAACAATGAAGAAGTAACTTTCAACATTTGTAGGTCCAAAAAGTAGAGTGGTGAGCTCCGATCGACATGTTCTATAACATATAGAGTTGAGAGTGGGTCTAAGTGGCACATTGAAGAAATATTGTGTGTTGAGTCACTAGCAGTGGTTATGATGAACATTGAGAGTGATGGTATTAACGACTACGATGACTTGGTTGCTGCACTTGATAGGTGCAAATATCGTCCAAGACAAAGAAGTTGGAGATATATATGAAAAATCGTGAGTCCCCACATGCAAAACTGTATGTTGAAGAAGCACCTAAATTGGAGCTTAAGTCTCAACCACTACCTTGTCGGTCATAATTGCGGAAGATATGAAAGGGTGACAAGTAGAGTTCTTTGTTAGGTTGTTGAAGAGATTCAAGCAAGCTATTGAGTGGATAATTGCGGACGTTATTGAGATCCGCCCGGAATTTGTTCTCACAAAATCAAACTCATGCCAGATCACAAGTCCTGTATCGAGCACCAAAGAAGACTTAATCCGCCTATGCAAGATGTAGTTAAAAAGGAGATCATAAAGTGGTTGGACGCTGGAGTTATTTATCCCATTGCAGATGGTAGTTGGATTTTCCCTTTTCAGTGTGTGCCTAAAAGTGTTGTATTACTGTGGTGCTTAATGAAAGAAACAAGCTTGTTGTGATGATGCCCGTGACTAGATGGGAGTGTGCATGGAATACCGGAAGTTTATTGCTTGGACAAAAAAAGACCACTTACCTATACCATTCATGGACCAAATGTTATTCAAACTTGTGGGTAAGGTTTGGTACTGTTTCTTGGATTGTTATTCGGGCAAAAATCAAATTACTATAGCGCTAGAAGACAAAGATAAGACCACATTCACTTGCCCGTATGGGACTTTCGCCTTCAAACACATTTCATTTGGATTGTTCAATGCTCCAGCGACCTTCTAGCGTTTTATGATGTCGATATTCTCTGATATGTTGGAGGACACTATTGAGATATTCATGGATGATTTCTTAATGGGAGATGACTCATTTTATCGAAGGTTGGATAATTTGGCCGCGTTACTTAAAAGGTGTGAAGAGTGTAATTTTGTGATGAATTTGGAGAAGTGCCACTTTATGGTGAAATAATGTATAGTGGTTGGGCATTGGATCTTTGAGAAAGGTATTGAGGTTGATAGAGATAAAGTTGAGGTAAGAGAAAAGTTTCCCGCACCTATCTCCATTAAGGGTGTGAGATGTTTTCTTGGGCATGCAGGATTTAATAGGTGGTTCATAAAAGATTTCTCAAAAATTGCATATCCATTGTGGAAACTACTTGATAGGAGAGAAAGTTTGACTTTAATGATGCTTGTCGGGGAGAATTAGAGAATTAAAGAAGAAACTAGTCTCTGTGCCAGTAACACCCCAGGAATTCAATGACCTAGACTAGAGACACATCTATTGAATAATGTCCAAAATTATGTTTTCAAAACTATACTAATGTAATAAAGTTGAATTAGAAGTTTTTGAGCCTAAATGCCAAGAGACAACCATGACGTCTGGTGAACTAGTAACCCAAACTAGTGTGGTGCTAGTAGTGGTAGGATGGCTAAAAAGAGGTGTCCAAGGAGTTGATCATGAGAAGATTATAGGGGTAGACATAGGTTCTTAAGAGGGGTCCTAAGGATCAAGGCCAAGGGAGGAGTGCCCACCCTTGAAGGGCAAGCCAAAGCCAAAAGCCAAGGCTGCCCCTAAAAGGGAGGCTACTACATCAACCATGACGAGCATGTCCATGGCTTGTGGTGATGACCACAACCAAGTTTGGGGCTCGTGAGGATGCCTTGGCCATGAAAGGGGGATGCCATCTTGGACTTTCTATTGGCCAAAGCACCACGAGCCACTTCACAACTTGTGGTGCACTTGACGCAATGAGAGGTTTGGTCGTGGTCTTGCCTTAGGCATTTTGGGAAGGGGGGTTTGGAGAGGCTACTGCCCAAAGCACCACGAGCCACTTGATGGGACGTGGTGCATGTTCACGGGAAAGGGGGCTTTGTCGTGAAGGTTATGTAGAACCTTTTACTAGGGCAAGTTGGGGGCGCTACTACCCAACAATTCATGAGCACCACCACGGGCCATTGAGCTCTTCACGGCTCGTGAAGTGGGGCATGAAGGTTTGACGGGCTCTCAAAGTCAAGGTCAAGTTGGAATTTCTTTTTAGAATTCCAACTTAATGGGGGGTATTTGGGGTCGCCTATATATTTATTTTAGGTCAATGACCACCCATTTCCCACTTGAAAACCTAATCCCAAATTGAAACCCAAATTTTTCCCACTTCTTTCTACATTCTCTCTCTACCTCAACCTCCATTGAAGACACATTAAACTTCAAGGAGAAGGCATAAATCTCCAAGTTTCTTACTCAAATCTAATTGATAAAGTCTCTCTAAGGTATGGTTTCTTTCACTCTTTGGATTCCTTTCCCCAAGAGGTCCGTTCAAATGTTTTTCCAATTTTCCCCAAAACTGAGGTTTTTCTCTCTACCATGGGTCTTCTTTGAAAAATGGAATTAAGAGTCAATAGTGACGAATTTTGGTAAATTAATGTTGTTTGAGTATATATCAATGGTTAATTTATTTTATTCTTTCAAGATTCCCATGAACCCATGTTTTTTCCTCAATTTTATGAAAACCTTGAATTGATATGGTGAATTGTGAAGTTGATGAATATGTTATTTGACTACATTGATGTTAATTATGTAATTTCTTCTTGAATTTACCGTTGTTTGTGTATGATTATGTATCCTTGGGTGATTAAGTGTAAAGTCCCACGAAAGGGCAAGAAGGTATGTATGTTGGTTCTTTCTTGAACTCAATTATGTTAGATGAATTACTTGGATAGTAATGATGTTGTACCTAATTTTTTGTTCTTGTGTAGATGGCAAGGTTTTCTCATCCTTAACCCTATACCCTTGAATTAGCTATGAAGTATGAATGTATGCTATGTTAGGTCAGCTAAATGATTGAAATGTACTTCTCATTACTATAATGTATTGTGTAAGTGCAAGGTTTACTCACTTGCTAGTGTGCTTAAAGTGAAAGGATTGTTCTTACCTATGATCACCTATGAGATATTGTAATGAGATGTTTACATAAGGGTCTAGTAGAGGCTAATGTGAACCTAAATGATGACTAAAGATGATTACTAAAATTAATAGATGCTTAGAACAAAAAGGGCATGTAAGTGATATGGGGGCCTCATATTTAGTAAGTCTAGATCCATACATGGGTTTTCTCACGTTTTGCAAGTCCGAATTTCCAATATATGTGTTGTCTCGTGAGATGGAAACCCCCACGTTTAGCATGTTAGGGTTTCTAGTAACAATATCCTTCACCCTTAACTATGTACCCACATAGGACTCTAGCTTAGTGGATCTACCTAGATAGCTATGTATGGAAGCTTACACCTTAAGCAAGTGTTAACCCTCTATTTACGGTGTAATATAGAACACCAGATTCCATGTAGCTCACATGGTATAATGTCAGTTAATACAACCTTTTACCCTATGTAAAAGTAAATGAACAAGTTAAATGTATGAACTATTATTAGGGCTTTATTTGAGGGGTGTTCTACATATTGTGAGGGAGTGTATGGGACTTCTCTTACACATTACACTTGTGGGATCCTAAAAGAGGGTTCTAACAGTGTTCTTTTATGATTATATTGATTACGACTCATGTAGTTCAAGTTATATATATGATCTTAATGAATATAGTAAGTTATGATTAAATATGAGCTTATGAATGCATGTATGAAGTAGGTTTCTTAATGTGATTCTTAGCTCGGACTAGGATTATGGGGTTCTATTCTTTGCACTGCATAAGTATTCCTTGGGTTGTCTACATGTTGGGTGGATATCATATTCAGTTGGCTAACAATGGTTACTTTATGTGTATTGTGTATTTACTTGGTAAAAATTATATTTTGACTAAAATGTCCTTTTATGCATGCATTGATGATTTTTATGGATAGGAGCCATAGTTAGTACATGTGATGTACTAACCCAGATTTTCTTCCCTTTTCCCCTAACAATGTAGGTTCAGGCCATTGAGGAATCAATGTCGCTTGTGAAGGGTAATTGGAACTTGCTTCTCCAAGTTGGTGAACCTAAAATCCGAGGATGAAGCCCGTATTCTAGACTTATTGTTTTGTTATGTTTTACAGAGAATATTGTAATGTCTAATTTAAGATGATCTCATTGATGTATGGGCTAAGTGCCAATTTTCTATTTATCTATGTTTAGATGGTGTGAAGTGACAAGTTTAGATTCTATTTTCCTATATGAAGCGAAGTTGAACTTCCAAAGTAAAAGTTCTAAATTTTTTCGCATTTTATTCTATGATGCATTCTGTGACAAATGATAAAGGCTTGTCTAACTCCTCCTTGAGGACGAAGACGCCGGTACCATCTAAGGGGTGATCCCTGGTCGTACAAACTTTGTATCAGAGCATAAGGTTTAGAATAATATAGGATTGAAGTCACGAAATACCAGGCCAAGTAGAGTCTTCATGGGTTTAAAACGCGCCACACTTATGAATAGGAGGTTATGATATTCTTAGAAACTTTAACTCTTTTTGTTATTCTTAGTTGTGCCTAATAGTCTTAAATTCTATGTAGTCTTTTTCTTCTAATCCTTTTCTTGTGCTTCTAGGCAATGAATACAAAAAGGAACAATGCTCGATTGTACGAGGAGGAGAAGAGGCAATGTATAATCTAGATATAAGAGTTTTATTCAACGAAGCATATCTTCATGGGGTGCCTCGGTGTTATTTGTGTAAAAGAAAGATGGGTCTCTTTGAATGTGTATTGACTATCGACAATTGAACAAGGTCACTTTAAAGAATAAGTATCCACTCTCTAGGATTGATGATCGGTTTGATCAACTCCAAGGAGCGAGCTACTTTTCAAAAATTGACTTGATCTTGGGATATCACCAACTTAGGGTGAGGGATGTAGATATTCCAAAGACAGCTTTCCGCATTATATATGCTCATTTTGAATTCTTAGTGATGTCTTTTGGTCCTACAAATGCCCCGGCGGCTTTCATAGACGTCATGAATCGAGTTTTTACAAGTTATCTTGATTTGTTCATGATTGTCTTCATTGATGACATGTTTGTATACTCTAAGAGTTAGAATGATCATACAAACCATTTGAGTATAGTTTTGCAAGTCCTCAAGGACAACCAACTCTTTGGCAAATTTAGTAAATGTGAATTATTGTTGAGGTCGGTTGCGCTTCTTGGTCACATAGTCTCTAGTGAAGGTGTGGAGGTCGATCCGAAGAAGACGGATGCGGTCAAAAGTTGGTTTACACCTTTAGTCCAATTGGCATTTGAAGCTTTTTGGGTTTAGCCAGATACGATAGGAGTTCTGTTGAGGGATTTTCATCTATCGCATCTCCATTGACAACCTTGACCCAAGATTGAATCATGTGAAAAGATCTTCCAATTGTTGAAAGACAAGCTTCCCTCCACTCCGGTTTTCACCCTATCGGAGGGTACCAAAGGTTTTTTTTGTGTATTGTGATACTTCTCGAGTAGGTTTGGTTGTGTCATCATGCAAAATGGTAAGGTGATATCATATGCCTCTAGACAACTCAAGGTGAATGAGAAGAACTACCCAACTCATTACCTTGAACTAGCGGCCGTAGTGTTTGCTTTGAAGATTTTGATACACTATCTCTATGGGGTACATGTTGATGTGTTCACCAATGACAAGAGTTTACCATATGTGTCAATCAAAAAGATTTGAATTTGAGACAAAGAAGATGGTTTGAACACTTAAAAGACAATTATATAAGTGTCCTTTACCACCCCCACATAGACAATGTGGTTGCGGATGCTCTAAGTCAAATGTCAATGGGTACTGTAGCCATGTTCTCGATGGTAGGAAAGACTTAGTGAAGGAGGTACATAGATTGTCTTCGTTGGGTGTTCGGTTAGAAGATTCTACAAAAGGAGGCTACGTGGTACATCATAATTCTGAATCATCTTTAGTGGTGGAGGTGAAATCGAAGCAACACCTTGATCCTCTATTGATGGAATTAAAGGAATTGGTTCATAGTAAGTGCAACAAAGCATTCTCCCAAGGGTGGGATGGGGTACTTAGGTACCAAGGTAGGTTGTGTGTACCGAATGTGGATGACCTAAGAAGACAAATTTTGGATGAGGCTCATGGTTCCCGATATTCCATTCATCCGGGTGACACCAAAATGTATCGTGATCTCCAAGAGGTCTACTGGTGGAATGGGTTGAAGAGGGATATAGTAGAATTTGTAGCCAAATTTCCAAATTGTCAACAAGTGAACGCCGAACATCAAAGGCAAGGACAGTTAACTCAAGATATAACTATTCCTACGTGGAAGTGGGAAGATGTGAACATGGATTCCGTGGTGGTTTTACCTCGTACATACAGGAAAAATGATTCCATATTGGTTATTGTTGATAGGTTGACAAAATCATCCCACTGTTACACTCTGAAAGTCCAAGACCTAATCTAGAGCCTCACATGTTGGTGTAAGGTTGGTAACACTGTTTTAAGACCTAAAATAATGTATATATGTCATTTAGGAAGTTTTACAGTCAAGACGTCAAAAAACGTCCATGATGTCCAGAGGCTAGTGAAAGAGTTGCTAGTGTGCCTTAGCCTATTTCACAGGGTCTTAGGAGTCAGAAATTGATGAAAATTGGTAGAAAGGTGTCAAACTAGTGTTAGAGTGTGTTTAGGGTCGAAACATTCGGGTACGACTCCCCAAGGACCCCCCTAAGGGCCCTTGGATAGGACCCTTGCATTTCACCCAAATCCGCAGAACTAGGCAGTGTGGACAGTAGCCACCTACACTTGCAAACGACAGGGTAGCCAAGGGGAATGGGCGTCAACGCCTCCATAGTCCCACACTTAGACATTTTCCAAAAATGGCCAAAATGCATACTCTCTGAACTTACCTATGGATGTGCAGGACGGTTGGGGGGAGAGGCGTTGACTGACCTATGGATCGTAGGTCGAGATATCGTAGGTCATGCCTGCAATTTCACTGTTAAGTTTAGGTGACTTCATTTAATTAGTTAATTGGTTAATTAGGTGTTAAGGGGTGTTTAAATAAGTTAGTTAAGTGACAATATAAGCTACCCTAAGCCTAAACCCAACTTAACACCCCACAATTCCAAAACTCACATCTCTCTAACATCACTCTAGTCTTTCTCTTCTCAAAACATCAACATCCATTGAAGAACACTAGATCTCCAATTCAAGAAAGAATTCACCAAGGTTTTCATCTCGAATTCGTGGCAAGATCATCACTAAGGTATGGTTTCTTCCACTCTTGGATATGATTGAAAGTAGTTACTCATGATTATAATAAATTGTTGAGTAAAAGATTTACTCACTTGTATGCGGTTTCTAAATTAAAAGGAT
Source organism: Solanum sitiens (assembly GCA_016801875.1). Lineage (NCBI taxonomy): Eukaryota > Viridiplantae > Streptophyta > Magnoliopsida > Solanales > Solanaceae > Solanum > Solanum sitiens. The sequence goes on from JABWTJ010000022.1 coordinate 1,382,404, forward strand.
AGTTCTCACCTAAGAATACCTACGAGCTATTATGATAAGATGTTAACATAGGGGTATAAAAGAGACTAATGTGATCTTGTATAAAGAGTATGATGACTACTAAACGGAATAGATATTTAGTACCGAAAGGGAATGTATATGAGAAGGAGGTATCACATTTAGAAAGTCCGGCCTCCCACACGGGTTTATTACGCTTAGCAAGTCACGATTCCCATGATATGTTTTGTCTCATGAGATGGAAACCTCCACGTTAGTAATACAAAGTTTCTAGTAAAAATCTCCTTGACCCTTAACTATGTGCCCACATAGGACTATACCTTAGTGGATCCACCTACATAGCTATGTAAGATTGGTTACACCTTAGTCAAGTGTTAACCCTCTCTTTTCGTTGTGGGAGGAGAACAACGGATTCCATGTAGCTAACATGGTCTCATGTCAGTTATGGCACTATTATCCTTAATGTAATAAGGTAAATGAGTAATTCAAGTATGTAAACTATTATTTGGATTGTTTTAAAGGCTACTACATAGGGTGAGGGAGGGTATGAGACTTACCTTACTCATTGCACAAGTGGGATCCTAAAGGATGATTTTAGTAGTAGTATTGATATAGTCTAAAAGACTTCCATTTCTTCCATATTCTTTAAGACATTTGTTGTATGCCCTATGTGGCAATATGTACTTGTGTAAGTGCTATGCCCAAATATTGTACTTCGTTTAGATGGTTAATGTGAGATTGTATTATTAGACTAAATTCTTATATGTTTATTAAGTTAAGTAAAAGAGAAGCCTATGTAAGCTTCCTATGTGACGAGTCTATGTAAACTGCATATGTAGTATGTGAGAGGTCTATGTAAACATCACTATATAGATTTATATGAAAATTTGAAATTATTCTATGTTTTTAACCTTTTGAAATGTAATGAAGAATGTTAAGAGGCTAGTCTTAGTCCTCTCCGAGGACGATGACGCCGGTTACGTCTAAGGGGTGTTGCCCGGGCGTGACAACTTGGTATCAGAGTACGAAGTTAAAATAATCTTAGGGTTGATGTCTAAGTGAACTACGTCTATGTAGAGTCTTGTTCATTGTTGTGAAACGCTCCACAATTATGATGGGGAGCTATGTGATGCTTAGAAAAGTCTCACTTTGTTGGTATTCTTGAAGTCGTGCCTCTAGAGTCTTAAATCTACATGTCCTTATCTTCTAATCTCTTTCTTGTGTTTATAGGCAATGAATACAAGAGGAACAACGCTCGAAGGGTTGAAGAGGAGAACGTGAATAAGGCGGTTCCCCCTTCGGATCCTCAAAACCCACAATTTCCTATTGAATAAGGGGCTATGTATAATGTTGATATATGGGAGGCCATTCATAGATTGACGCAAGTGTTGGATAATCAAGTTGCTAGGGATAATAGGGTGCAAGTGGTTCCCCATGCTAGCACTACCGCATCAAGGATAATGGATTTTACAAAGATGAATCCCACAACTTTCTATGACTCTAAGGTGGAGGAGGACCCGCAAAGTTCATTGATGAAGTGTTAAGGGTTTTAGATGCTAGGGGTGTGTCTTCTGAAGAAAAAGGCGGAACTAGCCACCTACCTACTCAAAGATGTGGCAAAAGTTTCATATGATCAATGGAGGGATGAAAGGCCGGTTAGAGAAGGCCGGATTACTTGGGGAGATTTCAAGACGACCTTTCTTAATAAGTTCTTTCTCTTGGAACTAAGGGAAAGGAAAATTCAATACTTCATCAACTTATGCCAAGGGGGTATGAGTGCGAAGGAGTAGAGTCTAACGTTCACTCAACTATCAAAGTATGCTCCTACCATGGTGGCGGATTCTAGGTCCAAGATGAACAAATTTGTTATGGAGGTATCCGACCTTGTGGTGATTGAATGTAGATCGGCTATGTTGATTCCTAGTATGAACATCTCTTGTCTCATGGTTCATGTCGAACAAATTGAGGAGAAAAAGCTTAAGCAAGTTGATAGAGAGTTGAATAGCACAAGGGCCGAATATGGAATTTTTTCTAAGACTAGATTTGTGGTGAAAGATAAGACAAGGTTCAATAAAGTTTCCCCAATCAAAGTTCTTATACAATTCTAAGGGTAAAGGTAAAGGGTATACACACAAAACTAAGGAGGAAAAAGGCAGTGGTCCTTATGTAGAGAAGTCTCCTTGTGCTAAATGTGGTAAGAAACATGAAGGAAAATGCCTAGTTGGTACGGGAAATTTCTATGGTTGTGGCAAGAGTAGTCACATGAAGAGGGATTGTCCTATGATGAAGGCTCACGGGAGAGAAAATTCTCAATCACAAGAAAGTGATCCCAATCCCGATGATCCAGAAAATAATTGCTTTTATGCTCTCCACTCTAGGGGTGAGCAAGAAGAGTCTCCCGATGTGGTCACCGGTATGTTCCAAGTCTTCTCTATTAATGTCTAAGCTTTACTAGATCCGGGTGCTATTTATCATTTGTAACTTCTCTAGTAGCTAAAAAGTTTTATGTTCTACCCGATGCTTTAATTGAACAATTTTCGGTTATAACCCCGGTGGTTGACTCCGTTGCGGCTAAAAGAGTCTTTAGAAGTTGTCCTATATCTTTGCCTAATAGAGTTACGTGGGTGGATTTGGTAGAGCTTGATATGGTTGATTTTGACGTTATTTTTGGAATGGATTGGTTGCATGCTTGTTTTGGTTCCTTTGATTGTCGGACTAGGGTAATCAAGTTTAATTTTCATAATGAACCCATCTTAGAGTGGAAAGGGGGTAATTAATTTCCTAGAGGTCGTATTATATATTGTTTGAAAGCTTGAAAAATGATCTCTAAAGGATGTCTTTATCATATTGTAAGAGTCAATGATCTTGAAACCGACATTTCTCCTATTGAGTCGGTCCCCGTAGTCAGGGAATTTCCAGATGACTTGCGTGGAATTCCTCCCGAATGGGAAATTTATTTTTATGGACTTATTACCAGATATGAATCCCATTTCAATTCCTCCTTATCTGATGGCTCCGGCCGAATTGAAAGAGTTGAAAGCTCAATTCAAGAATTTAGTAGATAAAGGTTTCATTCAACCTAGTATTTCACCATGGGGAGCTCCGGTATTGTTTGTGAAGAAGAAGGATGGGTCCCTTAGGATGTGCATTGACTATCATTAACTAAATAAAGTCACCATTAAGAACAAGTATACTTTCCCCTAAATTGACGACTTGTTTGATCAACTCCTAGGGGAAACCTACTTTTGTAAGATGACTTGAGGTCGCGGTACCACCAACTTAGGGTGAGAGGTGAGGATGTACCTAGAACAAAATTTTTAACTAGGTATGGTAAATATGAGTTCCTAGTAATGTCCTTTGGTGTCACTAATGCCCTGGTGGCTTTTATGGACCTAATAAATTGGTGTTTCGAATTACCTTGATTCATTTGTCATTGTGTTCATGATGACATCTTGGTATATTCGAAGAATGAGGGTGAACACATGGGTCATTTGAGAGTGGTGTTACAAGTTCTTAAGGAACACCAACTATTTTCCAAGTATAAAAAGTGTGAGTAATGGTTCAAATTGGTGGCGTTTCTTGGTCATATTATCTCAAGTTATGGTATAGAGGTTGATCCAAAGAAAACCGAGGCGGTTAAGAATTGGCCTAGACCATTGACTCCAACAGACATTAAGAGTTTCTTGGGTTTAGCCGGGTACTTAGGAGGTTTATGAATGGTTTTTCGTCCATTGCTTCTCCTTTGACTACCTTTACTCAAAAAAATGTAAAATTTGAGTTGTCGGAGGCATGTGAAAGGAGATTCTAAATTTTGAAAGATAGTCTTACCTGCACTCCGGTATTGACTCTACCGCAGGGTACCAAGGGTTTCGAGATATATTGTGATGCATCCTGAGTGGGTTTGGGGTGTGTTCTTATGCAACATGGTAAGGTAGTAGCCTATGCCTCTAGACAACTTAAGACGCATGACAAGAATTATCCAACTCATGACCCCGAATTGGCGGCCGTAGTATTTGCCTTAAAAATATGGAGGCATTACTTGTAAGGTGTTCATGTGGATGTGTATACCGACCATAAGAGTCTTCAATATGTGTTTACTTAAAAGGATTTGAATCTTTGTCAAAGAAGATGGTTGGAATTCTTGAAAGATTACGACATGAGTGTTCTCTACTATCCCGACAAAGCTAATGTGGTGGTGGATTCTTTAAGTCGCATGACCATTAGTAGTGCGTCTCTTGTAGAAGAAGTCAATAAAGATCTAGTGAAAGATGTTCATGTGTTGGCTAGATTGTGTGTTCGGTTGGAAAATTCCCCAAATGGTGCTTTTATGGTCCATCATAACTCCGAATCGTCATTAGTGGTCGAGGTAAAATCTAATCTACATGTTCATCCTCTATTGATGGAGTTAGAGGAGTCGGTACTTATCAAGCTTAATGAGTCATTCTCCCAAGGGGGGATGGTGTACTTAAGTACCAAGGTAGATTGTGTGTACCGGATGTTGACAACTTGAGGGTCAAAACTTTAGAAGAAGCTCATGTGTCTTGACATTCTATCCATCCGGGTGCCACCAAAATGTACCATGATCATCAAGAAGTCTATTTGTGGAAAGGATTGAAAAGGGAAATAACGGAATTTGTGGCTAGATGTCCCTATTTCCAACAAGTAAAGGCCGAGCATCAAAAGCGGAGTGGTTTGACTCAAGTAATGAATGTTCCTACTTGGAAGTGGGAAGACATCAATATGGGCTTCGTAGTGGGTTTTCCTAGAACATGAAGGCAAAATGACTCCATATGGGTTGTTGTGGATAGATTAACGAAATCCGCTCATTGTATTCCTGTTAAGTCTACTTATTCAGCGGAAGAGTATGCAAGGTGCATGTAGACGAAATTGTGAGTTTCCATGGCATTCCTTTGTCCATCATATCATATAGAGGTGGTCAATTCACATCTCATGTTTGGAGAACTTCCCAAAAAGGGTTGGGTACACAATTGAAGCTTAGTACCGCTTTCCATCCCCAAACGGATGAGCAAGCGGAGTGTACCATCCAAAATCTTGAGTATATTTTAAGAGCTTCCGTAAAAGTGTTATGGAGAAAAAACCTAGTTGAAGGGACAACATGGGAGGCCGAGGCCGACATGAATTCCCGTTATGCTCATCTCTTTCCTAACTAAAGAATAGTGTTACAATTAATAATGAAAATAAAGGGTGAATTTGAATTTGGTTTGTTTTGCAAAAAATGCATAATTTTTGTAAAACGATTATGCTAATGAGTTTTCATGGAAAATGATCTTTTGCGTGATTTGCACTTATCTATGTATTTGGTGTAATGTTGCCTTCATGAAATGGTATTTAGTTTGTTGATATGTTGGAAGAAGTTTTGGCATAAGTGACTTGATGATCATGTTGAGCTCATGATAATATTGAGAAGGAAAATTTCTCATGTTGTGATGTTGAGCTCTTATATGTAGTAAATTGTGATTTAAGTTAATTGTGATTTAAGTTGCTATATGTAAATGCCATGTTGTTATGTTTTCTTGAGTTGTAACTCATGTTGAATATATATGTTGTTGGTTTGGATGCTAGTATTTAGTCTATCCTTTCCCTTCAAAAGATTTTAGTGTCATTCGGGGACGAATGTTCCTAAGGGGGGGATAATGTAATACTCCGAAAGTCTAAGACCTAACCTAGAGCCTCACATGTTGTTCTAAGGTTGGTATCACTGTTTTAAGACCTAAAATAATGAATATAATTCATCTACAAAGTTTTAGAGTCAAGACGTCAAGAAACGTCCATGACGTCCGTAGACTAGTGACAAAGGTGTTATTGTGCCTTAGCTTATTTTAGTGGGTTTTAAGAGTCAGAAATTAATGAAAATTGGTGAAAAAGGTGTCAAACAAGTGTTAGAGTGTGTTTAGGTTCGAAACGTCTGGGTACTACTCCCCAAGGACCCAGGGGTGTCCTTCGAGAGGACCTTTGCATTTGACCCAAATCGAAGAACTCGGCAGTGTGCACAGTAGCCACCTACGCTTGCCATCGATGGGGCGTAGCCAAGGGGGCGAGGCGTCGATGCCTCCGTATTCCCACACTTAGACATTTTCCAAAAATGGCCAAATTTAATACTCTCTGAACTTACCTACGGATGTGCAGGACAGTTGGGGGGAGAGGCGTCGACTGACCTACGGATTGTAGGTCGAGGTCTAGTAGGTCGGGCCTGCAATTTTATTGTTAAGTTTAGGTTACTTCATTTAATTAGTTAATTAGTTAATTGGTTAATAAAGTGTTAAGTGGTGGGTAATTAAGCTAGTTAAGTGACTATATAAGCTACCCTAAGCCTAAACCCAACTTAACACCCCACAATTCCTAAACTCACATCTCTCTAACATCTCTCTAACATCTCTCTAGTCTCTCTTCTCCAAACTTCAACCTCCATTGAAGAACACTAGAGATCCAATTCAAGCAAGAATTAACCAAGGTTTTCATCTCGAATTTGTGGCAAGATCATCACTAAGCTATGGTTTCTTTCACTCTTGAGATTCCTTTCCCAAGAGGCCCTCCAAAGATGATTTTCAACTTCCCCAAAACCTAGGGTTTCAATCTAGACATGAGTTCTCTTTTCAAACGAAATTTTTAATTAATTGTGATGAATTATAGTCTTTTATCATTGTTTAGCTAAGTATTAATGGTAAATTGATGTTAATCAATAAAGATTGCCCCTTTGAACTCTTGTTTTTACTTACACTCACTATGTCTTGTAATTTTATAGTGGTTGTAAAGGATGATGATTATATGAATGTGTAGAATAGTAATTACTATGTCTTACTTCTAGAATTTACCTTAATTATACATTTTCTATATAATCTTTGGTAATTGAAGTATGGATGCAATGAAAGGGAAAGAAGGTATGACGGTTGATTCTTCTCGAATTCAATTATGAAGAATGACTTATTTAGATTGTAATGCTTCTTTGTCTAATGTGTGGCTGTGATGTTGATTGCAAGTATCCCTAATCCTTAATCCTAGACTATTTAATTGATTATGAAGCATGCAAGTATGTTATAGTATGATTATTTTATGATTGAAAGTAGTTACTAATGATTATATTAAAGTGTTGAGTGGAAGGTTTACTCACTTGTATGTGGTTTCTAAAGTGAAAGGATATTTCTCACCTAAAAATACCTATGAGCTATTATGATAAGATGTTCACATAGGTGTCTAGAAGAGACTAATGTGATCTTGCATGAAGAGTATTATGATTACTAAAGGGAATAGATGTTTAGAACCTAAAGGACATGTAAATGAGATGGAGGACTCACGTTTAGTAAGTCCGGCCTCCCACATGGGTTTCTTCACGCTTAGCAAGTCCGAATTCCCACGATATGTGTTGTCTCATGATATGGAAAACTCCATGTTAGTAAATCAAGGTTTCTAGTAACAATCTCCTTGACCCTAAACATGTGCCCATATAGGTTTATAACTTAATGGATCCACCTAGATAGCTATGCAATATTGGTTATACCTTAGGAAAGTGTTAACCCTCTCTTTTCGGAGTGGGAGGAGAACACCAGATTCAATGTAGCTCACATGGTCTCATGTCAGTTATTGCACTATTATCCCTAATTTAATAAGGTAAATGAGTAAGTTAAGTATGTAAACTATTATTAGGGTTGTCTTAGAGGCTACTACATAGGGTGAGGGAGGGTATGGGACTTCACTACTTATTGCACATGTGGGATCCTAAAGGATGATTCTAGTAGTAGTAATGAATAGTCTAAAAGACAATCATTTCTTCCTTATTCTTCAAGACATTTGTTGTAAGCCCTATGTGGAAATATGTACTTGTGTAATGGCTATGCCCAAATATTTTACTTCGTGTAGATGGTTAATGTAAATGGTATTATTAGAATAACTTCTTATATGTTGAATATGAAGTAAAAGATAAGCCTATGTTGCATTTCTATGTGAGGAGTCTACGTAAACTCCATATGTAGTATGTGAGAGTTCTATGTAAACCTCACTATATAAATGTTTATGAAAAGTTCTTATTTTTCTGTGTTTTTAACCTATGAAATGTAATGACCAATTCTAAGAGGCTAGTCTTAGTCCTCTCCTAGGAAGATGACACAGTTTACGTCTGGGGGGTGCTTTCCTGGCGTGACACCCACTTTATTCCCATCAAACCTACTTATATGACGGACAAATATGCTAGGTTGTACCATAATGAGATTGTGAGTTTGTATGGGATTCCTTTATCCATAATTTTGGATAGAGGTTCCCAATCAACTTCTCACTTTTGGAGGACTTTCCAAAAGGGGCTAGGTCCTCATGTGAAATTGAGTACCATTTTTCACCCCCAAATGGATTGTAACACTCCGGAAGTCCAACATCTAATATAGAGCCTCACATGAAGAACTCAGACTTAGGACACTATTTTAAGGCCTAAAATAATGTATTCAAAACATTTAGAAAGTGGTAGAGTCAAAACGTCAATAAACATCCATGACGTCCGATGAATTGTGTAATGTTCACTAGTGTGCCTTGGCATGTTTCATGGGCTTTTGAGAGTAGGAAATTAATGAAAATTTATGAAATGGTGTTAAACATGTGTTAGAGTGTTTATAGGGTCTAAACGTCTAGGTAGTACTCCTAGAGGACCGCCTTAAGTGGGGGTGGGCGTTCGGTTCTTCGGTTCGGTTTAATCAAATTTTGGTTCGGTTCTTCGGTATTCGGTTTTAGAAAAGTGCACACCATAGTTTATACCAAACTAGATCGGTTTGGTTCAGTTTTTTCTACTTCGGTTTGGTATAGTTTGGTATTTTTAAATCATTTTTTCGGTGTGAATAAAAATAAAGAGGGAATAAAATAAAGTGTTAATAGTTTCATCATGTGTTAATTAAAAATAAGATAGATTTCTATTTTCTTTACATGTCAAATTATTTCATAGCATAGATAAATGGTTGCCAATTGTCATATTGCTAAGAACTATCTGTGGCAGAATGCAGCTGAAACATACTACAATTAAGAAGAAAACAAACAAGTCTCCAAATTTTGAAGCACCCCCTGCAGTTAGTCATAGCAGATGCTCCAGCCTCCACAGTCTATCAAAATTAATTCTTCAACATACTACATTTACTTGTATAAAATAGCAATAGGACACGCTAAAACAAAACAACATTAATGCAACACCACAAAACAATACAAATGTTTCAAAAACACAAGTCACAACTTAAAACACCACAAAACAGTAAACAGTAAACAGAGTCACAAGTCACAACATCCTTCTTTGGTGTTGAACAACCACACAATGTTTTCAAAATCAAAACACAAGCTTTAGGAGATGATATGGTTGAATTTGAACCTAATAAAAAAACTAAACCAAAAGGCATAAACTTGAACTTCTCAGTTGAAGCTTGAAGACGACGAGAAAGATGAACTGATGAAGAAAGTTTTGAAGTTTGAGTTTGTTTAATTTGGGGCTTAGGGTTTACATTTTACTATTTTAGTGATTTTAATTTTTAGTCACTGTTGAGTCAATTCATTTTTAAAATGAAAATATTTTGAGTCAAATTCAAAAATATATAAGTATTATATTATAGTATTATTAATTAAGTAGTGTAATTTAAATATTTTTAAATTTATTAAATAAAACTTTGGTTCTTCGGTGCATCATAGTTTTGGAACCCTTGCACCGAACTCCGAACCAAAGAACCGAAGTTCCAAAAAAAAACACTCGACACCAAACCGAAACACCGAAGAACCGACACCGAAAAGTTGAAAATTTTCAGTTCGGTTCAGTTTTTCGGTATTTTTGTCCACCCCTAACCTTAAGGGTCTTTGGAGATAACCCTTGCATTTGACCAAAAGCTGTCAAATTGACAATAGCCATCTATGATTGCCAATCGATGAGCCTTCGTCTGATCGACGGGGAGTCAATGAATCCGTAGTCCCACACTTATCCATTTTTCAAAATTTCTAGAAAACACACTCTCTAACACAAACGACGGTTTCACAAGACGGTGTTGTCAATGGACCTACGGACCGTAGGTTGAGGTCTCGTAGGTCCTGCCTTCTGTCGATTGCCAAGTTTTAAATTAAGACATTTAATTAGTTAATTGGTTATTTTGTTAATTAAGGTTTAAGGGGTGTCTAATTAAGTTAGTTAAGTAACTACATAAAGACCTAAGCCTAATTAAACTAACCCAACACCCACAATTCCCGAACTCAAATTCTCTCCCCCTTCTCTCTACTTTCTCACTCTATTTCACCAAAGAGTCAATTGAAGATCACTTAAACTTCATTAGGGATCCAAGATTAAATGTTCTCCGAATCAATATTCAAGGATTGTGAAGGTATGAGAACTCTTCACCTTTGGGACTCCTTTCCCCAAAGGGTTTATCAAATTGATTTTAAAAAGAGTTCAAAACATGGGTTTTTAATCGTAATTCGGGTTTGGTCTTTCAATTGATTATGATTTCGATTTATGTTGATTATTCATGATAAGTTATGATTATTTATGGATAAATTGTTGTAATTCTTATTTCTTAACCTAAATTATGATGTAATGTTTTAATAGAGTCCCTTCCCTAACCCTAATCATGAAATAGAATTGTATATGATTAGGACTATTAGAATTGGTTATGTTATTATAAAATTCATGATATTATGATGGTGATGAGTGAACTTTTTGATGATTTATGATGAATTGGGGTTGAAGTTCTTGATGAAGCAATGGAGGCTAATTGGTAAGACCTTATGATTCTTGATCCTTTACTTCAATTATGATGGATTGTATTTGGTGGTGATGTTGTACAATTGAAGTGTATCATGTGATTAGATTAAGTAGATGATGGAATGATGAATGTAATTGAAATTACTTGAATATGTGAATTGTGAGATTATGATTAATGTATGATGATATAAGGTTGATTGTGAATCACTTATGTTCCTTACTATGATATGATGATGATGGTGTGCTAATATCACAAATGATGGGTTGTACTGAAAGGAAATTCTCATGAAATTAATTAATGAGCTAATGACTATGATTATAGAAGGAGTTAGTCTCATATGGCCTATGATGATTAGTAAAGGTTTAAAGACCTTTCAAAAAGGGGCTTTAGGTTAGCACCGAGTGAACTAGTTATGAGAGAGTGTCCCTTCCCAATGTGGGAATGTAGGTTCCCATTGGTTCTCATGAGATGGAGATTACAATGCCATGGTGCATAAAAAGGGTCTCAAGTATTTCTGGTAGTTCTTGAAATATGTTGCCCCCATAGGAAAACTAGCTAGTGGATCCACCTAGAATGCTATGTTCAAGTATTGGTCGTACTTTGGTAAGTAGACCTCCTTCTTTCGGTGTATAGTTTCATGAGACCGGATTCCATATTTATCTCACATGGAATATTGTCTATTAAGGAGATTGTTCCCAAAAGTAAAATGAATGTAATAAAGTGAATTCTAACTAGGTTGAATTAAAGGGTTCTTCTTAGTGTAGGTAGGGGTATAGTACTCTACCTATGCATTGCACTAGTTGTTCTTATGCTATTATTACATGAATGATATGCTTATGTGACTCTACGTGTTGATGACTCTATATGATGTTAGTTTCACTTATGAACAATGTTATTGGTCTATATTGTAATATATGACGATGGCTACTCATGATGCTATGTTATGTGAATTTAGGCATTACTTATGATCTCTTTCGTTGTTTATTTCATTACGTGGGGTTATGGGACTTCACATGAGAATTGCACTTGTATGATTTGCATGAGTTTGTTGGTAGGGTCTTACAAGTTATTACGATATGAACTTTTGCACATGTTTAGTTGTAATGACATTATATTGAAGTTGCTTTGGTCATATGATCTTGATATGTTACTATTTATGTTGATATGACCTATGTTAAAGATATCCATGTTGACTTGACATTATTAACGATGTTGGTCCTGTTTTGCATATGGTTTTGTCTTAATGAATATGCGATCAGTGGTTTGTATGTGTTCTTAATTGTGCATTAAGGCTTTCAAAAGTGACTTAGCATGACTTTGAACAAAATGTCCCATTAAGCGTGATTTCAAACATTATATGTGGATATGTTTCCATACATAGTTCAAGTGGATGTACTAACCCATTTCTTTTACATTTCTACAGTAATGTAGGTTAGGGCCGTTGAAGTTAAAAGGCCAATTGCAAGACTACTTGGATTTCCCCCAAGTGTTTGGTAGGTCCTCACCATCCGGTGTCACATCCAGGGAGCACACCCTAGAAGTAACATGGCGCACTTGACCACTCAGAGGTCTTATACAATCCCATGTTATCATTCATCGCATTGACATAGTAAATTTAGCGGAAAATTTAAAACTTTTCATAGCACATCATATGCTAAAAACTTTACTTCATATATATATAAAATATCATATTACATACTTAGACCTTAATTCTTTTTGCCATCATAGACTCAACAACATTAGAGTACATTAGGGACACGGCCCTTAAAAAATAATACATAAGTTTACAATATTTAAGAAACTTCACGGTAACTTAACATTAGGACATCCTTGGACTTAAGGATTCCTTTCCTTGAGCTTGGGAATCACATATCAAGCTCCTTAATCATATAGACATCCCTTAAGCATCCATAACCTACACTTTGTGTAAAAATTAGAGAAGAACGGGATTAGCACAAGAATGCACTAAGTATGACAACCATGCAAAAACATGCATTTAAAAGAGACATTTTCTTGAAATCATACTTCATGCCTTTTTGAGTAAATCTTCATAAAACCTTTATTCAGTAGCATTTATATCATTCACATACTCCATATAAACATATTCAAAGGCCAAACATTTCATAAGATCACATATAGAGTTTATTACATTTTCAAGTCACATTACAGTGAGCTACTCCTACCTTACAGTGAACGTTCCTTTCTTTTATTCATTAACATCCTAAATAACCCTCTAGTGATACTTGGTGCAATGCATCACCTTAAGGTCACAAGTAAACCATACATACTATCTACACAAGGCAACACATACCATAATAGAAGTATAGTACAACATAGACATATTTAAGACAATACCATAGAACAATTACAGTAAGCTACATTCAACTTGCACATATACCAACTTCACTTCACATCAATGCAATATAAGACCTTACTCCTAATCCTACTCTAAGTCTACTAGTTAAATGTATATGTGAAGCCCTATAACCTCACACATACTTAGTAAACCTATCATAATACCACAAGTCTTACCTTCCAATTCATATATCAACAAGTAAGTGAAAACCACTTCATTCATGTCAATACAATACCTTCATCATATAGTCATTTAGACCAACTTTAAGCATGTACACCAAGACCAATTCACATAGGCTCATTCATGCATTTCATCACAACAAGTAGACAAATACTACAATGTCATGCATAAGGACAAACATAATCATATACATTAGGTCACGTCTCTAGGACTTCCTAAGGAGCTACTTGTGCAATGTCTAGATGGGATCATTACTTCCACCTATCCTAAGTAACCTTCCTTAAGTCATCCTAGTTAGGATCCTAGTTATTTACTTCCATTTTCCATTTTACTTTGGGGAAACTATAGCCTTAACCGACACTAAGACCATGGGTGCTAAACATGGAATTTGGTGTTTTAGAGCCTTACACCAATGAAAGGTGTTCCTACCTAGCCAAGGTAGAAAATTAACATACATACTACCATACTAAGTGAATCCACTTTGCTAGATCCTATGTGGCAAGTATATTTTATGGAACTAAGAGATTGGTATAATACCTCTACATGCCATTGGGCAATTGGGGCCTCCTTTCATGAGAAAACATGGGTGAACCTTCCTCTAAGGGAAGTCACCACCTCATGTGGATTCATAGGTGTGTATTCCTCTAAAGGGAAGTCAACACTCTATAAGGAAAATATGGGGAATCTTCCTCCAAGGGAAGTCAGCACCTCTCAATGTCAAGTTCACTCGGTGCTAAGCTAAATTCCCTTTATTAAAAAGCCTTTGTTACATTTTTCATAAATCATAGGCTTAGGATGTTCATCGCTCATATGCTTATAGCATATCCAAGCACCTATCTAGTTTTAGAGTATTCTTGGGCACACCTTTCAAGGCACCTCTATTAACTAGATCTTCATACATGTGTGTGAGTGTATACATAAATGTGAGAAAACCTTTTACATAACACATAATGTCCCACATGTTCATATATCAATGCATAAGTCTATAGTTATAACATATGAGCAATCCTCTCATATAAACCCACTAAGACTCTATGCACATTCATACTTCATCATATCATATAAATAATATTAATAATTAACATGTCCATGCATTAATTTTTATGCACACAGAAACCAAACCTAGGAACTATCCTATAAGGGTACACAGGTGTAATGCATAGATAAGGTCTCATACCCTTTCCCACACTAGTAAACCTATCAGGTCATCCTAGTAAGGAATACATAACATACTTCACATACATATACTTTACATGCATAGTAGTAGGCATTAGTGAATATTTACTACAATATTGTAAGCATGCATTATGTGTGAGTGTGTGTATACATTGGTCAACATGATCACCTAATGGCCATCAACAACATATTGAGGCAGCCTCCCTCTTAAGACCACATTACACTTTCAAGCATAGACCATACAACACACAATAGCAAAGGAGGAAACACAATCTTCACATTATAATCAAGAATCCTAACATTAGCTATTTACACATTCACAAACGGGTACATGGGTAAGGGTCATCAATCCTTAACACTTCATTACCTACACATGATCTTACACACACATTTACATGCTCATAACAATAGTAACATAACCTAGATTCACAACTAAAGTACATGATTATGCACAAGTTACACATAAGGTGATCATCATAACCAGTCATTCATACGTTTATCAATTTGACTTAAAGGCCTTGGTAAACACATATATAATGACAATAAAGTAAACACCGCCATCATAAGTGGACCATACCACACAATGCCATACAAGGCTTCATCAACATTGCTATAGAGAAATAGAGAAGTAGAAGAGTAGAGAAATCCTTACCAATCATTTAGCCTCTGGTCATCATTGACCATTACTACTCTTTCATCAATAATTCAAGTATAGGGCATTAGCTATAAGTATACTAGCATAATCTCAAATCATACATTAATCATAACAAGATTGAATTCATATTAACTCCACTACATCATCAATTTATTGAATATGAAGGGAAGTTCATCTGTTATCAATTCTTTCTCACTTTGATTGTCAATTAGTCCTGCTCACAATTAATTAATAATACACATAAAAAGTCAGTAGTTGAAGATAGCATGGCTTAGATGAAATCCTACTACAGTTTGCCAAGAGGTCAAGATTACAGTGAGCATCATGGAATTACAATATAGAAGAATTAAGCATCAAGTCTTCAAGCATCAATCCATATTGGATACCAACACATAATTCATCATTATAAAATATTATAGGCAGTATCTAAAGTACAATTATCCCTGTACAACATCATGAACCAATTACCATGGAATCGAGATACAAAGAACTACATTAGTACTTCATAGAAGATAGGAGAACATGAATCAGTAATACCTAATCCTCAAGCCTTTATCCATATTGGATCAACTAAATATGATTCATAATCTTTATACATGATAGCAGTAGATAACAATCAATTTAACATAATCAAATTCCAATTTTTATATATGGTACTACCAAGGTTACAGTGAATCATGGAAATCTAAGATAAACATGTTCAAATATTCATACATTGATACACATGGATCCTTCATCACCAATTCATTATTAATTCACATAAATAACAGTAGATATAGATAATTCAATGTAAGAAAATCACAATTCAACCATTAACAAGCCATGATCACAATGCCCATGCAATGGCTAAATTGATGTAGGGAAGAAACATGGGTTCATCATACAATTGGATTAAAATAACGTTCAAACCAATACATTAACATCAATTCATCATGATTTAACCATTTAAAATGTTTTTTGAAAGAACCCATGGCTAGATTGAAGAAGAAGAACTTTGATAATGAAATCTCCTTTGAAATATTGAGAAGAACTCTCCCAGTGTAAGGTTACTTAGAGATGAAGGATCACCATACCTTTATATTCATGAAGACCTTTAAAACTTGATGAAAAAAGCATATAAGTCCATACTCCAAGCTGTTCTTGAGACTCACCAACAATGGAGGTTTCTAGGGAGAAGATTTCTGGAGGGAAAGTCTATTTTGTGTAGAAGGGATTGAGAATGGGTTGTTCACGTGTTTGATCCCTTAAGTAAACCAAAAAATCACTAAATAAACCTATTAGGGTCAGGTTAGGACGTGGGGTTAATTTCCCATTCACCCCATTAATAAAATAGTGTACAGGCAGTGATGCACCAGCCTGCATCGACGGACCCAACGATGGGGCGTTGGTCCATCGATGGGTCGTTCCTTGCCATCCGTCGATTGGGTCTGAGGCTGTCATTTTTCCATGCCTTCCCCAGGATAAGTGACCGTCACGCCTCCCCATTGAGGGGCGTCATTCAACCTACGGGGCATCGTTTGGGCTCGTCGATTGACACTGCCAAGGTAGTATCTCGACAACCTTGTGTCCTTCTTGTGGGTCCTTTTGCGGGGTCCTTTAGAAGTCGTACCCGGACTTTTCCAATGTAAATACAACCCTTGAGAAGTTTTATACCTTCCACATCAGTTTCACCCAAAACAAATACACGTAACATGTCCAAATAGGCTAGGCCCCATCAAGACATACACATGCATGTCTCAAGGCTATCTTTCGAATGTCTTGGACGTTCTTGGACGTTTGACCTCCAAACTTCACTAAACTCCATATATTACCATTAAACATCAATATAAATCATTATTTTACTTCATAAGCTCATTACATAGAAATATAAGCACGTATAGACACATGAGGTACATAGGTGATTAGTCATCAAACGTCTTAGTCGTCAACGTTTGACTTCCAACACACCTCAAACTTTATACACTGCCTCTAAACAATATTATAAGACATTTTAGGACCTTATAACCTTAGGAAAAATATGTTAGTATCTAGACACCCTAACTCATTTTGGGGGTCTTACAATATCACCAACTTGGGAACATTCGTCCTCGAATGACACTTAGAGCACTTTAATCATAACAAGGACTTTAATGAAGCATAGAGCATCATACAATATTCATAACATCATCACGTAGAATTCAATGCACCAAACTTACAAGGAACAGAACTTCAAATCGTTTTAGCACTCAATGCGCACAAGCAAGCAAAACTTTTATTCACTCACTCTTTAATGCATCAAACACAAAGGTTCTTATCATGTTCATAGGAGGAACATCCTTATCCTAATCATAACATGGTCCTTACAATTCAATTAATTAAGATCTCATCTTTGCAACCATCCTTAAGTAATACTTAGGCAGATTCCAACAACACTCAAGAACAATTAGACACTCATACTTCAATGCACATAGACTTGAGTTAATTGAGTTAACAAGGATCTTCATTAATTAGAACTAGTACTATGAAGGTCATACTCAACCATACCATGCTTAGTTGTGTCCATGGAGGAATGTCCTTCTCGTCAACACACTTACATATATCATGAGTTCACACCCAAGCAAATGCACAAGGTCATCTTTATTGTAACATGAGAATTTCTCAACTTTTAAACCTAGGCATGCTCATGTTTTCTTCCTAGTGAAGTATAAATGGTAAGTCACACAAAGTACATCACCACAAATAGGAACCCATTTCACAAAATGTCAATTTCTAACATAGTATTCACCTTTACTGTAAGCATCATTTGGGGAAAACAAAATAAATCATAGGCACACACATGAACACTTAGCTAAACATTCTTTCATCTTTCAAGAGTGAGCCTACAATCATACTTCCAAACCATACAAGTCACATAATTTTCAAGAGACTCAACATATTTCATGTTAAAGAGACTCAACTTTTTATTATAAGGCTAAACATTACACCTCAAAAGTGACTACAACCATGTTTCTTATCTTACCTCATGAAGTCAAATTCACAATTTGCATGCTAAGATGCACTATAAACATGGCAAAACATGGATTTTATCAAATTTCCCATTCATTCACTTTGGAATCTTCACAATATCTTTACGGTAATGTCAATCAATACATACCAAACATATAAAGTTCATGCAATTCATACTTTATGCAAAACTATATTCATGAACAAGTTTACTAAAAATTCATTAGTTTCAAGTTCAAGCAAAAATAGAAGGTCAAGGTAGAAAATAGCTACAACCTTATTACTCCATCACCATCCCCTACTTAGGGTAAACCCAATAAAAAGCAACTTAACCAAACCTTAAGAGGATCTTAACTTAACAACCTTTATTTTTCATCACTTAAAAGTGATTACCATTTGAAGGAATTTACAGTAAGTCAACCAAGGAATTCTAAACTTCATCTCCTAGGCAATTTATCCCCAATCATCATGTTAGGTCATAACATTCAATCACATAAGGTTTTCATACCATACAATAGACACCAAGGTCATACAATATTAAGGGACTCACAACACAATAAGAAGTTAGAAAACAAATCTACAACTCATCATGCCATAAGTCTCTCATTCTTCATTCCAATTAGCAAATCTCTTTTTTACATTCTTTATCATGTTCATATGCATCAATTCTATACACATTTCAACAACTTCCAATCAAGGAACAATTTAGTCGATTTTCCAAAAATCTTACAGTAAGCTGCCTAGCATTATAGTGAACATGCTTCAAAATTTCAAAAATGCAACATTTAGGCAAATGATGGGAACAACATGACAATATAACATGCTATTTTAACATAAATTTCATATATAGCCATAATTGGCACCACATCATCAAACATGCCAAAATTCACCTTCACACATACTAATTCAACCAGAAAACCAAGATAAGCATTTAAACTCGCCTTTTCTCCCTCAAGCATAGAGAACAATCTCAGCCAAGTAATCACATATAAAAAGACCACCGGACAAGAAAACATAAGAGAGATATCTTATAGAGTTAAGTTCTATGGCATGATATGAGAATTATGTAGATGGGAAACTCTATCGTCCTATAGCCTCCCGTACCATTTGATGTGTCGCGACACACCACCAATTCTACAAGACTCTACTAGACGTGGCAATGTGAGACTTTTAAAACCTAAAACCACTTTATAAACTACATGATCTAATACAACATTTGTCACATCCAGAGAGCACCCCCTAGAAGTAAGATGGCGTACTTGACCTCTCGTAGGTCTTATACAAGCCCATAGTTATCATTCATCGCATTGACATAGTAAATTTAGCGGAAAATTTAAAACTTTTCATAGCACATCATATGCTAGAAACTTTACTTCATATATATATAAAGTATCAGATTACATACTTAGACCTTAAGTCTCTTTGTCATCTTAGAATCAACAACATTAGAGTAAATTAGGGACACGGCCCTTAAAACATAATACATAAGTATCCAATATTTAAGAAACTTCACAGTAACTAAACATTAGGACATCCTTGGACTTAAGGATTCCTTTCCTTAAGCTTGGGAATCACATATCAAGCTCCTCATCATATAGACATCCCTTAATCATCCATAACCACATTTTTTGTAAAAAGTAGAGAAGAATGAGATTAGTACAAGAATGGACTAAGTATGGCAACCATGCAAAAAGATGCATTTAAAAGGGGAATTTTCTTGAAATCACACTTCATGCCTTTTGAGTATATCTTCATAAAACATTTATTCAATAGCATTTATATCATTCACATACTACACATATACATATTCAAAGGACAAACATTTCATAAGATCACATATAGAATTTATTACATTTTCAAGTCACAATAGAGTGAGCTATTCCTACCTTATAGTGAACGTTCCTTTCTTTTATTCATTAACCTCCCAAGTAACCCTCTAGTGATACTTGATGCAATGCATCACCTTAAGGTCACAAGAAAACCATACATACCATCTACACAACATAACACATACCATCATATAAGTATAGTACAACATAGACATATTTAAGCCAATACCATAGGACAACTAGAGTAAGCTACATTCAACATGCACATATACAAACTTCACTTCACATCAATGAAATATAAGACCTTACTCATAATCCTACTTTAATTCTACTAGTGCAATGTATATGTGAAGCCCCATAACCTGACACATACTTAGTAAACCTATCATATGACCACAAGCCTTAAAATCCAATTCATACATCAACAGGTAAGTGAAGACCACTTTATTCATGTCAATACAAGAACTTCATCATATAGTCAATTAGACCAACTTTAAGCATGTACAGCAAGACCACTTCACATAGGCTCATTCCATTCATTTCATCACAACAAGTAGACAATTACTACAATTTCATGCATAAGGACATAAACATAATCATATATATTAGGTCACCTCTCTAGGACTTCCTAAGGAGCTACTTGTGCAATGTCTATATGGGTTCATTACTTCCACCTATCCTAAGTAATCTCCCATAAGTATTCCTCGTTAGGATCCTAGTTATTTACTTCCATTGTCCATTTTACTTTACGGAAACTATAGCCTTAACCGACACTAAGACCATGGGTGCGAAACATGGAATTCGGTGTTGTAGAGCCTTACACCAATGGAAGGTGTTCCTATCTAGCCAAGGTAGAACATTAACATACATCCTAGCATCCTAAGTGAATTCACTTTGTTAGATCCTATGTGGCAAGAATAGTTTATGGAACTAAGAGATAGGTATAATCTCTCTACATGCCATTGGGCAATTGCGGACTCCTCTCATGAGAAAATATTGGTGAACCTTCCTCTAAGGGAAGTCACCACCTCATGTGGATCCATAGGTGAGTATTCCTCTAAGGGAAGTCAAGACTCTATAAGGAAGAAATGGTGAATCTTCCTCCAAGGGAAGTCAACTCCTCTCAATATCAAGTTCACTCGGTTCTTGTCCCGACCCAGATTTTGGAATCCGGATCGTAACCGGCGTCGTTCACCTCTCAGAGGTCGCAGACAAGCGTCTTCTTAGCTTTCATCACATTCATGTAGTTAAATTTGCAGAAAATTTAAAACTTTTAAGCATATTGAAGTGTACATAGACTTCATATACTTTTCATAAGAGTTACTAACATACTAAACTCAAATGAGAGACAACCATCTATCATTGAAGAATCAATTCGAAACAAAAGATTAATATATCATAATAAGTTTGCCAAAATGGCATTAATACAAAAGCTTCAAAATGAAAACATCTGAACGAAACGCTAGGGACAACATCCTCTAGCTATGTCTAAATACTAGTCTATGAAGATAGACGTAGCATCCTCGAACTCGAGAGGACCTACCAAATGGTCTGGACATCGCTGAGTCCAAACCGCTGCAATGAGTCTTCAATTTGCTCTCTGACCTGCACCTATAAACATAGTAAATGTATAGGGTTAGTACACACTTGTATTAAGTATGGGTGTGTGCACACATACACATAAAGCTATGCATGATCAAGGAAGGCTCTTCCTAAACAACATGCCATTTCTGGAAAGTTAAGTCACTAGACTTTCCTAATTCGTTAGTTGTGAATTGTGGTATGAATTTGACGTATTTTAATGCATTCAAAGCAAACAACTCATTTTCTATGTGATTACAAAACATTAGAATCATCAACATAATTTTAGAACAACTCGAGCGACGATTTGAAATTTTTATCCGCTTGAACCCGAGAGCTCTTTCTTTTATACTTAGTTTATTTTTCAGTCATTTTCTTCTTCTTGTTGTGTAGTTCAATGATTCCTTTGATCCTATGTTTTACTTACAAGTGCAATGATTCATTGTAGTCCCATACCCACAATGAATCAAGCCAGTAACCCAAGGACTAAGGGAATGATTTCACTATCCTTTTAACAAGTCATTCATTACATTCTGTATTCGTTGGGTAGGAACACTTCATAAGCCAGTCTCTATTGGTTATGCCACTTATTTCATCATTTTCATATAATGGAAGTTAGAAGCATTGATTATCTATTACATTTTACTCCCCTTATTGGCATAATATAAGAAGTCATTATAAGCCAATCTTATTTTGATTTGCCCATTATTTGTTGAAAACTTCATTGGTATCAACACTGACGATTGATATTCATAAGCTCTTACTTCCATAGCTCACTTTGAACATACGGTCTATCTTATTTCTTTCTTTCTTTCTTAGAGACATCTTTAGAATTAAGATCATGCGAGCTAACATGAAATCCAATGTCTACCCCACACCGAAAAGAGGTGATTCATCGATTAAAATGAATCCAGATCATGTGAGCTAACATGAAATACAGTGTCTGCCCCACACCGAAAAGGGGTGATTCCTGGCTAAGGTGAATCCATGTCAAGTGTTTACCCCACACCTAAAAGGGTCGCTCACGGCTATAGTGAACCAAGAACATTCTTTTGAGCATTAACCGACATAGATCATGTGAGCTAAACATGAAATCCAATGTCTACCCCACACCTAAAAGAGGTGATCTCACTGGTCAAGGTGAGATCAAAACATACCTAGCTCTCTTAGGTGGAATCCACAGGCTAGTTCCCATGTTTGCTAGACATAGTTCGAAGACTAGGAGACATATGGATACTACTTATCCACCTCGGTGGTAGCCTCATCTCATGAGACTTACACGTGCAAGCACAAGCTCATAGCTAGTCTATCGGTGCTTTGCTAACTTTCTTTATCTTCTTATCTTTTAGAGTTGACTCAAACATTATGGAAGCTTGCTTCTAGATTGAGGTTTACTTACTCTATTAATGACTTGCAGTCCCTTTCTTTACGTTGATGAATCTGAATTGTCCTTACATAACATCTTTGGTGTTAATGAGATTTGTCTCACACGTTCTAACACCTTTTTTTCCGTGAGTATCTTAACATAGCATCTTAGGTGTAAGTGAGGCTTGTCTCACTTCCTTTAACACCTCATTCTGGTCACTTTCTTAACTTAGGCATATTTAATTATGTTAATACTCACTTTACTTGCTTACATTCATTTGGTAGCTTCATATCATCATTTATGGACAATGAGAACTTCATTCAATGAGTTACATATGTTCATAGTTCATTTGTTTAGGACATGTTGGGACTTGTCCCAATGATTGACATGCCCTTGATATGGATTCATTGAATTACCTTAGATGTGCTTATTTTATCATTTCAATACATTTGCTATATATGATTGGCATAAGATTAGTATTGGCCCAAACGAATTGGAAAAGATTTCATAATCATCTTTATTGGCATAAGCCAAATTTACATTCGTTCATGTTTAGTTTGGTATGTATTAACCATTAGCCAATCTTTTAAATATTTTAAGATAACATTATAGACAATTCCATTCAACTCATTGGACAATGTATTGTTAGCTATTTTATTGGTATAAGACAAACATTCACTCAAATATGATTTCATGGAGATCTTTTTAGCCAACCTTATAACATAGTTTAAACATCACATTAGTATCCATTTCGGACAGCCTCATATGAACACTTTAATGAACATAACATTTTCATAAAGTCACGTTTAATAGTAGGTATACACATCACGACCGTAACATCTCAAGACTAGCATTTTTGGACACAAGTTGATGCAACATCGTTCTTTATATCACGTAAGGAGCACATAAAATCATACATGTACAAAATATAGGTTCATTCGACATTACAAATCAAGAACCCTACACATTAAGATCATCCAGCACCACATACCAACAACATGATAGAGACTACATTTATACATTCATTGGAATCGGAAACAAGGATACTAGGGAAAAGGACGTTCAACAAGAACCTTGGGAAACAACCCTAGTTTCGAGATTTCATAGATTCAAGACGATGGAAAGTACTCATCGAGAAAGAATTCCAGGAGATAAACCAATACCTTATGTATAACTTAATCTACGAAGTCCACCTTAAACAAAACTTTGAAGAACACTTGAATTCGCCTAAGAACGTCGATGAACTTTCTGCCTTTTTGCTTACTGCTTTAGCGTCTTGTTTTCTAAGTGTTTGATCGTGAGTTTTTAGGTTTAGGGACTGATCTTGAATCATTCAACTTAGGCTAATTTAGTAAATTACATAAATTAATTAGTTAATTACTAAAACACCCCTCGTAAGTTTACTAAACATAGGAGAATGTTGACTTGACCGAAAATCTGGAATTTGACTATGGTTTCGGTCAATATTTGAAATTCTTATTAATTTATTAAATCCTTAATTTAATTAATTAAGGGACCTAGGGTAATTACTAAAGTACCCCTAAGTTTTTGGGACCATAACTAACCCTTTTGGACCATCCTAGGTTAGCTACTAGGTTGTCTCCTTAACTAGTTACTAGGTTAGTGTCACCCGGTTAAGTCTTAGGTTGTCGGGTGCACTAGTTGGTCCATTTCGGTTAGTACTAGGTTAATTAGCTAGTTAGGGCAGTTGGTTATAGTCTAGAGTTTGTTAGCGAATTAGGCCCCACGTGGAGAGACCCGTCCGCATATGCTGCCCCTAACCGCCCTAACCGAATTCGGTTAGGGTGGTCCCCTCCCTTGGCCGATTTTCACATGTCTTCCACATGTGTTAGTTGTACTTTCCTAACTAACTATTGTTGATGGCTCATTTGGAATGTTTACTTATTGTCCCAAGGATCCTCACTATGTCCATGGGCACTGCTTAATCTACATGATCATTTTAATTGATCATGTGCTATGGCATCTAGGCTTGACACTTGGATGCCTCATACCTCATTGCAAGTATTGTGAAAACAAATGTTTTTAGCTTAGGGTCTTTATCGCAGGTACATTTCTTAAACAAATTAATGTTAAAAAAATTGCTAACACCCTTTTAAGCCAACATTTTTTAATATACCCAATATTTTGCTTATTTGGGTATTATATTGCAATTGGCTAAAAGGCCTTAGCTAATTTTCTATACTATGCCCAATATTTCTCAATATTGGGCATTGGGATGCCTATGTACCCCCAATACACATTCTTAAAGACCTATTGGGCTCTTCACTAGACATGTAATTTTCCGGAATGTTACAGTTCTAAGCTAAGTTCCCTTTATTGAAAAGGCTTTATTAATTTTTTCATAAAACATAGGCTTAGGATGTTCATCCCTCATATGCTTATAGCATATCCAAGAACCTATCTATTTTTAGAGAATTCTTGGGCACATTTTTCAAGGCCCCTCTATTAACTAGATCTTCATACATGTGTGTGAGTGTATACATAAATGTGAGCAAACCTTTCACATAACACATAATGTCACACATGTTCATATATCAATGCATAAGCTTGTAGTTATAACATATGAGCAATCCTCTCATATAAACCCACTAAGACTCTATGCACATTCATACTTCATCATATCATATAAATAATATTTATAATTAACATGTCCATGCATTCATTTTTATGTACATAGAAACAAAACCTAGGAACTATCCTATCAAGGTACACATGTGTAATGCATACACAAGGTCCCATAACCTTTCCCACACTAGTACACCTATCAATTCATCTTAGTTAGGAATACATAACATACTTCACATACATATACTTTACATGTATAGTAGTAAGAACTAGTGAATATGAGAACAACCTTTCATTAGATAGTATAAACATTTACTACATTGGAATTATGCATAATGTGTGAGTGTGTGTGTACATTGGTAAACATGATCACCCAATGGCCACCAACAAGATATTTAGGCTTCCTCCCCCTTAATACCACATTAAACTTTCAAGCATAGACCAAAGAACACACAATAGCATAGGAGGCAAGACAATCTTCACATTTTAATCAAGACTCCTAACATTAGCCATTTACACATTCACATAGGGGTACATGGGTAGGGGTCATCAATCTTAACACTTCATTAATGGAAGCACCTACACATGATCTTACATAAACATTTACATGCTCATAACAATAGTAACATAACCTAGATTCACAACTAAAGTAGAAGACTAGGGACAAGTTACACATAAGGTGATCATCATAACCACTCATTCATACATTCATAAATTTTCCTTAAAGGCCCTGGTCAACACATATAAAATGACAATAAAGTAAACACCGCCACCATAAGTGGACCATACCACACAATTCCATACAAGGCTTCATCAACATTGCTATAAAGAAATAGAGAAGTAGAAGAGTAGAGCAATTCTTACCAATCCTTTAGCATTTGGTCATGATTGACCATTACTACTCTTTCATCAATAATTCAAGTATATGGCAGTATCTATAAGTATACTAACATAATCGCAAATCATACATTAATCATAACAAGATTGGATTCATATTAAGTCCACTACATCATCAATTTATATAATGTGAAGGGAAGTTAATATCATATCAATTATTTCTCACTTTTATCGTCAATTAGTCATGCTCACAATTAATCAATAATACACATAAAAAGTCAGTAGTTGAAGATAGCACGGCTTAGACTAAATCCTACTACAATTTGCCAAGAGGTCAAGATTACAGTGAGCATCATGGAATTACAATAGAGAAGAATTAAGGATAAAGTCTTCAAGAATCAATCCATATTGGATACCAACACAAATTCATATCTATAACCTATTATAGGCAGTAGATAAATTACAATTAACCCTCTACAACATCATGAACAAATTACGATGGAATCGAGATACAAAGAACTACATTAGTACTTCATAGAAGATTGGAGAACATGAAACAATACAACCTAATCCTCAGGCCTTGATCCATATTGGATCCATTACATATGATTAATAATCTTTATACATGATAGGCAGTAGATAACAATCAATTTAACATAATCGGATTCCAATTTTTATACATGGTACGACAAAGGTTCCAGTGAATCATAGAAATCTAAGTTAAACATGATCAAATCTTCATACATTGATCCACATGGATCCTTCATCATCAATTCATCATTAATTCACGTAAATAATAGTAGATATAGACAATTCAACATAACAGAATCACAATTCAACCATTAACAAGCCATAATCACAATGCCCATGCAAGGGCTAAATCGATTTAGGGAAGGAACATGAGTTCATCATGAAATTGGATTATAATAACGTTCAAAACAATACATTATCATCAATCAATCATGATTTAACCATTTAAAAAGTTTTTGGAAAGAACCCATGTCTATATTTAAGAAGAAGAACTTTGATCATGAAATCTCCTTTGAAACTTTGAGAAGAACTCTCCAAGGGAAAGGTTACTTAGTGATGAAGGATCACCATATCTTTATATACGTGAATAACTTTAAAACTTGATGAATAAAATATAGGAATCCATGCTCCAATCTGTTCTTGAGCTTCACCAACAATGGAGGTTTCTAGGGAGAAGATTTTTTGAGGGAAAATCTATTTTGTGTAGAAGGGATTGGGAATGGGTTGTTCACGTGTTTGATCACTTAAATACACCCAAAAATCACTAAATAAACCTACTAGGGTCAGGTTAGGACATGGGGTGAATTTCCCGTTCACCCCTTTAATAAAACAATGCGCAGTTAGTGATGCACCAGCCTGCATTGACGGACCTAACGACGGGGCGTTGGTCTATCGACGGGCCGTTCCTTGCCATACGTCAATTGTGTATGAGGCTGTAATTTGGACAAGCCTTCCCCAGGCTAAGTGAACATCGACACCTCCCCATCGATGGGGTGTCAGTCAACCTACGGGGCGTCGTTTTGGCTCGTCGATTGACACTGCCAAGGCAGTGTCTCGATAGCCTTGGGTGCTTCTTGTGTGCCCTTTAGCAGGGCCCTTTACAAGTCGTACCCGGACGTTTCACACGTAAATACAACGCTTGACAAGTTTAGACCTTCCACATTAGTTTCACCCAAAACAAATACACGTAACACATCCAAACTGGCTAGGCCCCATTAAGACATACACATGCATGTCTCAAGCCTATCTTTCGAATATCTTGGACGTTCTTGGATATTTGACCTCCAAACTTCACAAAACTCCATATAATACCATTAAACATAATTATTACTCATTTTAAGACTTCATAAGATCATTACATACGAATATAAGCACGTATAGACACATGAGGCACATAGGTGACTACTCGTCGAACGTCTTAGTCGTACCTAGACGTTTGACTTCCAAATCACTACAAACTTTATATAATGCATCTAAACAATATTATAAGACATTTTAGGACTTTATAACCTTAGGACAAACATTTTAGGCTCTATACACCCTAACTCATTTTGGGGGTCTTACATCCGGGGATGATGACACTATCTAGCTACTTGATGTTGTTACAGTCTATAGACATTTAGTTTCTTTCTCTTTCATTTAAAGAATGTTATTGTATAAGCCTATATGTCACTTTTGTTGTCATGAAGTATGGGCTATGCCCAAATATTCTACTCATTCTAGATAGAATTAATATGACACGATATATTAGACTAAATCCATATAAATATATGATTAGTAAGCGAGAGGTCTATGTAAACCTCAATATTTATAAAAAGTTTTAATTTTCCGCAACCAATGACATGTTATGATGAATGCTAAGAGGCTAGTCTTATTCCTTTACACAGAAGAAGACGCTGGTTGCGTCTAGGTGTGCTCCCCGGTCGTGACAAACTTGTTCTCAGAGCATGAGGTTAAAGTAATGTTAGGATTGATGTCTCACTAAACCACGTCTACGTAGAGTCTTGTTCATGGGTGTGTAGAGCGCCACACTTATATATGAAAGGCTACGTGATGCTTAGGAATTCTCACTTATTGGTATTCTTGAAAGTCGTGCCTTATGAGTGGTAACTCGATGTGTCCCTTGATATTCTAATTCTTTTATTGTGGATATAGGAGATGGATACGATAAGGACGACTGCAAGGAGATTGGAGGAACATTTGACTAATGCGGGAGTTCCTCCCCAAGAGAACCAATCCCCTCCACAAGGACACCAAGTGCTTACACAAATACAAGCTCCGATTATTCCTCCTCCAATAACAGATGGAGAGATAAGGTCGACATTTCTAAGCTTAGCACAAGCCATGACTACCCAAGTTCAAGCGGTAGCCAATCAAGCCCAAGCCATGAAGGCTCAATTAAATCGGGAGGTTGGACCTCGTGTTCAACCAAATTCTAGTACCATGGCTTCCCTCTTGAGGGACTTTACAAGGATGAACCCTCCGATATTTTATAGGTCAAAGGTTAATGAAGACCCTCAATATTTTCTCGATGAAGTATATAAGATTCAATGTACTATGGGGGCGTCCTCAAATAAGAAGGACGAGTTGCCTTCCAACCAACTCAAGGACGTAGCTCAACCATGTTACACCCAATGGACAGACAATAGGGCCTTGAGAGCAGGTCCTATCACTTGGGAGGTGCTTAGAAAGGATTTCCTTGATCGTTTCTTTCCTATGGAAAAGAGGGAGGGGAAAGTTGAGGAATTCATCACCCTTCGTCAAGGAGGTATGAGTGTGCAAGCATACTCCTTGATATTCACTAAAGTTTCCACGTAGGCTCCTTACTTGGTGTCTAACTCAAGGTATGACATGATTCACTTTGTGACGGGAATGTCTGATGACTTAGATGAAAAGTGTCGTTCAGCGATGATACATGACAATATGGATATCTCTTGTTTGATGTTTCATGAGCAACAAGTTGAAGAGACTAGACTCAAGAGAAACAATAAGGAGTATAAGAGGGCCAAGTCTTATGAAAGAGGTACTTCTAAGGGCAGGCTTGAGATTCAAGACAATACTAGGTTCAAGAAGAAGGTTTCCAACCAAGTTTCTTCCAACTTACCTAAGGAAAAACAAGGATAGGGTGTCTAAACCTACATCCCAAAAGGAAAGAATGGGAAATTCACCTAGCATAAAATTTACTTGTTCCAAGTGCGGTATGAAGCATACGGGTGAGTGTCTAGTTTGGAAGGATAATTGTTTTAGGAGTGGTAAGAGTGGCATAAAGTTAGGGATTGTCCAAATGTGATGAGTCAAGAGAAGGGGAGTGGTCAAGCTCAAGCAAGTGGTCCTAGTTTCGATACTCCAAAGAGGAACCGCTTCTATGCTCTCCATTCTAGGGGTGAACAATAAGAGTATACCGATGTGCTCACTCGTATGTTACAATTTATCTCTATTGATGTTTATGCTTTTCTTGATCCTGGTGCTACATTATTATTTGTAACTCCTCCAATAGCAAAAAAGTTTGATGTTCTACCTGATGTTTTGATTTAACCATTTTCGGGTATACCCCCGGTGGGTGACTCCGTTATGGCTAGAAGAGTCTTTAGAAGTTGTCCTATATCATTGAATAGAGTTACATGGGTGGATTTAGTAGAAGTTGAATGGTTGATTTTGATGTCATATTGGGAATTGATTGGTTGCATGCTTGTTTTGCTTCCATTGATTGTCGAACAAGAGCGGTTAAGTTCAATTTTCCTAATGAATCCGTCTTAGAGTGGAAGGGGGATAACTCAATACCTAGAGGTCGTATCATTTCTTATTTAAATGCTTGTAAAATGATCTCTAAAGGGTGTCTTTACCATATTGTAATAGCGAAAGATCTTGAGTCCGACATTCCTCCTATAGAGTCGGTATCTATAGTGAAGGACTTTCTAGAAGTCTTTCCTAATGACTTGCCCGAAATTCCTCCCGAGAGGGAAATAGACTTAGGTATTGACTTGTTACCAGATACCAATCCCATTTATATCCCTTCTTATCAGATGGCTCCGGCAGCGTTGAAAGAGCTAAAGCTTCAAATCAAGGACTTATTAGACAGGGGTTTCATTCAACCTAGTATTTCACCATAGGGAGCTTCGGTGTTATTTGTTAAGAAAAAGGATGGGTCCCTTAGGATGTGCATTGACTATCGTCAACTCAATAAGGTCTCCATTAAGAACAAGTATTCTCTTCCTCGGATTGATGACTTGTTTGATCAACTCCAATGGGCAAGCTACTTTTCTATGATTGAGTTGAGGTCGAGGTACCACAAACATAGCGTGAGAGGTGAGGCTGTTCCTAAAATGACATTTTGAACTAGGTATGGTCATTATGAGTTCCTAGTAATGTCCTTTGGTCTCACCAATGCCCCGACAACTTTTATGGACCTTATGAATAGGGTGTTCCCAAATTACCTAGATTCCTTTGTGATTTTCATCATTGACGATATCTTGGTATATTCAAAGAATAAGGGTGAACACATGGACCATTTGAGAGTGGTATTACAAGTCCTTAAAAAGCACCAACTATTTGCCAAGTATAGAAAGAGTGAGTTTTGGTTGAGATCTGTGGTGCTTGTTGGTCATATCATCTCAAGTGAGGGTATAGAGGTCGATCCAAATAAAACCTAGGTGGTTAAGAATTGGCCTAGACCATTGACTCTAACTGACAGTAGAAGTTTCTTGGGTTTATCCAGGTACTATAGAAGATTTGTGGCCGGTTTTGCATCCATTGCTTCTCCTTTGACTACATTGACTCAAAAGAGTGTGAAATTTGAGTGGTCGGAGGCATGTGAAAGAAGCTTCCAAATTTTGAATGATAGACTTACCTCCACTCCGGTGTTGACTTTACCGGAGGGTACCAAGGGTTTTATGGTCTATTGTGATACATCCCGAGTGGGTTTCCTTATGCAACAATGGAAGGTAGCAGCCTATGCCTCTAGACAACTCAAGGTGCATGAGAATAATTACTCAGCTCACGATCTTGGATTAGCGGCTGTTGTGTTTGATTTTAAAATATGGAGGCATTACTTATATGAGGTTCATGTGGATATGTATACCGGCGATAAGAGTCTTCAATATGTGTTCAAACAATAGGAGCTAACTCTCTGACATAGAAGATGGTTGGAATTATTGAAAGATTATGACATGAGTGTTCTCTACCACCCTGGCAAGGCCAATGTGGTTGCGGATTCTCTAAGCCGTATGAACATGGGCAGTGTGTCTCATGTAGAAGAAGGGAAGAAAGAACTAGTGAAAAATGTTCATAGGATTGCTCGATTGGGTGTTAAGTTGGAAGATTCCCCAAATGGTGTTTGTACAGTTCAAACTAACTCTGAGTTATCATTATTGGTGAGGTAAAGTCTAAGGAACATCTTGATGCACTATTTATGAAGTAGAAGAAATCGGTACTTAGCAAGTTCAATGAGTCATTCTCCCTAGGGGATGGTGTGCTTAGGTACCAATGTAGATTATATGTACCGGATGTTGAGGATTTGAGGGGAATGATTTCGGAAGAAGCTCATGGTTCCCAATATTCTATTCATCCGGGTGCCACCAAAATGTATCGTGACCTTAAAGAGGTATATTAGTGGGATGGCTTGAAAAGGGACATAGCAGAGTTTGTATGGAAGTGTTAAAATAGCAAACAAGTTAAAGCCGAGAATCTAAAGCCTAGTGCTCTAATCCAAGAAATGGGTGTTCCTACTTGGAAGTTGGAAGAGGTTAATATGGACTTTGTTGTTGGGTTGCCTCAAACCTGGAGGCAAAATGACTCAATTTGGATTATCGTGGATAGATTAACAAAATTTGCTCACTTTATCCCCATCAAGTCTACTTATTCGGCGGAGGATTATTCAAGGATATACATTAATGAGATTGTGAGTCTTCATGCGATCCTTTTGTCCATCATATAGGATACAAGTGCCCAATTCACATATTGGTTTTGGAGATCTTTCAAAAAAGGGTTAAGTACACAAGTGAAGTTAGCACCGCTTTTCATCCCCAAATGGATGGTCAAGCAGATCTTACTATTAAAACCATAGAAGACATGTTAAGGGATTGTGTGATTTATGTCGAAGGGAATTAGGACAATCACCTACCGTTGATTGAGTTCTCTTATTATAATAACTACCATTCAAGTATTTCAATGGCTCCATTTGAAGCACTATATGGTAGGAGATGTAGGTCTCCGGTAGGGTGGTTTGAGGTTGGTGAGTCTTTACTACTTTGTCTTGAGATAATATATGATGCCCTAGATATGGTTCGGGTGATAAGGGATAACTTAAAAACAACCTATAGTCGGCAAAAGTCCTATGCCGATAATAGAAGAAGGCATATTGAATTTGAAGTAGGGGACATGGTTTATTTGAAGATTTCACCTATGAAAGGGGTGATGAGATTCAGAAAAAAGAGGAAATTAAGTCCCCAGTATGTGGGTCCCTATAAGGTTTTGCAATGGGTTGGAAGAGTTGCATATGAGTGGAGACTACCTAGTGAACTTGCTTCGGTTCATCCGGCGTGTCACGTCTCCTTGTTGAAGAAGTGTATTGGTGATCTCATATCCATTCTTCCTATTGAAGGTTTAGGTGTGGATGATATCCGTTCCTATGAAGAGGTTCCGATGGAAATTCTCTATCGCCAAGTCGAGAAGTTGAGGAACAAAGAAGTGGCCTCCGTAAAAATCCTATATAGAAACCACCTTGTTTAGGGAGCAATATGGGAGGCCGAGGCTGACATGAAGTCCCGTTATCCATATCCTTTTTCCTAATAAAGGTTAGTATTTCCTATTAATAATAAAAATAATAAATAAACTTGAATTTGGATTGTTTTGCTAAAATATCCATATTTATGGTAGAGGTTCATTAATAAATTGAGTTTTCTTGAAAATATGTTCTTTGGCATAATTTGCACTTAATTGTGTTTTCTATATTTTTGCTTTCATGTAATGGTATTGAGCATGTTAATGAGCCTTGAAAATAAGTTGTGCATAAGTGACTCTTGATGTTATGTTGAGCTCATGTTGATGTTTAGAAGGTAGTCCCTCATATTTTGAAGTTGAGCTCTTATATGTTGTAAATAGATTTTTGAGTTGCTATGTGTGAATGCCATGTTTCTATGTTTTGTAGAGTTGTAACTCATGTGGTGATATGTTGTTGATTGGTCGGTCTGCTAGTCTTATCCCAAGGAGGGGATAATGTAACACTCAGGAAGTTAAAGGTCTAATCTAGAGCCTCAAATGAATAACTAAGACTTAGAAAACTGTTTTAAGGCCTAAATTAATGTATTCAAAACATTTAGGAAGTGGTAGAGTCAAAACGTCAAGAAACGTCCATGACGTCAAGTGAATTGTGAAATGTGCACTAGTGTGCCTTGGCATGTTTCATGGGGTTTTGTGAGTCAAAAATTAATGCAAATTGGTGGAAGGGTGTTAAAAATGTGTTAGAGTGTGTTTAGGGTCAAAACGTCTGGGTACGACTCACCAAGGACAACACTAAGGGTCCTTGGAAAGGACCTTTGCATTTGACCAAAAGCTATCAAATTGATAGTAGCCATCTACGACTGCCAAACGACGATCCATCCTTTGATCGATGGGGCGTCGCTTCCCACACTTAGACATTTTTCAAAATTTCCTGAAAACACACTCTCTGACACGAATGACGGTTGCACAAGATGGTGTCGTCGATGGACCTACTGACCGTTGGTCGAGGTCTAGTTGGTCTTGCCTTCTGTCGACTGCCAGGTTTTAAATTAAGTCATTTAATTGTTAAACGGTTAGTTGGTCAAGTAAGGGTTAAGGGGTGTCTATTTAAGTTAGTTAAGTAACTATATAAAGACCGAATCCTTATTAAACTAACCCAACACCCACAATTCCCAAGCTCATATTCTCTCCTCCTTCTCTCTACTTTCTTTCTCTATTTCCCCAAGACTTCTTTGTAGATCAAATTAAGGTCATTGAGTCTCCAAGATTCAAATTCTCTCCATCAATCTTCAAGTATTTTTAAGATATGCAAACTCTTCACCTTTGGTACTCCTTTCCCCAAAGGGTTCTTTCAAATTGATTTTAAAAAAAGTTCAAAATATGGGTTTTCAATCTTAATTCGTGTTTGTTCTTTCAATTGATTATGATTTCAATTTCTTTTGATTATTCATTATAAGTTATGACTATGTATGGATAAATTTTTGTAATTCTTAATTCTTAACCTAGTTTATGATGGAATCATTGAATTGAGTTTGTTACCCTAACCCTAGTCATGAAATAGAATTGTATATGATAAGGACTATTAGAATTTGTTATATTATCATCAAATTCATGATATCATGATGGTGATGAGTGAATTGTTGGATTATTTATGATGAATTGGGGGTGAATTTCTCGATGAATCAATGGAGGCTAATTTGTAAGACCTTATGATTCTTGATCCTTTACTTCAATTATGATGGATTGTATTTGGTGGTGATGTTGTGCAATTGAAGTGTATCGTGTGATTATATTAAGTAGATGATGGAATGATAAATGTAATTGAAATGTCTTGAATATGTGAATTGTGAGATTATGATTAAGGTGTCATGATATAAGTTTGATTGTGAATCACTTATGTGCCTTACTATGATATGGTGATGATGGTGTCCTAATGTTACAAATGAAGGGTTGTAATGAAAGGACATTCTCATGCAATTACCTAATGAGATAATGACTATGATTATAAGAAGAGTTAGTCTCATATGGACTATACTAAGATATGAAGATTAATTAAGGCTTAAAGACATTTCAAAAAGGGACTTTAGCTTAGCACCGAGAGAACTAGTTATGAGAGAGTTTCCTTGAAGGTAGGTTCACATTGATTCTCATGAGATGGATAAGACAATTCCATGGTGTAGAAAGAGGTTCTCAACTATGTCTCCTAGTTCTTGAACTATGTTTCCCCCAAAGGAAAACTAGCTAGTGGATCCACCTACAATGCTATATTCATGTATTGGTCCTACCTTGGCAAGTAGACCTCCTTCTTTTGGTGTAGGGTTTCATGAGATCGGATTCCATGTTTAGCTCACATGGTCTATTTCGGTTAAGGATAATGTTCCCAAAAGTAAAATAAATGTAATAAAGTGGACTCTAACTAGGGTGACTTAAGGGGTTCTTCTTAATGTAGGTTGAGGTATGGGACTCTACGTATGAATTGCACTAGTTGGCCTTTAAGAAAGTCCAAGGAGGTTGTTCTTATGATATTATGACATGAATGATATGCTTATGTGACTCTACATGTTGATGACTCTATATGATGTTAGTTTCACTTATGAATAATGTTATTGGTCTATATTGCAATATATGATGATGGCTGCTCATGATGCTATGTTATATGAAGTTGCGCATTATTTATGATCTCTTTCATTGTTTACTTGATTATGTGGGGTTTATGGGACTTTAGATGAGAATCACACTTGTATGCTTGGTATGAGGTTGTTGGTAAGGGTGTTACAAGTTATGATGATATGAAATTTGCACATCCATAACCCTATACCCTTGAATTATCTAAAGGGAATAGATGCTCAGCACCGAAAGGGCATGTAAATGAGATGGGGCCCTCACGTTTAGTAAGTCCGGATCCTCACATGGGTTTCCTCTCGTTTAGCAAATCCAGATTTCCAATGTATGTGTTTTCTCATGATATGGAAACCCCCACATTAAGCAAGTTAGGGTTTCTTGTAACAATCTTTTAACCCTTAAATATGTGACCGCATAGGACTCTACCTTAGTGGATCCACCTAGATTGCTATGTATGGTAGGTTACACCTTAGCCAAGTGTTAACCCTTTTTTTGGTGTGGGAGTACAACACCGGATTCCATGTATCTTACATGGTCTAATGTCGGTTATTCCAACATTTTTCACTAATGTAAAAGTAAATGTATGAACTTTTATTAGGGTTTTTCTGGAGGGGTGTTCTACATAGTGTGAGGGAGGGTATAGGACTTCTGTTACACATTGCACTTGTGGGATCCTATGGGAGTGTCTAGTAGTGTTATTTTGTTATTATGTTGATTAAGACTCATGTAATTCAAGTTATATATATGATCTTTATGAATATAGCAAGTTATGATGAAATATGAAATTATGAATGCATGTATGAACTAGGTTGCTTAATGTGATACATAGCTTGAACTGGGATTGTAAGGTTCTATTCTTTGCTTTGCACAAGGATTGCTTAGGCTGTCTACATGTTCGGTGGATATCATGTTGTGTTTGTTTACAATGCTTACTTTATTGTATTGTTTATCTACTTGGTAAAAAGAATATTTTGACTAATATGTCCTTTTGTGCATGTATTGATGAATTTTATACATAGGAGCCATACTTAGTATGTGTGATGTACAAACCCATATTTTCCTCCCTTTTCCCCAAAGAATGTAGGTTTGGGCCATTGAGTAATCAAGGTCTCTTGTCAAAAATACTTGGAACTTGCTTCTCCAAGTTAGTAAGTCTTCAACTCCAAAGAGGAAGCCCCTATTCTTACCTTATAGTTTTGTTATGTTTTAAAGATAATATTGTAATGTCTTATTTGAGATGTTCTCATTGATGTATGGGCTAGCCCCATATTTCCATATTCCTATGTTTAGATGGTGTGAAGTGACAAGTTTAGATTCTATTTTCATATATGAAGGGAAGTTGAACTTCCAAAGTAAACCTTTTAACTTTTTCCGCATTTTATTCTCTTATACATGCTATGATTTATGCTAAAGGCTTGTCTAAGTTCTCTTCAAGGACAAAGACACCGGTAACATCTAGGGTGTGCTCCCCAATAGTTAGAACTGCCATAATTATTTCACTAGATCGGCGGGGTAGGAACCGTTTGAGGTCATGTGTGACGCAAGTTTGGTAGTGCTTGGTGTTTTATTGGGACAAAGGCGTGAAAATATACTTCACCCAATTTACTATGAAATAAAATACCTAAATGCAGCCCAAAATAGGTACACCGTGACCGAGCAAGATCTTCTTTCATTGGTGTTTGCATTAAAACATTTCAATCTTACTTGCTTGGTACGGAGGTCATAGTGCATACTGACCATTCAACATTTAGGTATTTGATGGCTAAGAAGGATGCAAAACCACGACTAATTAGAAGAGTGTTGTTGTTGCAAGAACTTGATTTTGTGGTGAATGATTCGAAGGGAATAGAGAATCAGTTTGTTGATCACCTGTCTATATTGGATGATGAATCTTTGCTCAAGCTCGGTGATATGGATGTAATTATTGATGCTTTTTCAGATGAACATGTATTCGCGGCCTCTTTCACATACTTCGTTAACTATTTATCAAGTGATTTGGTGCCTCCAGATTTCCTTTAACCAAATGAAGAAGTTTATGCATGATGTGAAGCAGTTCTTTTGGGATGAGCCTTACTTGTATCATAGTTGTGCTGATAGGATCATTCGTCGTTGTGTGATCGAGGTGGATATGTTGAGTGTACTTGAGGTGTGTCATTCATCGCCTCTTTGTGGGCACCACAATAATATTCTAATTGCGCATAAGATCTGGTAGTGTGGATACTACTGTCTCACAATACACCAAGATTCTCATGACTTTGCCATGTCTTCTGACCGTTTCCAAAGAGAAGGAGGGATTCAAAAGAGGTAAGAGATTCCTATGAATCCGATATTGTTGATTGAGTTGTTTAATGTATGAGGCATTGATTTTATAGGGGCATTTGGGAGTTGTCATGGGATGAAGTACATTCTTGTTGTGGTTGATTATGTATCAAAATGGGTGGAGGCATTTGCTCTCTCCAAAAATAAAGGAAAGAGTGCCACCACATTCGTGAAAAGGAATATCTTATACAGATTTTGTATCCCTAGGGCGATTATCAGTGATGGAGGTTTTCACTTTTGAAATAAGTAGTACAAAGCACTACTTTATGAATATGACATCCACCACAATGTAGCCACTCCTTACCATCCAAAGACTAGTGGACAAGTTGAGGTGTCCAACAGAGAGATCAAGCAGATTTTGGCGAAGACTGTTGACACCAATAGAATAGATTGGTCAAGAAAGCTTGACGAGGCTCTATGGGCCCATCATACTACATACAAGACTCCCATAGGCATTTCTCGATGCCAACTTGTATATGGGAAGTCTTGCAATTTACCAGTACAACTTAAGAATACGACTATGTGGGCAATGAAAAAGCTGAATTTGGATTGGGGCGTCGCGTCAAATCAATGAGTGAATGCCTTGAATATTTTTGATGAGTTTCGCCTAAAGTCCTATCAATGTTCAGCCTTGTATAAAGAGAAGATGAAGAGGTACCATGATCAAAGGATTGAAAAACAAGATTTTATTGTGGGGCATGTGGTGCTTCTATTCAACTCTAGGTTGCCCTTTTTTGTGGAAAAGCTCAAGTGTAAGTAGACCGGACCATTCGTACTCAAGTTGTAACAACCCTAAAAATGAAGAGGATCAAGACTTAGGTTTTTCAAGAATGCGTGCAATTAGACCAAGGTCCACACGGATTGATACGCGTAGAACCAGACCTCAGAACCCTTACTACGACCAAGCCAACTAACTTGGGGAGTTAATTGAGCTTGGAAAGGTTGGAACCAACCATGTGAGGCTCACGAAAACGAAGATTCAATCGAAAGAGTTTTTACCGGACTCAAAAGAAGAAATTTTAAGTTTTGAGGGTCCAAGGGTAAAATGGTCTTTTCCAGGCCAAGGGTAATATTGTAATTACCCTGAGAAATTAATTATTTAATTAGTTAAGTTAATTAAATAAAGAAATTCGGGTGGGGCAACCCGAAGTGACCCATTTTCGCAAATGGGAGTCACTCGGGTTCGAGCCCCACTAGAAGCAAGGATTTAACTTGCTTTTAATTAATTTGATAAATTAATTTAATTAAATAATAAATATTAGCTGATTTATGAAAAATAAAAATCAGATTTTTATTAACTATTAATTAATAATTAATTTGACTAAGTCTTGCCAACAAGTCCTAGTTCTAAGAGAACACTATCTCCCATCTGCCTCTCTTTCACGTCAATCTCTCTCACTTCACACTCTCTTTTCTGGCTGCCAAACATGAGAAAAAAATTAGAAAGAAAACAAAAGTTCTTCACACTTGAAGAATTTACACGCAAAACACAAATGAGAAAGAAATTCGATAACGTTAAGAAAAAACGTAATACACTAGTCGGGTAAGGTGTGAGTTTCGGGATTGGACGTGAATTTGGAGAAGTTCTGGGCAGCAAGTTCAAGTGTTGAACAACGTTAAAATCAGGTATGGATCTTCTTACTCTTGGTCCCTTTCCCAAGAGACCCCTTGGATTCAGAATATTCGGCTCAAAACTAAGGTTGTTTTCCCCGTTGCATGTCCCTGTCATTAGCTCCCAACGAATTCGTAGGTTGGTATGAATGTTGGTAGACTTAGGATTATGTGATGTTTGTGCTGGATATGAATGTGTTGGATGTACGTTAAATTTATGAAAAATGACAACCCATGTATGTGTTCGGAATTATAGCCAATTGATTCTATGAATGATGCACTTGAAAATACGTTAAAACGGATCCATGAATGTAACCTTGTGCTAAGTAATGCATTAATGTTATGAGTTAGAAAATGACTAAAATTTCCAACATTGTACAAGTTAGTTTAGACTAAATATTAATGCATAAGAATCTGGAAATTTAATAGAAAATAAAAGAATGAGGCCACTAGGAATTGAACCCGTGACCTCATCCTTGGGCGAAATAAACCACGGAAATGGGTGAGGGTTGGGGGGTTCGATCTTGGGTGTGATCAAGGGAATGAATGAGTAAAATTAATGAGGGGAGTGGGATTCGAACCCATCACCCCTCGGTCAGAACTCATGAAGAACTGAAGATAAAATAAAAAAAAAGGGTGTGAGGCGTGGGATTCGAACCCACGACCTCAAGATTTGGGAATAGAGGAGGCGAAAATAAAAGTAAAATAACTGAGGCCATGGGGATTCGATCCCACTACCTCACTGTCCATGCTCTGAACTTAGAGAAAAATATTAAAAATATTTATATGGGGCTTTGGGGGTTCGAATCCACCACCTCATAGCCCCTAGCGAAAATTAATTAAAAGTAAGGAGGCTGTGGGGGTTCGAACCCACAACCTCCCTACTTGGGCGAATTAAAGAGTAAAATAAAAGAGGCTGTGAGGGTTTGATCCCACAACCTCTTGATTTAGGCGAGATGGGAGAGTAATATGTTAATGAAAAATGAAAATGGGGTTGTGGGGGCTCGAACCCACAACCCATCAATTTAAGAGAAAGGTTAAGTAGAAGATTAATATTTCAATGTTAATATTGTGATTTAACTTAGAATCATAATGTTATGAATACTAGAATAAAATCAATTAAAAATATAAACGATATCCAATTGACTCAAGACTTGGGGTCCCTTGCCCAAATTTCCGTTTGATACATAAGTCATACGTGAACAAATTAACCAAGATTAATGCCACCTACTTAGATCG
Organism: Solanum sitiens; assembly: GCA_016801875.1. Classification (NCBI taxonomy): domain Eukaryota; kingdom Viridiplantae; phylum Streptophyta; class Magnoliopsida; order Solanales; family Solanaceae; genus Solanum; species Solanum sitiens. The sequence goes on from JABWTJ010000022.1 coordinate 1,423,715, forward strand.
AAATCAAAGTCTTGGTATATATACAAGATACATAAGTCTTGTACTATGAAATCTTAGGAATGTATGAGTCACATAATGAACTACGAATGAAGCCTCATGGCTTGTATGTATAGACACATAAGTCTAACATACGTTCAAAAGTAAGTGAACCTAAGATGTATGAAATGAAATGATGAACCCTAGAGAGGTTAAGTATGAGTGTAAGATACACTAAATGGCCAAGTGCATTGGCATAAGACGAAATGAACAGTCACGTAATAAGAGGTGAATAACTATGAAAAGCCAAGGTGCTAATAATGACGAACGTGGTGACAACATGATACGAGGCTAATGTAAATGATGAGAGCAATCTCAAATGAGCCTAAGTAAATATTACCAATATGTATTCACCTATGAGAGTGTAAGATAATGAAGAGACCAGTCTCTATGAACACTCTAATGAGAGTATTGAGCTTAACACACTTAATACGAATGATTAGATGGCATACTTAGATATCAGGACAGGCTGTGTGTGCCAGATGTGGATGATTTGCGGACCAGGATTGTTGCAGAGGCCCATGGTTCCAGATATTCTATACATCCAGGTTCCACCAAGATGTATCATGATCTCAAGCAGACTTATTGGTGGGATGGCATGAAGAAGGACATTGAAGAATATGTGGCCAAGTGTCCTAATTGTCAGCAGGTTAAGGCAGAGCATCTCAAGCCTGGTGGTCTGACGCAGATTATTGAGGTTCCGACTTGGAAATGGGAGGCCATTAATATGGACTTCGTGGTTGGGCTTCCGAGGACTAGGAGGCAGCATGACTCTATATGGATTATTGTGGACAGATTGACTAAGTCTGCCCACTTTATCCCTGTGAAGTCTACTTACAGAGCCGAGGATTATGCGAGACTCTACATTGATGAGATTGTGAGATGGCATGGGATTCCCTTGTCTATTATTTTAGACAGAGGAGCTCAGTTTACTTCTCATTTCTGGAGATCTTTCCAGAAGAGCTTGGACACACAGGTGAAGCTTAGCACTGCCTTTCACCCTCAGACAGATGGGCAGGCAGAGCACACCATACAGACATTGGAGGATATGTTGAGGGCGTGTGTGATTGACTTCAGAGGTAATTGGGATGACCATTTGCCTTTGATAGAGTTCTCGTATAATAATAGCTATCACTCCAGCATTGGGATGGCACCGTTTGAGGCACTGTATGGCAGGAGGTGTAGATCTCCAGTTGGGTGGTTCGAGGTTGGAGAGTCATCCATTTTGGGGCCGGAAATCATTCATGAGGCCTTAGAGAAGGTCTGAATGATTAGGGACAGGTTGACTACTGCTTACAGTCGGTAGAAGTCATATGTTGATAACAGAAAGCGGCCCTTAGAGTTTGATGTTGGTGACCAGGTTTACTTGAAAATATCGCCTATGAAAGGGGTGATGAGATTTGGTAGGAAAGGGAAGTTGAGTCCGAGGTATGTTGGGCCCTATGAGATCCTACAGCATGTGGGTGAGGTGGCCTATGAGTTGGTACTGCTTGCAGAATTAGCTTCTGTTCATCCAGTCTTTCATGTATCTATGTTGAAGAAGTGCCTAGGTGATCCAGCATCAATCTTACCTGTGGAAGTTTTGGGGGTTGGTGAAGACTTGTCTTATGAGGAGGTACCGGTCGAAATCTTAGACAGACAGGTCAAGCGGCTGAGGAACAAGGAGATTGCCACAGTGAAGGTATTGTGGAGAAATCATCTTGTTGAGGGTGCTACGTGGGAAGCTGAGGCCGACATGAGGGCCCGCTACCCTCATCTATTCAGCTCTTGAGGTTAGACTTTATACTCTTAAACCTATGTTCCTTACTTCCCCGTATGGTGTTGCTATTGATTGACTGTGTATAGTGCCTTTATCATGATCTGTCTGACATTACAACGTGAAGTAGTAGTGTCATTCGGGGACGAATGTTCCTAAGGGGGGGATAATGTAACAACCCTAAAAATGAAGAGGATCAAGACTTAGGTTTTTCAAGAATGCGTGCAATTATACCAAGGTCCACACGGATTGATACGCGTAGAACCAGACCTCAGAACCCTTACTACGACCAATCCAACTAACTTGGGGAGTTAATTGAGCTTGGAAAGGTTGGAACCAACCATGTGAGGCTCACGAAAACGAAGATTCAATCGAAAGAGTTTTTACCGGACTCAAAAGAAGAAATTTTAAGTTTTGAGGGTCCAAGGATAAAATGGTCTTTACCAGGCCAAGGGTAATATTGTAATTACCCTGAGAAATTAATTATTTAATTAATTAAGTTAATTAAATAAAGAAATTCGGGTGGGGCAACCCGAAGTGACCCATTTTCGCAAATGGGAGTCACTCGGGTTCGAGCCCCACTAGAAGCAAGGATTTAACTTGCTTTTAATTGATTTGATAAATTAATTTAATTAAATAATAAATATTAGCTGATTTATGAAAAAGAAAAATCAGATTTTTATTAATTATTAATTATTAATTAATTTGACTAAGTCTTGCCAACAAGTCCTAGTTCTAAGAGAACACTATCTCCCATCTCCCTCTCTTTCACGTCAATCTCTCTCACTTCACACTCTATTTTATGGCTGCCAAACGTGAGAAAAAAATCAGAAAGAAAACAAAAGTTCTTAACGCTTGAAGAATTTACACGCAAAACACAAACGAGAAAGCAATTCGATAACGTTAAGAAAAAACGTAATACACTAGTCGGGTAAGGTGTGAGTTTCGGTATTGGACGTGAATTTGGAGATGTTCTGGGCAGCAAGTTCAAGTGTTGAACAACGTTAAAATCAGGTATGGGTCTTCTTACTCTTGGTCCCTTTCCCAAGAGACGCCTAGGATTCAGAATATTCGGCTCAAAACTAAGGTTGTTTTCCCCGTTGCATGTCCCTGTCATTAGCTCCCAACGAATTCGTAGGTTGGTATGAATGCTGGTAGACTTATGTGATGTTTGTGGTGGATATGAATGTGTTGGATGTACATTAAATTTATGAAAAATGACAACCCATGTATGTGTTCGGAATTATGTAAAATTGTGTGCAAGTGTGTGACCATGACAAGAGTTTCGGCCTTGTTGCTTTAATTTGTAAATGTTGTGGTTGTTATCTTACGTACATAAACTCATGAAGATCGTGATGTTCATAAAAAGGAAATGAGGCTGATTTGAATAAGAATCTCATAGCCAATTGATTCTATGAATGATGTACTTGAAAATACGTTAAAACGGATCCATGAATGTAACCTTGTGCTAAGTAATGCATTAATGTTAGGAGTTAGAAAGCGACTAAAATTTCCAGCATTGTACAAGTTAGTTTAGACTAAATATTAATGCATAAGAATCTGGAAATTTAATACAAAATAAAAGAATGAGGCCACTAGGAATTGAACCCGTGACCTCATCCTTGGGCGAAATAAACCACGGAAATGGGTGAGGGTTGGGGGGTACGATCTTGGGTGTGATCAAGGGAATGAATGAGTAAAATTAATGAGGGGAGTGGGATTCGAACCCATCACCCCTCGGTCAGAACTCATGAAGAACTGAAGATAAAATAAAAAAAAAAGGGGTGTGAGGCGTGGGATTCAAACCCACGACCTCAAGATTTGGGAATAGAGGAGGCGAAAATAAAAGTAAAATAAGTGAGGCCGTGGGGGTTCGATCGCACGACCTCACTGTCCATGCTCTCAACTTAGAGAAAAATATTAAAAATATTTATATGGGGCTGTGGGGGTTCGAACCCACCACCTCACAGCCCCTAGTGAAAATTAATTAAAAGTAAGGAGGCTGTGGGGGTTCGAACCCACAACCTCCCTACTTGGGCGAATTAAAGAGTAAAATAAAAGAGGCTGTGGGGGTTTGATCCCACAACCTCTTGGTTTAGGCGAGATGGGAGAGTAATATGTTAATAAAAAATGAAAATGGGGTTGTGGGGGCTCGAACCCACAACCCATCGGATAATTTAAAAGAAAGGTTAAGTAGAAGATTAATATTTCAATGTTAATATTGTGATTTAACTTAGAATCATAATGTTATGAATATTAGAATAAAATCAATTAAAAATATAAACGATATCCAATTGACTCAAGACTTGGGGTCCCTTGCCCAAATTTCCGTTTGATACATAAGTCATACGTGAACAAATTAACCAAGATTAAGTCTTGTACTATGAAATCTTAGGAATGTATGAGTCACATAATGAACTACGAATGAAGCTTCATGGCTTGTATGTATAGACACATAAGTCTAACATACGTTCAAAAGTAAGTGAACCTAAGATGTATGAAATGAAATGATGAACCCTAGAGGGGTTAAGTATGAGTGTAAGATACACTAAATGGCCAAGTGCATTGGCATAAGACGAAATGAACAGTCACGTAATAAGAGGTGAATAACTATGAAAAGCCAAGGTGCTAATAATGACGAACGTGGTGACAACATGATACGAGGCTAATGTAAATGATGAGAGCAATCTCAAATGAGCCAAAGTAAATGTTACCAATATGTATTCACCTATGAGAGTGTAAGATAATGAAGAGACCAGTCTCTATGAACACTCTAATAAGAGTATTGAGCTTAACACACTTAATACAAATGATGAGATGAGAAATCATCTAATGAGCTATGATGTCCTCATACTAGATGTCAGCTTCCATGACGTATGAGATGAATGAAATGGAACTTTATACTGAGCACCGATAGACTAGCTATGAGCGGTGATGCCTTCTTTCGGGAAGGGCGGAGGTTCACGTAACTCTCATGAGATGAGACTGTCCGGCTTGCCGGGTATGGGTTTCCTTATATCTCCTAGTCTTCGAACCTATGCTGCCAATATAGGGATTTGGCGGGGTTAAATTCCCATGTACGCTAGCATGTTATTGGATCACTTTGGCCGGTGATTCCACCTCTTTTCGGTGTGGGGGAGACACTGGATTTCATGATGCTCACATGATCTATGTCGGTTAAAGTTAAAGTTCCCAACGAATGAATGAGGCCAGCCTCAAATGATGTATATAATGAAATAAACGATACCAAAGGTGTTAGGATAGGATAATCAAGAGGTGAGCTAGACTCAGGTAATAACACTAGGTTATTCTTGATCATTGCACAGCAAACCCGATGAAAGTCGTAAACTACACCCTAGGTATAGCTGGTTTTCACACTGGCCTATGAACGAAATGAAATTAAGTATTTATGAATGAATGAAGCAGACTCTGTGTTTGCTAATGAAGACTCCCTAGTTGAGTTCCCATATGTTGAGCCCTCATTTCTGGGATGTCTTAATGTTAAGTCCATGATTCCAAGGTCTCATGGCATATGAATGAAAGACATTAAAGAAGTTATGTGCTACATGCAAAAGGTGCTATGTGCTATATGATATGTGTTATGTGTAAATGTTATGTTCTGTGTGCAAATGTGATAAGTATGATGACATATGTTATTCTCATGGCATAACTTTCCTAATCCAAATTTGGAAAGCTCATTTACTTTCCTAATCTAAATTAGGAAACTTTCCTAATCTCAATTTGGCAAGTGCACTGACTTGACTTCCAAAAATCATGTTGTTAGGAAAGAGCTATTCTTTCTCATGCATGTCCTTGGTGTGTGCTTGCATATACCCATACTTAGTACAAGTGTGTACTAACCCCATACAAACTCTACTATTTTAGGTGCAGGCACAGGTGGACGATAGAGCTGCAGGATCATCGTTGCAGTTATCCGGACATCCAGCGTTCATCCGGAGTTGGTAGGTCCTCATGCTTTCGAGGATGCTACTGTTTTATGTTCTAGCTTAGTTTTAGAGTTGAGCTAGTGTAGCATGTTCCACTAGCATTTTTTTCCTATTTTATTCAGACTATGTAGTGGTGCCATTTTGGCAATTATACAATTGAGATTTATTTAACTATTTCTTTCATTTGATTATCTCTTAATGTTAGATGGTTGATGTTGAACAAATTACGAATGCATTAGAAATGTTTACTAAGCAATGTTTAGAAACAAAAAGTTTCAAATTTTCCGCTAAAATTAACCTATGTAAAGTAAGAATGACATAAGTAGGCTTGTCTGCGACCTCTGAGAGGTCAACGACGCCAGTCTCGTCTGGGGTCTAGATTCCAGTCGTGACACAAGTAAGTGTTTCCACATGGGGCAGTGGACATTAAAAACAGTGAGGGAACAAGGTTCAAGGTAAACAGGCAGAGGATCAATCTTTATCTAGGAAACACAGAGAGTGTGCAAGATGTGATTTAGGCCTACTATCTTGATGAAGTATGAGTAATCAAGAGGCATGTGTCATGCCACGACGTTAAATCAAGCGATTCTTGGTAGGAAACCCAAATTGAAAAATCTAACCAATGATAGCTTCTACTTTCTTTTTAGTAGTTTTCTTTGTTTATTTTATTTTTGGCTAGATATAGCATAGGGTCAATATCTACAATGTTTCTAGAAAAGGTAAAAGGAATTTCCTAATGGTTGCTACAAGTGCAGGTGTGCAATGAAAAATATGTAGAAAAAGGTCTGGTCCAGAGGTGTAAAGACCCCATAAACAGTTTGTAATTAAATCTACTGACCGTAAATCATGTCCGTATAGGGAGCCTATCTATGCGTGATCTAACTTCTGAGGACCTGAACCTACATCACCAGAAGATGTAGAATAGAGTATGTGTCATACTTGAAAGGTATTTATCATGATGGATAGAGGAAAGATGAAATAAAATAAATGAACAAAAAATAAAGCAATAATATAATCTAAACATGATTAGGATACTGAAATACTGAGCATAACTAATCTAGATGCAACAACCAAGTTATAATATGTTGAAGTTACATACTAAAACTTGATCAATGCAATAGATTGATTGAAATATGGGAAGATCTACTAATAACCGATATAAGACCACATGAGATAAATTTGGATTTCGATGTATACACCACATTGTGAGGACCCAATATATCAGACCAATTGTATACAAGCATACTGGCGCAATCACTAAACAAATGCCCACATAGGGGACATACAACCTACGTGGCTCATAGTTCTTCAACTAGATGGGTGACAGACCTTAGTGCAGCCCGGTATTATGATATTCCTAATAGATTAATTGATTAACACATTATGAAAGAATTTCTATAATATAGTGCATAGGTTCAAATGACATGCAAACGAAGAATTAAACATTATTAAACTGATAATGACATATTCAAAAACTGAGGCATGTATTATATGAATAGAAAAAATATATGACTTAGCATGTGTAATTCAAGAACTAAAGAAATACATAGCCAGGGTTCTGAAGTTCAATCAAGAAACAAAGTAATAACATGATAATCTGATTTGAAACATTTAAATAACTAACTAATTATAATCTGATGAAGTTCTAAAAATTCCGGGTCTTATTATAATAATGGAATGAAGAATCTGACTGAAATCTATAGACCTAATAGGCGAATGGAATCCAATACTGAAATCCCACATACATGGTGATTCATTTCATGGAGAAATCTTTCAATTTTGGGACTGGAACTCATGGAAATTTTTCGTGTTCTTTGACTAGGGTTCTTGTCTTCTTTTCTCCTCTCAAGCTCTAATTTCTCTATGTTTTGTTAATGATTTTACTGAGGTAAGTTGTAGTTATGTTTCTACGCTAAAACAAACCAATACCATGAATTTTAGGGCGAAAACAATGACGTTTAAAGGTACAACAAAATAAGAAAAGGCTTAAATACCCCTAACTTTAAACTACACACAGGCTAACCACGACCATATTCATGGACCATGAAAGGTACCATGGATCGTGAAATCAGTAGTGGTCTGGACATGGTTAAGGAATTGAGGGAATATGGATCATTGGCACTTACCATGGCTCGAGTGGAGGACCACAGACCGTGAAGGTCCACGTGGTCCTCACTTTTGCTGAGGTCTGGGGCTCAGGTCTAGGAGTCTGCTTGTTAGACTACTCGGATGCCCACATAACCCATGTGAGGTACCAAGTACCGTGAGGTGGACGTGGCTTTCACTTGGGAGTGGGGTCTGAGGGACTTTATAGAAGGGCTACTTCCTAGAGTGTACGGGCATCACAATGGCCCATTTTAAAGACCACAAACCGTGAAGGTTCCCATGGTCTGGTGTTTGGACCTTGTGAGTTCCAAGTCATAACCACGGGCAGGTCAAGGGATTGTAGACCCTTTTATGTTTCATGAACTCTTTCGTGGTTCACTGATTCACATAGGTTTTCAGTAAGGAAATTTCTAGGTCTTGTTTTCGAGGTATTAAACCCTCTATGGGAGAAGATGTATATCTCTAATTATATGGTTTGAGTTTGGTGAATTTGGGTTGATAGGAAGGACCAAACTTAGTTCATCAAGCTATGGATAAAATTAAAGTTATTCAAGAGAGGTTGGAAACAACACAGAGTTGTTATAAAGCCTACAATGATGTTAGGAGAAAGGAGTTAGGGTTTGAAGTAGATGATTGGTATATTTAAAATTTTCACCCATGAAGGGTGTTATGAGATTTGTTAATAAGGGGAAACTTAGTGTCCAATATATTTTTCCTTACCGAATATCCAACATAAATGACAATGTAGCTTTTGAGTTAGAGATACCAAATGAGTTAGCAGTGGTTCATCGGGTATTTAACAACTCAATGTTGGAGAAGTGAATGGTCAATCCATCAATTATCTATATACTAAAGATATTGGTATCAAGTATAGCTTATCATATGAGGAGATTCTTGTTCAAGTTCTAGATCGCCAAGTTCGCAAGTTGAGAACAAAAGAGGTTGCATCAATCAAAGTTCTGTGGAGAAATCAGTTTTATGAGAAAGCTAATGGGAAGCTGAGGATAATATGAAGAAGAGATACCCATATCTCTTTATATGTGGAGAAGTTCCAAATTAAGGTACTAATCCTTTTCTTGGATTTTATTTTAAGTTGTCATGTTGTGTTCACATTTTAGCTTGTTGGGTGTTAGAGGTATATGTTAGATCTCACAACCTTAGTATTTTAAGAGTTATATCATTCAAGGAATAATGTTCCAAATGGAGATATATTGTAAGACGTCGCTAGGTGAAAGATCTAGAATTAGAAAGAGCCATTTTTTGAAAGAAAGAAAAATCTGGAAATTTTTATAAGTTATGTTAAATTTGTGTTTTGGGTCAATTTGGAATGATAATAAATACTAGCGCAGGATCATTTAGGTGTTCTACAATCTACTGTAGGAATTATCTTTGAATTATTTTTCCAACGCCACTGAGATTGCTCAATTTTGTGTTCGTATGAAAGAGATATGTCTATTTGAAGTCGGCCTTTTTAAATAGGCAAAGTCTAATCCGTATTATCGAAGGGTATAATGATATGTTCCTTACACGATTAATTTATTTTGTTTTTAGTGCATTAGTTAGGGTAAAAAATTAATTGGTTCTATTTGAAAAATATAAAATTCACTTTCGCGCTTTAGAGAGAAGAACTCAAGAGAGGAGAGAAGAGGAAAGTCAAGATTCGTTGTCTTTGTAAGGTATTGATTGTATAGTTTGTCAAGGATTCGATCCTACGAGGTATGTGAGACTTTCATAACGTTAGATTCGTTCACCCACGTGCCAAACATTTTTATTTCGGCGTGAATTCGTACTAAGAATATTGAATGTTTTAATGTTTCTGAATTTCTTTCGTTCTTGAATTTGGGTTGAGCTTGAAGTGTTCTTGAGAGTTTAATGTCAATTATTATAGTTACTTTGAGTTAGAACTTTGTGTATATGTTTTGGGTACCTAAATCTAAAAAGATATTGAGAAAAATAATTGTAATTAATCGAAATAAGATTAGAAAACGAGAGGAAATTTGTTAGTTTTACATAAGCAATGCTGGTGCGACAGACCACCGCTATGCCAGGAGAGCTAGGGCGGCACACCCATGTTTCTACAGGAGGTTGGGTAAACGTTCCAGGAGGGTAGGGGCGATGAGCCATAAGTGTGACAAAAAGTGTTCTCTGATCTTTGGTGGCTGATGCAGCGCCCTAGCTGTGCGCCAGGTTCTTTCGCTGATGATTCAACAGATTAGACTCATTTAGTGCTATATTTTGATATATCTGGTTACCTTAAATGTTTGTTTTTTCTCAATTACTATTGAATAACCTTGAGTTTCAAGTATTTTGAGTTTTAAGCAAAGCATGGACACCACATGGATAGAATGAGCAAAAGGGATGAAAAGAACTAAGATATGAAATCCTTAAGATCGTCCAGTCCACTAGGCGAATCACTGATAAGTCTGAAAATCACCTTTTGTTCCAGTGTGCTAAGCCTTGAAGGAAAGGATCAAATCAACATAGAAAAGAAGCAGTCGATGCATCACCGACCAATTCCACGAAGCAATACCTAACCGCCTATTTTCCTAGAACACGAAGATGCTTGGACTAAGAGAAAGACGGTGATAAAGTTTCCAAAGGCTAAATCGCCGACTTGATAGGAAATTCCGACTAACTCCGCCGAGTGATCTGCTGCAATACTAATCTTTAAAACTATAAATACTTGGTGAGTGTTTTATCTTAGTATGAAATATAATTAAACTTATATCAATTTTTTTATGATATTTTTATCACTTTTTGATCTCTAAGTTTGAGGGGGTTTTCGGAGAAGAACTTGAAGACCAAAAGGGTTTCATCCGCAATGATTTGGACTTGGGTATTTTGGATTCTTCATTCTCTTTCTTAACAAGACTAAAATCTTCATACCCATTTGAATGGAAGCTTATTTTTGTATAAAATTTTATCTCGTCTTCTTGTCTAGATAAAACACCAATTATTGAATATGGGTTAAATTAGTTGTTGGGTCTTTCTTGTTAATAGATTATTCGTAGTTTAATTCTGATTTCTTTTGTTAGTGTTGAATGAATCAAATGAGGTTATAGTTTCAAATACAATATCATATATGTGTTTTCGGATTGCTCGAGAGAGAGATAAAAAAAATAAGACTTCTAAATTGATGGCCAATGGGCGTGGTTCCACATGAGGTTCAGCTCAAGAGAGTGACCCATAGTCTCACACCACATACTAAGCTCGAGAGACTAAGTGGGTTAAAGTGGAGGTTATGCTTCATGCGGGAAGTGGGTGTTCGAGAGGAACCCATTTGAAATTGGTATGTTGCTCGAGAGAGAGAGTTTATCCCCCTTAAAGTCCATCCTAGTAACAATTACTCTATGAATTTTCAATCAAGAGCATGTACCCAATAATCTCGCTTATCCTGTATTCCAATCACATCACAAGAATTCCTCCTCGCCTTGATTTAGAACTCTTTGTTCATTTCGCTGCTTTTACTTACTACTTGAGACAACCGCCCCCCCCCCATTTGATATTTGATGCTTGTGTCACCCCTTTGATTTAATATGTTTTTATTCCATAGTGTCTTTAGCTATGACTAATAGAAGTTAATTTTAATTTTCTATTAATTCTCATAACCACTCGTTGTGGAAAGGACTCCAACCCTTGGTTGGGTTGCTAGACTACCTTATGATAATCTACACCTACATCGGAAATTATGTCTTTGATGAGGTCACCGATCACAATGGCCACACAGCCGAGGAGTGGTGTAACTTGAGAATTTTTAGTTAAGTTAAATTTTGTCTTAGTTTTAGTTTTACTTACTTTAATTTTTGTTTTTCTTTAATAATTTCGTTAAATACATGGATTCTTATATGCGAGAAGTAATGGTGTTCTGGGATGAAATTTTAACCTTCAGGCAATGGGAAGGTGAACCTCTTCATGAGTCTTGGTCAAGGTTCAGAACACTACTGCATTAATTTCGTACCCATGGAATCTCACTAAGAAGTCATTCTACAAATATTATACCTAGGTTTTTATCTAGGGAATAAAATGATCGCTAATCAACTGCTCTCAGGTATTCTGGTACGCAACCCTACGTGATTTTCACCGAATTGCTCGACAACTTAGCTAAGCCATATAAAGAAACAAAAGGAGAGACCTTAGGCTGGTGGCCTTCCTAACCTAATTAGATGAGCTGACAAAGAAGATTTAGAAACTTGAAGTTTATTGCAAGAAGAAAGAGCTCTATATTCCTACTCATCAACGAAGGAAAATTAAGACCAAGGAGAATGAGAAGAACAAAGAAATGCTCAAACTTCTGCCACAAAAATCCAATGAGCAACAATACGTTATTGGAGAAGATTAGAGAGAATGTATTGTAGTTGACCCAGCTGACAACCTCCAATGCTATGTTCATTCAACTATTGGGATCCCAAATGGACCAAGTTTTGAACGAAATCTATCCGAATTTTAAAAGAAAAGCTTCCTAATGAGATTGAGGCAGACCCCATCATTAGAGCATAAGTGTTAACTTGCGTCATGCAACGACATTGACCAAGGAGTTGTTTGGGAGGCAACCCAAAACCCTTAAATGTTTTTAATTTACTATTTACAAAATAAAGGTTTGTTGATTCTATAGGATTGGGCATGAAAAGTGTGTGAAAAGTACGACATAAGGTATATAAATCCAGTAGGCGAATCACCAAGAAGCTCAACTAGGTCGATTTATATAGTTGTTAGACTCATGAAGTTTTTACTTGAGAGTCTGTTTCAATCCGCAAACTAAAAGAGTAATATGGCGAGTAACCAGCTAGATTGGCGACCCAGATGAAAACCGAAGTTTGGATCCTCACTACTATTGAGGGTTTTGTAAAACTTGCCGAGATAGATAATCACTGGACAGATTACGTAGTAGCTGAGAAAACTCAACTAATGTCGCTAAATGGGTGAGAACTGGACATTTTTTTTAAAGCCTCAGGTTTTCCGTTTAAACATTTTCAATTTTCCCTCACTCTCACTCTTTGAAAAATTGCACCTGCATAGTATTTCAAAACATTCCACACCTCATAAATTTTTTAGATGAATATTTAGTGCCTGCATCTGGACAAATCTGCCACCTAGCATTGCATCTTTACTTAAGCTGTAGAAAAGGTTGGTTTCTATAAACCCTGCATATAATTCTAATATTTGTACTCACAAGTCTCATGCAAGAGATTTTATTCAAGAAATATGAGTTTAGTTGATCTGATGCATATTCTAATTTTGTTCTCGGAGGTTGCAGGGTTGAATTCAAGAAGATATGCTGGAAACAGGAAAGCTGGGTCGATCAGTGAGCTTGTTCGGGATAAACGAACCTAACGACTTTCGCCTAATGACACCTATGCACCTTTAATCTCATGCTACTTTTTATATGGGCTCGATATCTTTCTGTGAGAAGTCTTTTGATCACCAAAGCAACTAAGCGATTCACCGGAAGTGTAACGCCCTAAAACGAACTAAGGTGAAATAGATCTTCGTGGTTGTTTCTTGAGTTAATTTTAATTTAAATTGAGTTACATTAGTGTTCTTAGGCAGTGTGTGGATTTTGGTTAAGTTTGGAGGTCAAACGACCAAGAACATCCATGACGTTCGGAAGGTGTGCCTGAGAAAGTACTTGTGTGTCTTGATGTGTTTGAGTGAGTTCTACGTGTTCGTTTTAATCGAAACTGATGTGGGATGTTTATAAGACCTATATGACTTAGTTAAGGGTTTTAAAGTCCGGGTACAACCCTACCTAGGACCCACGAGGGGCCCTAGAAGAGGACTCCACCTCTTGGCAAGAAGCTGCCAAAACAGTGACCAAACGATGACCCAAGGGACGGGCCATTGGTCGACCAATGGCCCGTCAACCATGGGCGTTGATTGAACCTGCAAGGCAAGCGAATCCTGCACATGGTAGAGTTACAGTCCCAATCGACGGACCCCCATCAACGGGGCGTCGATTGGGAGACGGTCCGTTGGTGATGAGGGCGTAGGTGGTCACTGTAAAAGCTGTAATTTTCTGCTTTGTCTTTGGGAGTTTGGTAAAATCACCCCAAGTCTTTTATGACCCTAGGATGATATTTTAGGGGTTTTAAGTTATACTAGATTAGTTTTAAGTCCTATACCTAGACAAGACCCCTCACTTCTAAATTCAAACTCTCTCTCAAAAGACAAACTCTATCAAAGTCACCATTGGAGCTAAAACTCAATAAGAGCTAGGAGGGATGGCTTGGACGTGTTTGTTCACCAAACTTAGTGGGTTTACTTGAATTTGAGGTATGGTATCCATCCTTGAACCCTCCTCCATTCAAGGAGTCAATTCCAAAAGATTTCAAAAAGGGTTTTAAAACTGTACTTTCTTTTATCTTTGATTCTAAGCATGAGTCTTCTTGTAAAAGTGTTTTAATGATTCAAATGTGTTTATTCTAGCATTAATTGATGATTTTAATGTCAAAAACCTTATTAACTCATGTTTATGCATATTTCAAACTTTTGGCTTAAGAATTGGGTTAGATGAGCATGCTTGTGTAAAGAATGAGGTTTGGTTTTCTTGTGTTGTCATTTTTGTTTAACTACTTCCCTAAGGGCTTTATTGTGATGAAATATTGAGAATTTGTTTACAGGTGATGATGGCTTGGTTCAATGGTGAGTTGCTTATATTGTATAGTTCTGATTATAAATTGCTCTTGAGTGGTATGGTCCACCTTCTTGGTGGCGGTGTTTTTTTTATGAACTTGATATTACTTAGTATGTATTGTTAATGTTGTTTTGAAGGCCTATTCAGTGAAATGAAGTGATATTGAAAATGGGTCTTGTATTGTGTTTTGTGAAGCTTGAATTGTATGTTGACCTAGATTATGTCTAAATGAAGTATATGATTATGTGAAGCATGTAAAGTGTGTGAATTGATGAACGAAGGTCTAAAGCATGTATAGAACTAAAGTGAATGAAATGATGCTTATATGAATGGTGTGCTCACATGTACACACACACACACTTATATGAATGTATGATGCTAAGTTGAGTAAAAAGGGGAGTCTTGGGGTGGACACTCTTCGTGAGTTGAGATGAAGTGTCTAGTAGCAACCTCACTTCATCCTAAGAGCTTTCTAAGATAGGCCGGAGGATGAATACCCTTCGTGAGTTGAGATGTGGTGTTCACTAGTTATCCTTAATCTATAGTTTATAGTATTGAGAATCTGTGGGAACTTATGCCTAGCACCGAGAGGATATGAAGAAGGGGTGGTTACACTTCGTGAGTTGAGATGTTGTATTCCAATGTACCTCTTGAGATGAGTACTCCTCGTTAGTAGAGAATGAGTTACTTAGTAGCAATCTCCTTATCCCTTAACTATGTGCCCGCATAGGTGTAGCTATTGCGAAAGCCATGTAAAAGCTAAAAAGTATGACCTTAATCTAGGCAAGTAAGGATCCCTCATCCGGTAGGGGTTAATATCGGGATTCCATGTCTAGCTCTCACGGTTTTTGTCGGTTAAGGTAACCCCCAGAAAAGTAATGAAAGTATTCAGTCTTCAAAAAGAATGTGCTACTTATGTGAATTGAATGAACTAAGTCTTCTAAAAGAACGTGTTACTTAGGGTAGGTGGTGGTATGGGACACTATCTATCCATTGCACTAAGTATGACCTTCCAAAAGGAAAGACTTGGTGCCAAACCTTCTAAATGAGTGTACTACTTAGGATAGGTGGTGGTATGGGAGGCCATCTACTCATTGCACTAAGTAGGCATTCTGAAAGGGAAGTCTTTGGTGTTTTGTTGGGTGTTCTTGTAATGTCTTGTGATTGAGTGGTGACTTGTTCTCCCGAGGTGAGTAAGCTCATGGTGGGTCATTTTATGGAACTCCTTGGTGTGTATTGAATGATGTGTTTAGACATTTTCTTCATGTCATACCTTGGAGAGTCTTAGGATAGCCTCGGTTAGGAAACTCCTACGAAAATGAGTTCACTTCCTCATTGGCAATATCTTGGAAGTTCACCATTGTTGGAATCTTTTAGTTCACTGTAATGTCCTAAAAATAGTTCACTGTAATGTCCTAAAATAGTTCACTGTAATGTCCTAAAAATAGTTTACTGTAATGTCCTAAAATAGGTCAGTGCAATGTCCAACTAGTTCACTGTAAGAAATTGGTAAGTTACTATAAAATACTTTCTTTGGTTAAAATTATGGAAATAATTCTTTAAGTGTTAAATGATGTTTCTTATGTTGTTTTGCTTCTAAATTCATGAATGTTATAATTATTTTGCATGAAAGCTTATTTTACTAAAAGGTCCCTTTTTACATGATTTTCCATATGCCATACTTAGTACATTGTTTTATACTAACCCCATACTTTTCCATACTCTATTAGTATAGGTTGTTGGGACCTTTTGAAGGTTTGAAGGTGAAGCTTGGGAAAGTTCCTCTCAAGAAAAAGTATGTCCTCATATATTCAAGGGCATAGTCCTTTTCTTAGTTTCTTATTTAAAGACTTATCATGTATTTCTATTTAAATGTAAAGGGCCGTGTCCCTAAGATATTATGTCGTGTCTTAAGTTGGCTTGTGACGATGAGATTCTCTAATTATTTATGAATGACTAGCTTTTTATTAAATGTCTTGAAGAGGTTTCAATTTCGCACTACTTTTCATGTCTTATGTAATGAACGATAGTTAAAGGGCTTGTATGTGACCCCAAAGGGTCAAGTACGCCTTTCCACGATCCGAGGGTTATCCCTAGCTTCTAGGGGATGCTTTCGGGTCGTGACAGGAAGTCTCCTTAATCACCCACTGTCTGTACATTCAAACCATTGTGCATTGCATCTTTCGGCGAATAAAACCATATTCACCGAATGTCAGTTGGCTATCTGCCAATCTATTTGGCAATTTCCGCTGAAATCATGCACCTATGAACTTTATTTAAGTGTTTTAACTTCCTCCCAGTCATTTGTAGAAAAGGCAAGGTACAAAGTGGAAAGTAGAAAAATGCCACCCCGAAATAAGGGAAAGGGATCAACGTCAATGAAGGTGAACCGATATCAAAAGGAAAGGTTACAAAGTCTTCCTCAACTAATACAAAGGGCATAGGAAAATGAAAATCAACGACATCACCAGAGGTCATCCATAACTGCAAGGACACTAATAACACTTATTGCACTACTTCTGAGAGTGAATATTAACAACAAAGAAGCCAAAGCACAGCCTCTTACGATGATGAGGTGATAATCTCACAGAGAGCTGAATTGTGATTTAATAAATTGAATAATGCATCTAGGATACGGAACCCTCAGATTACCACCCCTACTTCTCCAAGCCTAAAACAGGCAATGCTGCTGAAAACGCCAATATGGGATCCTCATTCCAAGTTAATGAACAAAATGAAGATGGAGGTTATAAGGACTATCCTAAAAAAATGCCTCTCCACAGATGAATTAATTCATAGGTACCTCGTGATTGTAAGATGTCTAAAATATCATAACTTCCAGATATTCACCAGGCCCCGTGGCTCATTTGTCCCAATTTCGGTCAGAGAGTTCTATAACGCTTACAATAAATTAATACAACCTGGGAAGAAAGCGGCGGCTAAATTAAAACTGGTTGACTATGTAGTTGTTAGGGGCAAAAAAGCTCAATGTGATTCACTTGCTCTAAATGATGTTATGTGGTGCACCATGACACTTGAGGACAAGAATCACATTATGAGTAGAAAAACATACTTGGAAGATATGAAGGAATGGTTGGCCCCATATTAGACGGGACACCTAAGTGGATTGAAGCTAAGGCAGTTATTGAACAGAAGAACCTCAATATGGTAACAAGATATTTGTTTGGCTTCATCAGCATCACAATCATGCTTTCACAGAATGAGTCCATCCTTCGGCTAGAAAAGGCGGCTTGCCTAGGTTGCGTCATAAGGGAACACCGCTAAATTTGGGATGGATAATTTCCTAATAAATACTTATGCGTGAAAGGACGCACCTGACCTCACTCTGCTTCCCAGTATTCATCACTAAACTATGAAAAAAGGCTCGAGTACCGATAACTTTAAAGAAGGATGTGGAAGTGAATCCCACATACTCCACTGATATTCGGATAATAGAAGCATAGTGTCATAGATATAAGTTGGAAAATGAGCATAGGGAAGCACTTGCCACTGAACACAGACCTGCAGAGGCACATTTGCCCACTCTAGGTCCTCGACCTTCAGTTACAACTACATCTACTCCCTCTGACACCCCGGACCCTTCGATTGTTGCGTTGCCTCCCATACCCAACATTGTTGTTGTATTAAGAACTCGTCCAACTCGAGCATCACTAACATATATAGGACAAGTAGTGTATTTTGCGGATCATCTGGTAGCCATACTTGAGATCTCCATTGTTGCAATGATTCATACTGCCCTGGCTAATGATGTGACGCCAATGAAAGCTATGATCAATTCCATTCATGCAAGAAAAATAGTGTGTGAACATGGCAAAAGGACAAAAGATTAAATGAAAGCATTAAAGGGAGTGGTTACTTCTTTTGCAACTAATGTGAATCATTTGAAGGCCAAGGATATGTTAATGGTCTCCAACACGGTGGGAATCCCAAATATGCCACACATGCCACCAGCCACATCTGGAAATGGGGATAGAGTTCAGCAGACTGGTGAGCTTAAATTGAAGGCGGAGACATATGAGGAAATTATCGAAGAGACTATGAATGATTATGATGAAGACTTGACTGATCCTTCTACGGTTACTCCGGGCACTGATGTCCAGACAGAAAAAGCGACCACTTAGAAATAATCCTTTTGTTATCTCTTCCTATCTTTCTTTATCTTACATTCTGGTAAGTTTTATTACTTTCTTTTGAGAACAACTGTCTTTTATTTGATGTGGGGTGAGGCCCACGTGTTTGTGACTATTATTATTTTTGTTTTGTTATAATATTTTGTGTAACGCCCCGCAAGTACACCCTATAAGAAGGGAGCAATCTTGAGTCATCACAAGGCGTACTTAACCCTTCGGGGTCTTGTACAAGCCTCTTAACTATCGTTCATTGCATAAGATATGAAAAGTAGTGAGGGATTAAAACTTTACACAAGAATAATACTAAGAAACTCTTTTATAAATACTAAGATTAAGTCTCGTCATCACTAGTCAACTTAATGACACAACATAAATATCTTAGGGTCACAACCCTTAACATTGCAAGAAAATATATAATAAATCTCATACAAGTCTTAATGAAAATCTAGAGGAACATATACTATATCCTCGAATATATGAAGACATACCGAGTCTCGAGAGAGTCAAATTCACAAGCTTGCCTTCTAAACTTCCACTTGCTTCCAACCTATATTAATAGAGTATATAAAAGTATGGGGTTAGTACAACCATTTTAAAAAGTATGGCATTATGCTAAACCACATGTTAAAGGGTCATTTTAGTTGAAATAAGACTTTCATGTTATTTAAGTAAAACCTTCATGAATATGGTAATAAAACAACATATAAATCATCATTTAGCATATAAGGTAAAACTCCTATAATTTTAACTCAAGATCAGACTTTACAGTTGTCACATCCAGGGAGCACACACTAGAAGTAACATGGCGTACTTGACCTCTCGGAAGTCTTATACAAGCCCATAGTTATCATTCATCGCATTGTCATAGTAAATTTAGCGGAAAATTTAAAACTTTTTCATAGCACATCATACGCTAGAAACTTCCTTTCATATATATATAAAACATAAGTCATAATAAATATTTATACATTAAGTCTCTTTGACATCCTAGACTCAACATCATAAGAGTACTTTAGGGACACGACCCTTATGACATAATACATAACTATAAAATATTTAAGAAACTTAACAGTAACTAAACATTAATACATCTTTGGACTTAAGGATTCCTTTCCTTGATCTTGGGAATCACATATAAAGATCCTCATCAATATAGACATCCTTTAATCATTCATATCCTACACTTGTAAAAAGTAAAGAAGAATGGAACTATCCTATCAAGGTACACATGTGCAATCCTATCTCTTCTACACTTTGAGCAATCCTTTCACATAACACATATAGGTCACACATGTTCATATATCAATGCATAAGTCTATAGGTAGAGCAATATGATCAATCCTTTCATATAAACACACTAAGACACTATGCACAATCATACTTCATCATATCAAATAAACCATATTCATAACATGTCCACACATTCCTTTTCATGTACCTAGAAACCAAACCTAGGAACTATCCTATCAAGGTACACATGTACAATGAATAGACAAGGTCCCATACACTTGTACATACTAGTAAACCTATCAAGTCATCCTATTTAATGAAACACATATCATACTTTCATAGACATAAGCTTAACATGCATAGTAGTAGACACTAGTGAATATAAGAACTATCTTTCATTGAGACATCACTTATACTACTTGTAAGCATGCATGTAAAGTGAGGGTGTGTGTACATTGGTCAACATGATCACATAATGGCTATCAACAACATAGTGAGGAATCCACCCTCTTATGACCACAATACACATTCAAGCACAGACCACACAACACATAATAGCATAGGAGACAAGTCAACTTCATATTTCACTTTAAGACTCCTAACATTTGCTATTCTCACATTCATATTGGAGTACCTGGTTAGGGGTCATCAATCCTTAACACTTCATTAATGGCAGCACCTACACATGATCTTAACATAACCATTTACATGCTCATAACCATAATAACATTACCTAGATTCACAACTAAAAATAATAACATAACCTAGATTCAAAACTAAAGTAGAATACTAGGCACAAGGTACATATAAGATGATAATCATAACCACTCATTCATATATTCATAAATTTTCCTTCAAGTCCATGTTAAACAGATATATAATGACAATAAGATAAACACTGCCACCATAAGTGGACCATACCACACAATGCCATACAAGGCTTCATCAACTATCAATACTATAAGAAAGTAGAAGAGATAAGCATTCTTACCAATTTCTTACCCTTTGATCATCCTTGACCCATACTCCTTTTTCATCAACAATTAATATAAAAAGGCAGTATATAAATGTGATTTAATCATAAGAGAAGCCATGCCTAAGACACTACAAGACCAAGCTACAACTAGCACAATACATCACCAATATACTAGAAAGTAGGAGGACATAGGTCTTTAACCAAATTCACTTGCATTGGTCATCAATTATAATTCATCAATAACGTACATATAGGGCAGTAGCTTAAAGAAATCATAGCTTAAATGAGATCCTACTACAATTGCCAATAATCTCTAGATCACTGTAAACATGCTTCATATTAGGAATTCATGGAAGTTAATTTTTACATAGGTTAATCATATTCCAACTATCATGAATTGATCCACATTGGATCCTTTACATATAATTCATTATAACATTACATCATAGGCAGTAGCTAACCATCATTTTAACATAATTGAATCTCACAATAAGCATGCCAGAATCATCAATCAATAGGATAAAGCATGTAGGTCAATATTACCAAATTTCCTTTGATTCTATCACTAAGCGTTCATAATTTATTCATAATATCAAGTTTAAAAAGTAGCTACAATGACCTTTACACAATCAAAATCCCACAACAATCACCATGAAGTCGAACTTACAGTGAACACATAAAACATATGCTAGTTTTGTTCAAATCTTCATACATGGATCCAATTGGATTATTCATCAAAAATTCAATATCAATATACTTACATAAAAGTAAATATAAGCAATTCAACGTAAGAGAATCGCAATTCAACTAACAACAAGCCATGAGCACAATGCCCATGCAAGGGCTAAATCAATTTGGGGAAGGGAAATGGGTTCATAATTCAATTGGATTAAAATCACGTTAAAAAAATCATTATCATCAATTCATCATGATTTAACCATTAAAAACATTTTTAGAAAGAACCCATGGCTTGATTGAAGAAGAAGAGATTTGATCATGAAACCTTCTTTGAAAACATGATATTAACTCTCCAAGTAAAATGTTACTTTGAGATGAAGGATTACCATACCTATGTCTAGTTGAAAATCTCTAAAAATTGGTGAAGAACCCATGAGAATCCAATCTACAAGCCCGTTCTTGAGCTGCAACAACAATGGAGGTTTCTAGAGAGAATTGATTTTGGAGGAAACATTTAATTTTTAAGCATGGGATTGGGAATGGGTTGGTCATGTTTTAGATCACTTATATACACCCAAAAATAGGTAAATAAATCAATTAGTGTCTGGTTAGGACTTAGGGCGAATTTCCCATTCACCCCTTTAAAGAAACAGTGCGCAAGACAGTGGCACCAGGTTGCATCGACGGATCACCATCGACGGCTAGTAGGTCCATCGACGGGACGTCTGTGGCTTCAGTCGATTGAAAATTGGACTGTTCTTTGGTTGATCCTTTCCCTGGCTAAGTGTCCATCGAATAGACCTCACCTATGGGCCGTTGGTCAACCAACTGGGCGTGGTTTGGTTCAGTCGATTGACACTACCAAGGCAGTGTCTCGACATTGGGTCCTTCTTATGGGCCCTCTTTTGGGGCCCTTTAGAAGTCGTACTCGGACGTTTCCAACGTAAATACAACCCTTGACAAGTTTTAGACATTCCACATCAGTTTCATTAAAAACAAATACTCACAACTTGTCCAAACATGCAAGGCCCTGTCAAGACACACATGAATATCTCAAGGGCTAGCTTTCGAACGTCTTAGATGTTCTTGGATGTTTGAACTCCAAACTTCACTAAACTCCATATCATATAAACATCATTTTAACTCATTTTAAGACTTCATAAGGTCATGACATACACATATAAGCACGTATAGACACATGAGACACATAGGTGACTAGTCGTCAAACGTCTTGGTCGTCTCTTGATGTTTGACTTCCAAATCATCTCAAACTTTACACACTGCCTCAATACAATATTATAAGTAATTTTAGTACTTGTAACCTTATAAAAAACATGTTAAGCTCTATACACCCTAAGTCATTTTGGGGGGTCTTACAATATCCCCCACTAGGGAACATTCGTCCTCGAATGACACTTAGAACACTTAAATCACATCAAGGACTTCAATGCATCATAGAGCAGTTCATAACATTCATAACATCATCACATAGAAGTTAATGCACCAAAATTACAAGTAACACAACTTTAGATCATTTAGTACTCAACGCACACAAGTAAGTAAAAACCTTCATTCACTCACTCTTTAATGCATCAAACACAAAGGCTCTTATCTTGGTTATAGGAGGAACATCCTTCTCCTAGTCATAACATGGTTATTACACTTCAATTCATTAAGAGCTCACCTTGCAACAATCTTTAAGTTATACTTAAGTATTTTCAACATCACTCAAAAAGCAAGTAGGCACTCATACTTCAATGCACTTAGACTTGAGTTAATTGAATCAACAAAGATCTTTATTAGTTAGAACTAGTGCCATAAGGGTCATACTCAACTATACCATGCTTAGTCGTGTCCATGGAGGAATGTCCTTCTCCTCAACACACTTATATGTATCATGTGCTCACACCCATACAAGACACAAGGTAAATTTCTTTTCAGAAATGATAAATTCTTAACTTTTAATCCAAGGCATGCTCATGTTTTCTTCCTAGTGAAGTCTAAATGGTAAGTCACACCAAATACATCACAACAAATAGGAAACCATTTCACAAAATGTCATTTTCTAACATAGTACTCACCTTTATAGTAAGTATAATTTGAAAAAAATAATACAAATTATAGGCACACACATGAATACTTAGCTACACATGCTTTCATCTTTTTAGAATGAGTCTACAATCATGCTTTCCAAACCATATTAGTCACATAGTTTTCAAGAGACTCATCATATTTGATTTTAAAGAGACTCAACTTTTCATTATAAGGCTAAACATTACACCTTACAAGTGACTACAATCAAGTTACCTTATATCATGAAGTCAAATACACAATCACCATGTTAAGATGCAATTCAACATGAGAAAACATGGATTATTATCAACATTTCCCTTCATTCACTTTGGAATCTTAAAAATATCCTCAAGGTAACGTCAATCAATACATACTAAACATATAGAGGTCATGCAATTCATACATTATGCAAAACTCTATTCATGAAGAAGTTCATCAAGACTTGATTAGATTGAAGTTCAAGAAAAAATAGAAGGACAAAGTAGAAATAACTACAACCTTACCATTTCATAATCATCCCCCACTTAGGGTAAACACAATTAAGAGCAACTTAACTCAATTTTCAAGAGGATCTTAACATAACCACCTTCATTGTCACCACTTAAAAGTGATTACCACTTTAGAAGGAATTAGAGTAAGTCAACCAAGGCATTCTAAACTTCATCTCCTAGGCAATTTATACCCAATTATCATGTTAGGTCATCTTATTCAACCACATAAGGTGTTTATACAATACAATAGACACCAAGCTCATGCAACATTAGGGGAAAACAACAAGGAGACTTAGCCATAAGATTACTTCTTTTTCCTTAAACATTACAGTAAGGTGACTTCTAGGTCACTAAAACCTACATCATCACCCTACCAAGACAAACATTACATTCACACCTAGAATCAACTCTATCCAAAGGAATCCAACCCATACTAGGCAACTTAAAAAGGACCACATATAGACAAAGGGAAACATTGAACACTTTTAAGCACATATTCTTAGGTTAGCATGCTTCCATAGGTTGTCACTAAGCATTTCGAACTCAAATCATAATATAAGACTATCATCATGTAAAACCATATAGTAACACATCATTCCAAAAGAAACTCATTTTAACCAAAATAACCCCTAACATGCTTTAACTATATCATGACACACATCATTGAACATAATATGCGATTTGGCATAAACTTCATATATAGCCTCAAAGGGCATCATATCAACAAACCATGCCAAAATTCACATTCACACATACTCATCCAACCATAAAACCAAGTTAAGCATTAACTCACCTTTTCTCCTTCAAGCATACAGATACAATCTCATCCAAGCAATCATATCTAAAAGACCACCGGACAAGAAAACATAAGAGAGAGATCTTATACAGTTAAGTTCTATGGCACGATATGAGAATGATGAAGAAGGGAAACTCTATCGTCTTATAGACTCTCATATCATTTGATGATGTCGCGATTCACCACCAATGAACACGAGACTCTACTAGATGTGGAAATATGAGATATTTAGAACTTAAAACAACTTTGTAAACCTCATGCTCTGATACCATATTTGTCACATTCGGGGAGCACCCCTAGAAGTAACATGGCATGCTTGACCTCTCGGAGGTCTTATACAAGCACATAGTTATCATTCATTGCATTTTCATAGTAAATTTAGAGGAAAATTTAAATTTTTTTCATAGCACATCATATGCTAGAAACTTCACTTCATATATATATAAAACATAAGTCATAATACATATTCAGAACTTAAGTCTCTTTGTCATCCTAGACTCAACATCATAAGAGTACTTTAGGGACACGCCCCTTAAGACATAATACATAACTATACAATATTTAAGAAACTTTACAGTAACTAAACATTAGGACATCCTTGCACTTAAGGATTCCTTTCCTTGATCTTGGGAATCACATATCAAGCTCCTCAATCATATAGACATCCTTTAAGCATCCATAACCTACAGTTTGTGTAAAAAGTAGAGAAGAATGGATTTATTACAAGAATGCATTAAGTATGGCAACCATTCAAAACAAGCATTTAAAAGGGACATTTTCTTGAAATCACAGTTCATCCATTTTTGAGTAAATTTTTCATAAAACCTTTATCAAATAGCATTTATATCATTCATACTTTATAGAAGCATAATCAAAGGCCAAACATCATATAAAATCACATATAGAATTTAAGCCATAATTGAGGTCACTTTACAGTGAGCTGTCTTCACATTACAGTGAATCCTTTTTCTTTTAGCTCATCTACCTCCTAAGTAGCCCTTTAGTAATACTTGGAGCAATGCATCACCTTAAGGTCACAAAGAAAGCATAAATACAACCTACATAAGCCAACACATATCATCATGAAAGAATAATACATCATAGACAAATTTAAGTCAAGACTTATTGGCTTTACAGTAAGTTATATCCATTTACACATAATCTTACTTCTTTTCATATACATTATTATAAGACCTTGTTCATGACCGAATCTTAGTCTACTAGTGCAATGTATATGTGAAGTCCCATAACCTCACATATACTTAGTAAACCCATCATGAGACCAGAAACCTTAACATTCAATTAATATATCAACATATTAAGTGAAGAAAACTTCATTAATGTCAATACAAGACCTTCATCATATAGTCATTTAGACCAACATAGTGCATATAAGGATAAGATCACATCATATAGACTCATATCATGCACATCTTCATAACAAGTAGACAATTACTACAATGGCATGCATAAGGACAAAAACATAATCATACATATTAGGTCACCTCCCAAGGACTTCCTAAGGATCTACTTGTGCAATGTCTAGATGAATTCATTACTTCCACCTATCCTAAGTAACCTCCCTTAAGTCATCCTAGTTAGGATCCTAGTCATTTACTTCCATTGTCCATTTTACTTTAGAGAAACTATAGCCTTAACCGACAATAAGACCATGGGTGCTATACATGTAATTTGGTGTTGTAGAGACTACACCAATGGATAGTTTTCCTACCTATCCAAGGTACAATATTAACATACATCCTAGCATCCTAAGTGAACTTACTTTGCTAGATCCTATGTGGCAAGCATAGTTTATTGAACTAAGAGATAGGCATAATCCCTCTACATGTCATTTGGCAATTGGCCTCCTCTCATGAGAAAACATGGGTGAACCTTCCTCAAAGGGAAGTCACCACCTCATGTGGATCCATAGGTGGGTATTCCTATAAGGGAAGTCAACACTCTATAAGGAACAATTGGTGAATCTTCTTGCAAGGGAAGTCAACACCTCTCATTGTCAAGTTCACTCGGTGCTAAGCTAAGTTTTCTTTATTGAAAAGTCTTTATTACATTAATTTATAAAACATAGGCTTACGATATTTGGCCCTTATATGCTTATAGCATATTCAAGCACCTATCTAGTTAAATATACCGTTGAGCAAACCTTTCAAGGCTCCTATATTGAGTAGATCATCATTCATGTGTGTATGTATACATATATGTGAGAAATCCTTTCAAATTACACATAAACATCACACATGTTCATATATCAATGCATAAGTCTATAGGTATAGCAATATGATCAATCCTTTCATATAAACGCACTAAGACACTATGCACATTCATACTTCATCATATCATATAAACCATATTCATAACATACCCATACATTCCTTTTCATGTACCTAGAAACCAAACATAGGAACTATCCTATCAAGGTACACATGTGCAATGCATAGACAAGGTACCATACCCTTGCCCATACTAGTACACCTATCAAGTCATCCTAGTTAAGGAAACAATTATCATACTTTCATAGATATAAAATTAACATGCATAGTAGTAGACACTAGTGAATATGAGAACTACCTTTCATTTAGACAGCATGACTTATACTAATTGTAAGCATGCATGTAAAGTGAGGGTATGTGTACATTGGTCAACATGATGACATAATGGCTATCAACAACACATTGAGGAAGCCACTCTCTTAGGACCACAATACACATTCAATCATAGACCACACAACACACAATAGCATAGGAGACAAGTCAACTTCATATTACACTTTAAGATTCCTAACAAGGCTTCATCAATTATCAATACTATAAGAAAGTAGAAGAGATAAGCAATCTTACCAATTTCTTACCCTTTGATCATCCTTGACCCATATTCATTTTTCATCAACAATTAATATAAAAAGGCAGTAGATAAATGTGCTTTAATCATAAGAGAACCCATGCGTAAGACACTATAAGACCAAGCTACAACTAGCACAATACATCACCAATATACTAGAAAGTAGGAGGACATAGGTCTTTAACCAAATTCACTTGCATTGGTCATCAATTATAATTCATCAATAACGTACATATAGGGCAGTAGCTCAAAGAAATCATAGCTTAAATGAGATCCTACTATAATTGCCAATAAACTCTAGATCACTGTAAACATGCTTAATATTAGGAATTCATGTTAGATAATTTTTACATAGGTTAATCCTAATCAAAATATGATTCATTGATCCACATTGGATCCATTAAATATAATTCATAATCACATTATGTTATAGTCAGTATCTATCCATCATTTTAACATAATTGAGTCTCACAATATGCATGCTAGAATCATCAATCTATAGGCTAAAGCATGTAGGTCAATCTTACAAAATTTCCTTTCATTCAATCACTAAGGGTTCATACCCACAATTGTTTCATAATATAAACTTAGGACAGTAGCTACAATGACCTTTACACAATTGAAATCCCACAACAATCACCATGAAGTCAAACTTATAGTGAACACATAGAACATATGCTAGTTTTGTTCAAATCTTCATACATGGATCCAATTGGATCATTCATCAACAATTCAATATCAATATACTTAAATAACAGTAAATATAAGCAATTCAATGTAAGAGAATCACAATTACACTAACAACAAGCCATGGTCACAATGCCATGCAAGGGCTAAATCGATTTTGGGAAGGGACATGTTTTCATAATGAAATTAGATTAAAATCAAGTAAAAAACAATAAATTATCAATTCATCATGATTTAACCATTAAAAACGTTTTTTTACAAAGAACCCATGGCTTGATTGAAGAAGAGGAGATTTGATCATGAAACCTTCTTTGAAAACAAGAGATTACCTCTCCAAGTGAAAGGTTACTTGGAGATGAAGGATTACCATACCTTTTTCTAGTTGAAAACCTCTAAAAATTGATGAAGAACCCCTGAGAATCCAATCTACAAGTTGTTCTTGAACTTCAACGACAATGGAGGTTTCTAGAGAGAATTGGTTTTGGAGGGAAGGTTTAATTTGTGAGCATGGGATTGGGAATGGGTTGTCACGTTTTAGATCTCTTATATACACATAAAAATAGGTAAATAAATCAATTAGGTTCATGTTAGTACGTGGGGTGAATTTCCCATTCACCCCTTTAATGAAACAGTGAGCAAGACAGTGGCACGAGGCTGCATCGACGGCCAGTAGGTCCATCGACTGGTCGTCTGTGGCTTCAGTCGATCAGACCTTGGCCTATTCTTTGGTTGATCCTTGCCCAGGATAATTTTCAATCGAAGATACCTCACCTAATGGCCATTGGTAAACCAACTAGACGTCGTTTGGTTAAGTCGATTGACACTGACAATGCGGTGTCTCGATAGCCCTTAGGTTCTTCTTGTGGGGCCTTTTACGGGGCCCTTTATAACTCGTACCTAGATGTTTCAAACTTAAATAAAATACTCTAAAAGATATAGACATTCCACATAATTTTCACCCAAAACAAATACTCGTAACTTGTCCAAACATGCAAGGCCCCATCAAGACACACATGAACGTCTCAAGGTCTAACTTTCGAACGTCTTCGACGTTTGACCTCCAAACTTCACGAAACTCCATATACTTCCTATAAACATAATTATAACTCATATTAAGACTTCATAAGCTCATTACATACATATATAAGCACGTATAGACACATGAGGCACATAGATGACTTGTCGTCGAACGTCTTGGTCGTTCCTTGACGTTTGACTTCCAAATCACCTCAAATTTTACACAGTGCCTCAATACCATATTATAAGTCATTTTAGGACCTTTGAACCTTATGAAAAACATGTTAGGATCTAGACACCATAACTCATTTTAGGGGGTCTTACAATAGTGACTCATAAAACCTTACACTGAACTAATTTACAACTTATAGTGAACTCATTTCCCTTGAAGTTTCCCTATCAAAATTTATCCTAAGACTCACTAAGGTAAGAAATGAAAAAACCTCCCATACAATACCTTCAATGCACACCTAAGTGATCCTCAAGACTACCGACGATAGTCTAACTTCGCACGGGTAACAAACCTACACTCAACATCAAAGACACTAGAGAACATATCTAAATTTAAGGACTTCACATAAGTACCCTTCTCCATGACAATCCCAAAGTTACACAAAGTGCAATGTGAAAGTAGAATCCCATACTACCACTCCCACAAAGTGCTCCTTTAAGATTCCCTTTGATTAGGCACACCACGTTCATCATTCATAAAATTCATCATAAAAGACATAACATTAACATGCTTTCTTAACTTTAGACATTAAGTCATATAACTTCACCTACTTAATATAATGAACATTCATACATTTCATATAAGGACCCACCTAGAATCTCTAAATGCCTACTTGTTCAATGAATAGATAGCGTCCGATACCACCACCACCCTAAGTAGTAAACACTTTGTAAGACTTAGTTCATTACATTCTTTTGTGGTGGGTATCTTTAACCGACATAGACCATAAGAGATATACATGGAATCCCAATATTAACCCCTACAGGATGATGGATCCCTACTTTCCTAGTGTAGGGTCATTCTTGAGCCTTTACATGGATTCTCCATTAGCTACTCCAATGCGGGTGCATAGTTAAGGGATGAGGATATTACTTCTAACTAACTCATTCTCTACTAATGAGCATTACTCATTTCAAGAGGTACATTGGTAAAACATCTCAACTCACGAAGTGTAACCACCCCTCTTCAAATCCTCTCTGTGCTAGGCATAACTCCCCCACGGAGTCTTAAACATTAATTTCTATAGGTTAAGGGATAACTATTGGACACCACTTCTCAAATCACGAAGAGTATCCATCCTCCAACTTATCTTATAAAGATCTTGGGAATAGTGAGGTTGCTACTAAACACTTCATCTCAACTCACGAAGAGTGTTCACTCCAAAACTTCCCTTTTTCATACTATAAGAATAGCAGGGATGGTCTAGACACTTCATCTCTACTCAGTAAGAGTATCCACCCCATAATCCCCCATTCATTAACTTCATTCATTCATTTAAACTGTGTGAGTGTTCATGTGAGCACACCTTTCACATAGTCACCATTCTCATAACATTGACTCCTAAACACAATCATACCTTCATTCATCACATTTCACACACTAGCATGCTTCACATAATCATATACTTCACTAAGGCATAACATCATCAAGATAAACATTTAAATCTCCTAAAACATATCATGCATAACATAATCATCATCATTTCACTTTACATTTTACGCCCTCAAGTCCATAATCACAGTACACACATTTATACAATATAATCATGTACTTCAAGTAAACACCACCACCAATGGTGGACCATATCACTGAAGAGCATTTCAGAATAAGATCTAAACAATATAACCAACTTACCATTCATGCAAGCTTTCACCACCTTTTCTCAATTTCTCCAATAATTCAACATAAAATAGCATTAAAGGCAGTAGCTAATCATAATGTAACATAAAGATATTCAACTCTAACAATTTCTAAGATTATCTAGATATCTACACTAAACCAACTTCATAAGCTAAAAGTTTGAAATATGCATGAGCACGGGTTCATTGGTGAAGAAACATGAAGAATTTGGTGTTCTTCCTTGGAACTTGAAGCTTCTTCAAAATGGAGGTTTTTGGATAAAGGGTTTTGGAGAGATTCAGTTTTTTGAACTTGAGGGTTTGAATTGGTGGGGGGCTTAAAATGACCTAAAACCGTACATAAATAATCCCAAAAGTTCCCCAAAGTCCCCTACACCAATTGGACCCTTTTCCAAAGTCTAATTTGACTAAGAAACGACCCGACTAAATCTAGGACTTGGATGTGCGTCGCGGAGTCATCTCCATATCTAGAATAAGGAATTTTTTTTGGGACAGAAAGGTTTGTGTTTGCCTTGTGTCGCAAGGAAAAATCTGCCCATCATGTGTCAGATGCGCGACGCGCCCTTGGCTCCATATCTTTGCTTCCCGGCAGCTTCCTTGGCCAACGTTTGGGCCCTTCTCGGGGACAATTAGGGTTGTCCCTCGGGAGTCGTACTCAAAAATTTTGACCCTTTGTATGTACCTAAAGGTACTAGGGTCATCCCCACTGGTTTTAGACACCAAACAACACCTAAAAAAACGTATACACAAACAAGGACACACTAGCTCTCACACAAGGCTAGTTTGCGAATGTCTTGGTGGTTCCTTGAAGTTTGACTTCCAAGATTACAGAACTAACTTCTAATGCTAAAATTCACTATTTTAACACATTATTAAATCATGAAATACATGTTAAGCTCTAGTTTGACCAATTTCATTTTTAGGGTTGTTACATTTGGGTTGTCTACTTTACATTGCATTTTTCTATGTTTTTGTTGATATTGAAGATTATGTCTTCTTTTTGGTTATAATTAAGAAATGATTTTTACCCTTCCAAATTTTTTTAATAAAAATTTCATCAATTTCAGCCACCCTTTTTTTGTACATGAAAACGTGGCTATTTTAAAGATAATTTATGTCTCGGTTACGATCAATACCAATGACTTAAAAAGTGCTCATAATCTAACGAACATGATTGTAAGTCTACAACGAGGCCAAATGAAGTTTCATACAATAGGTAAACACTTTGCACCTCGATGTGATTAGACAATTTCCAAATCAAGTTTATTGCAATGGACGTTGCCCACTTAAGTATGGACTCTTGTTTGACTTTGGTGTCGAATTCCTTGTGTGGTAAGCTTACCTTGAACCATGCATGACAAAACCTAGAATTTTCCCTGTTGGTCCAGTTTACCAAGTAAGTCTTTCTTTTGATATGATGTTAGGATACTTTATAGAGTATGAGCTAATTAGAAATATACCACTTTTGTGACCTACCTTGTGAGTCTCTGAACGTTTCTTGAACACCCCTTGAGCCTTACCTTTCTTTGGAAGAAACATGACAAAAACATAACCTCTATTAACCCTTTTACCATAATCCTTTTGATTTGTGCTTTGTAGAATAGTCAACTATGCTAAAAGCCTGTGTTGGGGGTATAGTCAAAAGAGAAAGCAATTCAAGAAAGTGAATTAAAATCCACTATATCCATTGTGTTGAAAAAAATGGAACCCCTCCATATAAAAAAAGACAGAGAAAAGAGAAAAAGAGTGAAAAAGAAAAAGTTGTGAAATAAATTTGAAAATAACAAGAAGAAAAAGGGGGCTTACAACAAACTATGGAAAAGTGAATAAAGGGATGAATTGTGAGCAGTAATGAACATGATAAATGAAAGGAATTGTTGTGAGTACCATATTTTGATGAGGATAATAGAAACTAAGCCTAAATGAACATACCTTTGCACTGAACCCTATTTGAAGTATTAAAAAGAATTTTTTATCTTGAGAAAGGTGAAACAAATATTGATAAAAAAATAAAGGCAAGCCTATGGGTGAAAGCACACAGTGTGTTCTTCTTTGTGAGAGTGAGAGTTGTATCTGATTCCGATAACTTAAATAGTTATATATCATGTTTGTGAGAATGGAATAATCAGTTGTGTGAGGGCATTTGAATTCTTTTCTTGATCTTGAATTTATATTTGAAGCAAGTATTGCGAGTTTGAGAATAATTGGTAATGGTATGTCACAACTTGAATCTTTGGGTACATAATTCATCCTTGCATATGTAAGATGAGTCTTGTTGTGTACATTCATGATTGAATCTTGTGTAGCGCAGTTTGAGACATCCTTTTTGAACTTTTGAAACTAAGTTTTACTTGTGGACAAACAAAAGTTTAAGTTGGGGGTGTTGATAAGTACATAGATCGGACTCATTTAAGGCAATATTTTCACAGAACTAGTGTCCTTAAATTCCTTTTTTGTCTCAATTACTGATGAATACCCTTGAGTTTTATATATTTTGAGTTTGAAGAAAAGAATGAACACTACATGGAAAAAGGAGCAAAAAGGATGAAAGTAACGAAAAAATGAAAGCATGAGCATCGCCGAGTCCACTTGGCGAATTGCTGATAGGTCTGAAGATCACCTTTTGTTCTAGTATGTTGAGGCCTGATGGAAACGTCCAAATTGGCAATGAAATGAAGCAGTCAGTGTATCGTCTAGCATTTCCATTAAGTAGTATCTTATCGCCAGTGCCCTAGGACACAAAGATGCATGGATTAAGCGCAAGACGGTGATAAATTTGCCAAAGGGCAAATCGTCTACTTGATTGGCGATTTCGACTAATTACATCGTGTGATCCGTTAAAGCACTTATATTTGAAAACTTTATATACTTGTTGAGTGTTTTAACTTAGTATGAATTATCGTTTGACTTGTATCACATTTTGTCATATTTTTATCCATTTTTGAGCTCTATGTTTGAGAGGATTTTTGGAGAAGAACTTGAAGACTAAAAGGGTTTGATCTCCAAGGATTTAGATTGTCTCTTGTATTCTTCATTCATGGCTTCTAACAACACTTAAACCTTCATACCTATTTCAATTCAAGCTCATTTTGGTATAAATTTCTATCTCTTGTTCATGTCTATCTAAAACCCCAATTCTTGGCGTGTGATTTTGTCAATATGGGTTAAATTAGTTGTTGGGTCTTGATCGGTGATAGTTTATTCATAGTTTCATTGTGATTTCGTTTAGTAGTCGTGAATGAATCTAATGAGGTTGTAGTTGCAATTACAATCTTGTATATGTGTTTCTGGCTTGCTCGAGAAACTAAGACTGCTTAATTGATGGTCGGTTGAAGTTGGTCAACATGAGGTTCAGCTTGAGAGTGTGCACTATAATCTCACACAATACTAAGCTAGAGAGAGTGAGTGGGTTAAGGTGGAGTTTTTGCTTCATGCGGCAAGTGATTGTCCGAGAGGAACCCATTTGAAATGGGATATGTTGCTCGACATAGAGCTTATCCCCCTTAAAGTCTAGCCTACTCATAATTACTCAATGAATTTTCTATCAAAATCATGTACCGAATAATCTCATTTATCCCGTATTCCTATAACATCCTAAGAATTCCCCCTCTCCTTGATTTAGAATTTTGTTAATTTTGTTGCTTTACTTACTACTTATGACAAATCCCCCATTTGATATTTGACACTTGTCTCACCCCTTTGATTTAATATGTTCTTATTCGATAATGTCTTTAGTTATGACTAGTTAGAACCTAATTTAACTTTTTGATTAATTTTCACAACCACACCCTCTGGAAATGACCCTAACCCTTGGTTGGATTACTATACTATTGTACAATCATGGACACTTTCATGGGAAGTTGTGTGTTTGATGACGTCCTCAATTATCCGCCCCCACCCGTTTTTCATCGTTTAGCCTGTCTAAGTCCTTCTAATGTTTAGTAACACTTCCTATTTATTTTAACTACTCTGAATGACTTCTAAACACCTATAAATCATCTTTAAACTTTAATCATAACCTTCAAAGTCAAGAAAGTTCATAGTGTGTTTCAATAATTCTTTTACAAATGTTTTAATCTTATTGTAAGACATCAATCTTAGTTAAATAATAGTAACAAATAAAGTTCATTTCATCAAAAAGAGTATATGACAACTAAGTATTCCCAAAGAGTAAATGTTTTCACATTTAAGTAAGAGAGGATACACTGATTTCTAAGAGAACTTTTGAGCTAGTTTTTATGTAATTATCTCAAACCACAGAAAGAGTTTATTTTAACATATGAGATTAGTATTTTGGGAGTAGCATTGGGCAACGATGAGTAGATGAGTTCATAAAAACTCAATCTCTCCATAAACCATGTAGCCATCGTGGGTACAAAGGGTCATACTTTTTAGATGATTCTTTGTGCGTTTTAGCATAGACTAGTGGATCCACTTAGTTGAGGCATTCTATATACCAACAAAATATAGGTCAGTTCTGGCAGGTGGGTGAGACATTGTCGTCACATATATCATAATGATGGTTTTCGGTTAGAAAAACTCCAAAAAAGTAATATTACTTTATTATATACCTATATTTAGTAGTTTCTTACTTTTTAAAGGCTTTATAAAAACTGCATCTTTATTTTTATTTAGTTCCGCACTGAGTTGAGTAAAGCTGAGTTAACTGTTTCTTTCAAAATTAAGTTCAAGCTTATGTTATGTTTTGGTTTCCCCTTACATGCTTGTACATTTAGTGTCCGATTACATTTTTCTTGCATCATTTTATGATGTGGATAAAAGTAAACATGATCTACATCAAGCGTCTTGTTCATCCATTTGAACACTCGAAGTAAGTTGGTGAGCTTCCTTTATTTCTGGAGGATTCCCTTTTTACTACATTATAGTTAGTTCATTAAGATGTCGTGGGTCTTGTCCGGACGTCCATCTCAGTTGTTATAGGCTTCATAGACAGTTAGTTAGTTCATTTGTCATTCTCTTATTATTATCTTATGTTCATATTTGAATCGCCACTTTGGCTAAATTAAATTTTTATTTACAAAACATTCTGAGTTTAGTTTGATACAATTGAATTATCTTGCATTTGAATTATCTTCTTAATGCGTAAAGTCTTCCGATGAGAGTCTAACTAGGCCAAGGATTCGCTTGGGTTTGCAATTGTTCTAGAGTGGCAATGCCGCCCAAGGTGTAGGCTCGGGACGTGATAATATGTGTCAGAACGCAACACCTAATCTAATATATGTGTCTGAACGTGACACCCGATCTAGTCACCATAACCACAATAACAATCATACCATAATGAACAGTGCACATAGTTACATAGTCAAGCAACAAGTTCATCTCATGTAATTATTCACACATAATCATTTCATTTGATTTAGTTCTTGTTTCCTATTCACATACATGCATGGATATACAGAAGCCATGAACAAGCATATGTAACACAACATGAAGATTGAAACTATCACCTAACTCAAAACCAAGACTTAATACTCCTACAACACATGAGCCTTCACTTTTCGAAATCTTTCAACTTGTTCTTGGTCTATAAACAAGTAATTAACACAAGGATCAATATACAAGACCTATTTTTCCTTGATTATATAAAAATATCAACCCAAGGCCAAACCATGATTCTAATGTTCAACTAGGGCTTTTCACACCAATAATTTTCACGCCAAAACCCTCCCCCAACTATAAATAATATGGATCCTAAGTTCTATGAATCAAATGAGAATTAAGGGAGTGATTAACTTACCCTTTGGTGATACAAATCTGATAAAAAAATTCCTTGGGTCGTCCCTTATCTCTCAAGAATAAAGTTTTGCAGAATACTGAATCTGATACAAGTTACTACTCAGAAGTTTTCTAGCTCAAATCACTACTAAAAAAATACTGAATACCGACCTAAAATATTACCAACCTTAAATTGAGGTTGGTAATTTCAAACCTCCAAAGGTCGTTATTTTTAAAAAGAATAAAAAATTAGAATAAAAATTAGAAAACCAACTACAAGTGGTAAGTTTTTACGCAAAATAAAGCGAGAAAACCAACTACAGGTGGTAAGTTTTTATGCAAAATAAAACAAGTAGTATTATTGTATTTTTCGCTCGTTTTACAACATGTTATCAGCAAGAGTCTATAACCAAATTTGACCTACTTAATTTGAAATTAATTACTCAAAGTTAGTCAACTTTCTTTTAGAGTCAAGTATACATTTACGTAATGATAACATCTCTAATAGGACTTGCATAAAATGTGATCTATATTTTATTACTGAATATATACCATTCTTTAGGTATTATTATGATGCTTTAATAGGCATAATAATCAATACGTTTCAAGTTTATATGGTTATGTTATTTATGCTGCTAATTTATACTCATACATATTTTCTTGTCATACATTTTGTGTGTCATAAGAAATATAGTATTGTATTAAATACAACTTGAAATTATTACTAATCTTTGACGTTAACTGAAACTAGTAATAAATACTTTTAAAAAGTTTAAAATATATTTAACTCTTACCTTTTCAATCCTTTATGAGTTTACATTTTTTCCTCTAACATTAATGTTCATGCATATAATGTAGTTTATACTCATCCTATACTTTATTATTTAAAGAATTAATTTGTCATTTAATCAAACAAACATTATAATATTAACTCAAATTATTTTATGATCGCTTTCATAATTTCAAATTTTTCAAAGATTGAATTTGTGGCACTTGACATTTTTGGAATGAATTATTTGTCATGGGTATTTGATGCTGAAATTAACCTTAGTATAATCAAAGGAAATAAAACATCATGTTATGATAAAGAGAAAGCTATGATTTTCCTTCCTCATCATCTTAATGAAAGGCTGAAGGTTGAATACTTAACAGTGAAAGATCTACTTGACTTGTGGATAGATTTGAAAGGCAGGTATGAACACCTAAAGGCAATGGTATTTCCAAGGGCTCGTTTGAGTGGATACACTTATGATTTTAAGATTATGAAACCGTAATTGAGTATAATTTTATTGTATTTTGAATCACTTCCCAATTAAAATTATGTGGGGAAGTTATAAAAGATGAGAAAACATTTGAAAAGTCACTAATTACTTTCCATGCTTCCAGTATGATATTACATCTTTAAAAAATACTTTGAATTAGTCTCACGCCTTCTAATGACTAAGCAGCTGTAACGACCAGGCTCCGTCATTATAGAAATGATAACGAGGGAAAAATTAGGGCTGGATTTTTTTTTTGGTAGTGTTAGGATGTTTCCATCCTTGTTTAGACTTGGAGGAAATCAGAGTCATCAAGGTGTAGGAAAATCATCTAGAAATCAGGTGGAGTAAGTATGAATTCGATTATATAATCAGTTAGATAATTCAGTAAGGAATCCATAAGACTTATTGAATGGAATTTGGATAAGAAGATATCTGGGAATAGATCTTGGCGTGAAAGGCTTTTTCTGAGCCTAGTGGATTAAGAGTGTATTGTATAAAGGGGGAATAGGAATTTCCCTAAAAAGGGTTATGTCTTTCTTTGGGCCGCTGTAGCGCGAATTGTGTCCTTACAACGGGATGGATGTCGCTCTAACGGATGATATGGGAATTTCAAATCATAGATTTTTGGGACTTTTCAACGAGGCTCACTAGTCCAAAAGGTGACGCTACTGCGGGATTAGTTGTGATGCAGTGATGCGTCCATAGTAGTATGGGTGTCGTTGTAGCGAGACAATGGCGAATATAGTTGTAAATAAAACCCTAAAAGGACCTTGCTTGACACTTTTCAACTTTCAGAGCTAGAGAATGACCCCTGGGCTATTCCAACTTGTTTTCCAGCATTCTTTAAGTTTAAGGTAAGCTTTCACTCCACGAATTCACTTTTTGATGTATTGAACGTTATAGAATCGGACAATATTGATGGCGAAGGGTTTCTTTATAGATTCTATTGTGTAATTAACCCTAATTTGACTAGATGGGATTATGGGTTTGATCCAGGATTCAGTAATTCTGGGAATTAGCGATTGTTTATTAATTCCCATGTTATTATAATTGTTTGTAGACTAAGAACAAGCAAAAAGAATCTACAAAGGGAATTATTATACATGTATATATATATATATATATGAATGTCGCAATATTGATCACTTTATTCTAACCGAGGGTGAGTTGCCATGGATTTCTCTATAGTCTATGTCAACCATTTACAAACTTAAACCATTGTTTTAGTTAGTTGAATTGTTCATTAGTATTTTCTTGTTTAGACCTAGTTATCGTTAGTAGTTTTGGTACATGGACTTTCATATCGTAGGTTTATCTTCCGCAAAATTTTAGTTGTTCGATCTTTTCGTTAGTAATGAACTTCGCTTTTAGTAATTTCACTTGCTTCCATAACTCAAGTGCTTTAGTTGTATAATTATTGTGTTAGATGGATAATAGTAGTGGTTCTCCGAAAGGATTGTGAATGTGGATATCAATCACGATGGTTTGGTGTCGTGAAAAAGTTTGTATTAGAGCCAAGGTTCTTGGATATCCATTTACCAAAATGAGTCTAATAGAGTCTCATGGAACGGTACAAGGTAACCTTTACTTTTCTTTATTCTTTTGTCTCATTCGTGCTATGACGTGATTCCAATTGTTGTTTGTCGATTCAAATAGGTATCTAACTTCTTTAAACAAATGGTTAATACTAGGTATAACAATATTAGGCTCCACCTGAGGAACCCGCAATGAGAGGTTGCGGTCGAGGCTGAGGTAGAAGAAAAGTTAGTGATAGAGGCCATGGCATAGTGGTGCCTGCTGTGAATAAGGTGTGGATTAATGATATTTCCGTTAATGAGAACTCTCTGGCACACAACGAAGAGATAGAAGAGGTAGTTGAGATTGAGCATGTTGAGGAGATTGAACAAGAGGAAGGAGTGCAGGCTAAAGCGACAGGGATCCCTCCCATCGATTCGGTGTTAGCTCAACAAGTCATGTCATTCTTGAAAGGGTTGGCTTGTCCGAGAATGCTTCCATCCACTCAATCCCCTACTAACCCTCTGGTAGATAGGAATGCTCCCCCTGGCGGGTGAAGTGGGAGGTCACGATGCCTTTTTTCATTGTTTTTTGGGTTATGTGATGTCTGGTAATGAGCATGATGTGGTGACCATGATTTTGAAGAGTAAACCTCTTGTATTTCTTGAATATGAGACTGAAGATACTTTTAAGTTCATTTAAGATTGTTATGAGAGGCTGCATAAGTTGGATATTGTTCACCAACATGGGGTGGTGTGTAAGATCTCAAAACTAACATAGGTGAACTAGAGCCTAACATTTTTATCAAGATGATCTAAGGTCCTAAATAAGTTTATTATGTGTTATTGAGGAAGAAGCTAAAGTAATAGGTGCATTGGAAGTCAAACGTTAAGGGACGACCAAGACTTTTGACGACTAAGTCACCTATGTGCCTCATATGTGGTTCTATGTGTTTATATGTGATTAATGATGTTATGAAGTCCTTAAATGAATTATTATGGTATATATAGTTAGTGTGTCAGGTTTCAAGAAGTTTGGAGGTCAAACGTCCATGACGTTCTAAAGATGTGCCATGAAATGACCTTGTGTGTCTAGGCTTGTTTCGTCGAGTTTTACATGTTCGTATTGGATTAATTTCATTTGAGAGGTCCTAAACTCAAAGATGAGCATGTTTGGGTTGGAAACTTCCAAGAAAGTATCCCCAAGGACAATCCAATGGTCCTTGAGGAAGGACCCAAGTTGATGCTCAAAACTGCCTAGACAGTCCCAACCAACGGAGGCAATCGACGCCCAGTAGGTCAGTCGACGCCCCGTTGTTGGCATGTCATCGCTTGGAACATAGACTGGGGAGCTAAGCTCCTATTTTAGAGTCCATGAATCCATCGGCGGAGGACAGGACGGTCCGTGTGTGGACTGACGCCCCGTCGATCGGCAACCGTCGATGGGCACTGTGTTCTGCGCAGGTGCCCTGTTAAGTTGAGGGGTGATGTTGTAATTTCGCTCCACTTCAAAATAGAAGGTTTGGCAGTTACATAAGGGTATTTTGGGTATTTAAAATGTATTTATAAGCTTTAAACACTTAGAATATTTTATTCTGCAAAATCAAAACCCCAAAATCCCTTAGAAATTTCGTAAGACTCCATTAAAGCTAAAACTCAAGGAAGAGCTTGGATTGGTGATTTGAGTGGAGATTCTTTATAAAAGTGGAGGATTAGATTCATTTAGGCATGGTTTTTGATCCTTGAAACTTGTTTCATTAAGGAGCCTAACTTTCAAAGATGTTTTCTAAAGTTTTCAAAGTTGAACTTGACCTATTTCATAATCTACCATGAGTTCTTGCATTAATGGTTTTTAATCATTGTTTAGTGATTGAATTGTTGTTATTAAGATGATTTTAACTTGATTAACCTGTGAACCCTGTAATGGATTACTTGATATTGGTCTAATGTTTATGAATTAATGTGTACTTTCTTATGGGCTATCTAATAATGTAAGAATTGTCTTAGACTGATATCTAATTTGTCTTAGATTGATAAATCTATATTTAATTGGCTTAGATTCATTGAGTATTATAGAGTATGCATTGAATTGATGTTCATGGCCATGGTAAGGGCCTTGTGATGTTGAATTGGGTGATTTTGCATTGGATTGAAGTATTGATGATGGAGTGGTGGTACGCTGCCCTATTTACCTTTAATTAATGTTAATTAGACTTAAATTTTGTTGTGATTGGTTTATTCCACTTATGGGGGCGGTGTTATGTGAAATTATGTGGCCTTGTCGGCGTTATTTTAAATATATTGATGATCATGGCATTGTCGGCACTACTTTAAGTAATATGACTATTTTTGTATTTTATTATGTGATGTATGATCATATCTACCTATGTGAAGTAATGTGAAAGTATGTGTTCTTTATTGATGCTATTTAGGTGATCATGTTAGATTAGGACTATGTTGATGTGTGTAGTCTTAGAGTCGAATGCATGATTGTTCCTAATTGGTTATATGAGTCTATGATGACTATGTGGATGGTGATATAGTAGTGTATAGGGTGACTTAATGATGATAATGGTTGTCCTTATGTGCTTTTAGAATAACATGTAATATGTGCTAAAGTGAAGTATGTTGTGTCTTGTTTAGGTAGACATGTGTCCCTTACTTGATGCTTGTATGACTGTGAATATGTGATATATTGACTTAGGAAGCTAAAGCGTCTTATTCTTGAATGAATGAGTGATGTGAGACCTTGAATGATGATAAGAGGGTCCTTTATGTGAAACCTTGAACCAAGAAGGTAAGGTCATGAAACTTGAAGTCGAAAGCTGTAATGATATCCTTCATGTAATGTAATGATAGACTTCAAGACTTGGATTAGAAGATCGTTCAAGTAAAGTTGAAGTATGTCCTAATTTGGATCGAGGGCATATATGTCTTTTGTATTTCTTATTGAAGTATTGTAATAGACTTAGTAGTATTATGTTTTCTAATTCGTATGGACCGTGTCCCAAGTACTCTTTTGTCTAAGATGATGAGATTGAGACTTAGTATTTCCTATTACTTTTATATGAAAGAGTAATACTAAGTCAATAAGTCATATTCATTCTACATGTATCAAAGTAAGGGACACAAGTCTAGCAAAATAAGATATACACATACATCATCATGTAACATATAGCATATCACTCAAGAAGCACATAGGTATAACCAATATCATGTATAGGTCACCCTATTCACTACTATAGTATAATCAATCTAAGTTATCACAAGTCTCATATAGTCTATCAAGAATCATCATACTTCAACATCAAGCAATACACATAATGACTTCCTACTAGAGACATATATCATCAACTAGAATAACTCATGCTTTGACTCCACATAAATACATAAGTCATCAAGACCATAACAATATTCACATATTCAACTTATAACATGATAATAGCAGAATACATAAAGTAATGCGGACAAGGCCACATAATGCACAAGTATAGTACATAAGCACAACCACCATTAGTGGACCATACCAAACATCATTATCATCTAAGACCCATACTACACAATATAGAGAAAGTTAGGTCAACATACCATTAATCCAACCTCACAACTCCAATCAATAGTCAATTCATCAAATACAATATACCAAGGCTCTTACCAATAGCCATAGTCACCAATTCAATTCACTAATGACAATATACAATGAGCTCAAATATAATACAACATGAATTTATCAATTTATGTCAGCCTACTTACAATTCTAACATGATTCATTCATAATTCAATAGCCCTATACAAACTACACAAGAATTCAATAGCATAATGACATAATAAAATCACCCACAAAGTAGTCAAAACTAGGGTTTCATTATTTGCATGGGTTCATAGAGTTTTTAGATTAAAATCATCACATTAACATCAACTCAATAAATATATAATGATTCAAAATGTTTTATGCAAGAACCCATGGCTAGATATCAAAATAGGGCAATTTCATCTTTGTAAGACTTTGGAAATTACTTTGAAGTTTGGCTACTTGAAGAAAAGAGATTCAAGGATGAAGGTCATACATCAACTGATGCTAGACCAAGAAAATTGAGAGGAATTGACGGAGAATCACCAAAGAATCTTCAATCCAAGCTCTATCTTGAGTTTTTGCTCTAACAGAGTTCTAGAGAGTTCTTTAGGGATTTTGGGTTTTGATTTTGAAAAGTGAATTCATCTAAGTGTTTAAGACTTATAAACCCACTTAAAATACCTAAAATGACCCTAAGAAACCGTCCAACTAATTTTAGGAAGGATAGGTGAAAAACCCAAAATACCCTCCTCTTGGCCGAGATATTGTAGGGAGTTGCAGACCATCAACGACGGACAGAAACTACGTGGCGTCTTCCCATCGACGGCACGTGCTGGTCACCGTCGTTTGGTACAGAGCTTGAAAAATTGGAGCTTAAGGTCCCTAGGCTAAGTCTC
The DNA here is from genome assembly GCA_016801875.1 of Solanum sitiens. Taxonomy (NCBI): domain Eukaryota; kingdom Viridiplantae; phylum Streptophyta; class Magnoliopsida; order Solanales; family Solanaceae; genus Solanum; species Solanum sitiens. Next base: position 1,468,003 of record JABWTJ010000022.1, read on the forward strand.
CATCGGCGCCCACCACCTACGGGGCGTTGACCAGCCTATTGGGCGTCGATTGCCTCAGTAGGTGGGACTGTTTTGGACAGTCTTGGCAATAAAGATAGGTCCTCCTCAAGGACCCCTTGGTTGGTCCTTGGGGAGTGTTTCCCGGACGTTTCCAACACTAGTATTTTCATAAACCTTTTAAGGACCTCTCACATCAATTTCATCCAAAATGAACTCATAAACTTGATGAAACACACTACGACACACAAGCACGTTTCAAGGCGATCCTTTCAAACGTCATGGACGTTCTTGGACGTTTGACCTCCAAACTTCACAAAACTTTAAACACTGCTTCCTAACATAATTATAACCTATTTAGGACTACAAAACATTAAGACACAAGTTTTAGGCTCTATTCTCACCTAAGTCGTTTTAGAGGTGTTACATTCTCCCCCACTTGGACAATATTCGTCCTCGAATGATAGTTGCTTCATTTAAACATTTTCAAGAGATAAGGAACTCAAGAGTATCAGAACATAATCATTCTACGCTATGCACAATACAAAATTAGGATGAACACCAATTTCACATATTTTAAGAGACTCAAAACACAATAAGAGGATAGAAAAAAATCTATGACTCATTAGGTTATAAGACTCACACGCTTCATTTCAAATAGAAAGAACACCTTCTTCATTCATTATAATGATTATATAAATAAATTATATACACATCACAAACATTTTCAACAAAAGAAAATTTTAGCAAAATTTGAAAATCTTTACAGTGAACTATTCAGGCCTTACAGTGAACAATGCTCAAATTTCTAAAAATACAACTCTCAATATGAGAGACAAAATCATATAAGCTTAATTTACTACATACCTATAACATCATGAAATGCACAATGCAAGGAATCAATGGAACTCAATTCCAACAAGACTCCTAAATACAATGTAACATGCGACTAGCTATTACGACTTTATAACTCTCAATCATGAGTTGAATAGAAAAGAAGAGACCATAAATCAAACTCCACTACTCACCATACTTCCCCACTTAGAAGGAAATCATAACAACTAAAAGAGAAAAATTATAACTTACCAACATCATCATCATCATCCGGCTTTGATCCCTTAGCCCGGAGTGCATAGAAACGAGCCTTCCTTCGAACATCATCACCTGGAACACTTGGAGGAACTTTCTTGGCTTGTTTTACTCTAGCCGCAATAGTAGGACAATCGCTTACCTTGTGACCATCCTTACCACAACCAAAGAAATTCCCGATACCAACTAGACATTTCCCATAGTGCTTCTTCCCACAAGTAACACAAGTAGGCTTAACACCTTGAGAACCACTACCCTTCTCAAGTTTGACCTTAGGATCCCTAGGTTCATCTTGAATGTGAGCCTTCTTCTTGAACATAGGTTGGTTTCGTTATGACCCGAGGGTATACCCTTGAAGTTATGGTATTCTTGAATCTTAACACAATGTAGTGGACCTCTTAGAGGTCTAAGACAAGTCCTTAGAAATATTTCATTGCATAATCGTAAAAATAGTGGAAAATTAAAACTTTCCATAGCACATCATATGCTAGAACATTACTTCATATATATATAAAATATCATAATACATAGTTGGACTCTAATGTCTCTTTTCCATCTTAAGACTCAACTAAATAAAATAGAATAGGGACATGACACGATATGAGATTGATGAAGAAGGGAAACTCTATCGTCCTATAGCCTCTCGTACCATTTAATGTGTCGCGACTCACCACCAATGATACGAGACTCTACTAGACGTGGCAATATGAGACTTTTTAGAACCTAAAACCGCTTCATAAACCTCATGCTCTGATACCAAGTTTGTCACAACCAAAAAGCATACCCTAGAAGATAGGGTACAATCTTGGATTGTAACCGGCGTTGTCGACCTCTCGGAAGTCTAAGACAAGCCTCTCATATCATTCATTGCATTGACATAGTAAATTTAGAGGAAAATTTAAAACTTTTCATAGCACATCATATGCTAGAAACATCACATCGTATATATATAAAACATAAGTCATAATACATATTTAGACTCTAAGTCCCTTTGCCATCTTAGACTCAACAACTTTAGAGTACATTAAGGATAAAAACCCTTAAGACATAATACAAAGCTATACATTACTAAATAGACTTTACAATAAGGACATTAGTAGGACATCCTTGAACTTAAGGATTCCTTTCCTTGAGCTTGGGAAATCACCTATCAAGCTCCTCAATCATAGACCTTCTTTAAGCATTCCAATACCTACACTTTGTGTAAAAAGTAAAGAAGAATGGGATTAGCACAAGAATGTACTAAGTATGGCAACCATGCGAAAACATGCATTTAAAAGGGACATTTCCTTTGAAATCATACTTCATGCCATTTTGAGTAAATCATCATAAAACCTTTATCAATACCATTTATATCATCCACTTACTTCATAGTAACACAATCAAAGACCAAACATCATAGAAAAGCACATATAGAATATAAGTACACATAGAGGTCACTTTACAGTGAACTCACCTTTCTTAGCATTTAACTCTTTCTTTCAATTCATTAACCTCCTAAGTAATCCTTTAGGGATACTTGGTGCAATGCATCACCTTAGGAACATAAGAGAAAACCATACATAGCATCTACACAAGACAACACATGCCATCATAGAAGTATAGTACAATATAATCATAGTCAAACCAAGACTACAATATCATACATAAAGGACACATACATAATCATAAGTATTAAGGTACCCTCCTAAGACTTCCTAAGGAGTCACTTGTGCAATGTCTAGATGGGTTCATTACTTCCACCTATCCTAAGTAACTTACCTTAAGTCCTCCTAGTTAGGATCCTATTCAGTTACTTCCATTGTCCATTTTACCATTAGGGAAACCATAACCTTAACCGACATAGACCATGGGTGCTAATCATGGAATCCGGTGTCATCAAATCCTTACACCGATGGAAGGTGTTCTACCGTCCAAAGTAGAACCATCATAAACATAGCTATCGAGGTAGAATCCTCTAGCTAGTATCCTATGGTGGCAACATAGTTCAAGAACTAAGCGGTAGATATCCGTATTCATACCATATGGTAAAGTGGGTCGCTCCTCATGGGAATCCCTTAAAGTGACTCATCCCTCAAACACGGGAATTATCATCACATGGGCAACTTCTAGGATGAATCTTTCCTTTTTATGGACAAGTCATCACCTCCCATTGTCAAGTTCGCTCGGTGCTAAGTTAGGTTCCCTTTATTGAAAAGCCTTTATTACGTTTATTTATAAAACATAAGCTTTAGAATATCCATCATTCATATGCTTATAGCATATTCAAGCACCTATCTAGAATTTATAACATTCTTGGGCACCCCTATAAAGGCCCCTATAAATTACTGGATCATCCATGTGTGAGTGTATATATATATATGTGAGCAAACCTTTCAGATAACACATCAAGTCACAAACGTTCATATATCAATGCATAAGTCTATAGGCATAACTATATGAGTAATACTTTCATATTAACCTACTAAGACATTATACACATTCATACCTCATCATATCATATACATCATATTCATAACATATTCATATAATCATCCTTCATATGCATAAGAACCAAACCTAGGAACTATCCTATCAAGATACACATGTGCAATGCATAGACAAGGTCCCATACCCTTGTCCATACTAGTACACCTATCAAGTCATCCTAGTAAGGGAATACAAATCATACATTCATGAAAATCACCTTAACATACATAGTAGTAGACACTAGTGAATATGAAAACTACCTTTCATTTAGACACCATGAGTTATACTACTTATAATATGCATGTAAGTGAGAGTGTGTGTACATTGACCAACATGATCATATAATGGCTATCAATAACATCTTAAGTCCGCCACACTTATTAGACCACATTATACTTCAAGCACATAGCACACAACACATAATAGCATAGGAGACATGACAATATATACCATGTAATCAAGACTCCTAACTTTAGCTATTTACACTTCCATATAAGGGATACATGGGTAAAGGTTATTAACCACTTCAACACATCAATGGCAGCACCTATACAATACCCTAACATGATTATACTCATGCCCATACAATAGCCACATAACCTAATTCACAACTAGAATAGGAAAGTAGGCATAATCTTCTCATAGTATCATTTTAAGCACATATTCATAAGTTCATCAATTTGCCTTCATGGCCATGGTCAACACATTTATAATAACAATAAAGTAAACACCGCCACCATAAGTGGACCATACCACACAATGCCATACAAGGCTTCATCAACATTACTATAAAGGAATAGAGAAGTAAAAGAGTAAAGGAATTAAGCATTCTTACACAATTCTCACCCTTTGATCATCATTGATCAATACACCTTATTCATCAATAAAACTCATATATGTCAGTAGCTAAATGTACTTTAAACATATAATAAACCATAATCTAGATGAGACACTACTACAATTTTCCACTTAGGTCGATACAAGCATGCTTCATATAGGGAGTTCATGGAAAGTAAGTTTACATAGATTAATCATATTCAATCTATCATGAATTGACCCATATTGTATTAGTTATGTATAATTCATCCTCATATTTCATTATAGGCAGCAGCTATAGACATTAACCATAATCAGTTCTTATAGCGACTAACCTAACGTCAAGATCACAAGTTACAACTTCATAGACAAGAAGAACCTAGATTAATTCAAACCAAGCCTTCTCTACTTTTCTCACACATGATTTATATCCACAATTCAACCATGGTATTAACCTCAAACACTAGCTACAAGAACCACAACTTAATCGAAACTCACTTTGGATCACAAGAAAACCAATGTTACAGTGACTATAGAAAACTAGGCTAAACATGCTCAAATCTTCATAGATTGATCCTCATGTATCATTCAACATAAATTCAACATAAATTCACGTAATTAACAGTATATACAATCACTTCAACGTAAGGGAATCGTAATTCAATCGATAACAAGTCAAGATCACAAAGCCCATGCAATAGCTAAACCAATTTTGGAAGGAACATGGGTTCATCATGCAATTGGAGTGAAAACACATTAAAACCATTGTTTTAACTTCAATTCATCATGATTTAATCATTAAAAACATTTTGAGAAAGAACCCATGGCTAGATTGGAGAAGAAGAACTTTGATCATAAACTTTCTTTGAAAACATTGAGAAGAACTCTCCAAGTGAAAGGTTACTTAGAGATGAAGGATCACCATACCTTTATCTACATGAAAACCTCTAAAACTTCATGATTCATCCATGAAAAAACCAGCTTGAATTTGTTCTTGAGTTTCCCCAACAATGGTGGTTTTAGAGAGAACATTTTTGGAGAAAAAGGCTTAAAATATGTGAGAGGGTTTGGGAATGGGTTGATCACGTTTTTAAAGACTTATATACACCTAAAATTAATTAATTAAACCTATTATAGTCAGGTTAGGAAGTGGGGTGAATTTACCATTCACCCCTTTAAGTGGCAGCACGCAGGCAGTCCACATGCAGGCACCCGCGACGCATGCCTTGACGGGGCGTCATGGGCTTGACGGGCCGTGGCAGCCTTCCGTTACAGGAGACTTAGCCAAAATCTTGGCTCAATACCTGCCCAAGGCAAGTCTCCTTCGACGTGACCTGCTTGACGGTCCGTTGGTGGCCCAACGGTCCGTCATTGGGTCCGTCAAGGGACACTGCCCAGGCAGTGTATAGGCAGCCTTGGGGTCCCTCTTTTGGGGCCTCTTGTGGGGCCCTTTAGAAGTCGTACCCGGATGTTTCCAACGCCATTACAAACCTTAACATGTTATAGACCTACCACATAAGTTTCATCCAACACCAAAACCTACAAGACGTCCAAACAGCCTTGACCCCAACATGACATACGATGAACGTTTTAGGGTCTATCTTTTGAACGCCTTGAAAGTTCTTGAGAGTTTGACCTCCAAACTTCACGAAACTTCATACAATAACATTAAACATCATTTAAAACCATTTCAAGACTTATTTGACTCATTTCACACAATTTAGGCATGCATACACACATGAGGCACATAAGCGACTATTCGTCGAACGTCTTGGACGTCCCTTGACGTTCGACTTCCAAATCACTTCAAACTTTGCACACTGACTCTATATGACATAATAAGATATTTTAGGACCTTATAACATTAAGACGAACATGTTAAGCTCTATACACCTTATATCATTTTCGAGGTCTTACAATATCCCCCACTTGGGTAAATTCGTCCTCGAATGACACTTAGGACTCTTTAATCACATCAAAGACTTCAATGCACATAAGAGCAGTTCATCATATTTAAAATATCATCAAATCATTTAGCAATCAATCACACAAGTAAACAAAAACCATTACTCACTCACTCTCTAATGCATCAAACACAAAGGTCCTTTTTTATGTTCATAGGGCAACATCTTTCTCCTAATCATAACATGATCATTTCTCATTAATTCAATACAAGAAAATCTTGAAACACTACTCATAGACAGATCATAAATCTCACAAAAAGTTAATTAAGCACTTATATTTCAAATGCACAAAAAAACTTGAGTTAGTTAAATCACAACGATCTTCATTAGTTATGCCTAGTACTATGAAGGTCATACTCAACCATACCATACTTAATGGGGTACATGGAGGAATATCTTACTCCTCAACACATTACATGTATCATGAGTTCACACCTTAACAAAGTACAAGATCAATTTCTTAAAAATTGAGAAATCTCTACTTTCAAGCAAAGACATGCATACGATTTTCTTCATAGTGAAATCTAAATGGCAATTCACACCAAGTACATCACACAAAAGAGGAAGTCATTCCGCAATTTCTTTTCTTAACATAATACTCACCCTTATAGTAAGCCTCATTTTGGAAAAATAACACGATTTATAGGCACACACATGTATACTTAGCTAAACATGCTTTCATTTTTTCAAGAATGAGCCTAAAATTTTTGCATCACAAATCATCAAATCACTAAATTTTAAAGAGAGTTCACATTTTTCATTATAAAAGAGACTCAACTTCCATTACAAGGCTAAACAATTTAACCTACAAGTGACTATCACCAAGTTCCTTGTCTTACCTCATGAGGTCAATTTCACAATTAGCACATTAAAATGCAAGTCAACAAGAGAAAACATGGATTTTACAAAAATTTCTTGTCATGCTTCTTAGAAAATTCGCCATGTCTTTAAGATGATGTCAATCAATTCATACCAATCATATAAATATCATGCAATTCACACTTTATGCAAGACTATTTCATGAATAAGAATACTAGGAATTTTCATTTTCAATTCAAGTAAGAATAGAAGGACAATGTAGACAATTTCTACAAATCTCACTACTCAAACACCATCCGCCACTTAGGGCAAACCCATTTAAGAGCAACTTAACCCAACATGTAGAGGATCTCAAATACAAAATCTTCATATTCATCACCATATAGTCAACAAGATTAACATCATGTATAAATAATCGTATCATGCACATCTTCATGATCAATAGACAAATACTATAATAACATACTATTTAATTCACATAAGGTCTTCCTACAATGCAATAGACACTAAGGTCATACTTCATTAGGGAAAACAACAAGGAAGTTCATAACACGACAAGAAGTTTAGAAATAACTCTACGACTCATCATGTCATAAGATTCTCATCCTTTCAATTTAAATGGTAAAAAATCAAATATTATTTTCTACATTCCTTATCATGTTCATATTCGTAAATTCTACACATATTTCAACAATATCTAATCAAAAGACAAATTAGTAAGTGTTCCAAACATGATACAATAAGTTGCCTAGTCTTTATAACGAGCATGTTTTCAAATACCCAAAAGTGTAACATTTAGACATTTGATGGAACAGGTATGGAATTATAAGAAATAAAGCTTTACCAACTCATTCTTCATAAGCATTCATACTATATTTACAATTCAGGTCTCCACAAAAGACTCCAATTTATACTAGCAACTCATCAAGTACCATTTATATAAAAAGGAAAACAATGCACATTTTTAATCGCATACACTCATAGGATAGCATACCTCCATAGGTAGTCATTAAACAATCCAAGTTCAAATCCAAATATTTGGATACTATCATACAAAATCATATAGGAATACACGATTTAAGAGAAATCACTTTAACCACTATAACTTCTAGCATGCTTCAACTATATCATGACATACATCATCCGACATAACATGCTATTTCACATAGATTTCATATATTGCCATAATTGGCATCACATCATCCAATAAGAGACATTTCATATAAAGCAAGGTAAGATGACCAATCATAATCCTCATAGAGTTAACATGTGCAATGATCAAGTAAATCTCCATAACTTCACTAAACCAAGTAACCCAAACAAGAACTACAATTAGCATCATACTCCACTCATCTATAGCCTTCATGCATGGATAACTCAAATTCTTTAGCACACTAGGCTACTTACATGTTTATAAGCATAGAGATCATCTCATAAGGACATTCATATTTATCATCATACACATACATAGTATTAACCTCCTAAGGTCTCCATCAAGGAAAACTAGTGCAAGACATAGGTAGAGTCCCATACCCCTACCTAAGTCTAGTTAACTCTTTCAAGTCTCCTTAGTTAGTATATACATCATTAAATAAGGACAAGTGTCACCTTCACACATACTCATTCAAACCATAAAACAAAGATAAGCATTTTAAACTCACCTTTTCTCCCTCAAGCATAGAGAACTCTCATCCAAGCAATCATATCTAAAAGACCACCGGACAAGAAAACATAAGAGAGAGAACTTATAGAATTAAGTTCTATGGCACGATATGAGATTGATCAAGAAGGGAAACTCTATCGTCCTATAGCCTCTCGTACCATTTAATGTGTCGCGACTCACCACCAATGATATGAGACTCTACTAGACGTGGCAATATGAGACTTTTTAGAACCTAAAACCGCTTCATAAACCTCATGCTCTGATACCAAGTTTGTCACAACCCAAAAGCATACCCTAGAAGATAGGGTACAATCTTGGATTGTAATCGGCGTCGTCGACCTCTCGGAGGTCTAAGACAAACCTCTCATATCATTTATTGCATTGACATAGTAAATTTAGAGGAAAATTTAAAACTTTTCATAGCACATCATATGCTAGAAACATCACATCGTATATATATAAAACATAAGTCATAATACATATTTAGACTCTAAGTCCCTTTGCCATCTTAGACTCAACAAATTTAGAGTACATTAAGGATAAAAACCCTTAAGACATAATAAAAAGCTATACATTACTAAATAGACTTTACAATAAGGACATTAGTAGGACATCCTTGAACTTAAGGATTCCTTTCCTTGAGCTTGGGAAATCACCTATCAAGCTCCTCAATCATAGACCTTCTTTAAGCATTCCAATACCTACACTTTGTGTAAAAAGTAAAGAAGAATGGGATTAGCACAAGAATGTACTAAGTATGGCAACCATGCGAAAACATGCATTTAAAAGGGATATTTCCTTTGAAATCATACTTCATGCCATTTTGAGTAAATCATCATAAAACCTTTATCAATACCATTTATATCATCCACTTACTTCATAGTAACATAATCAAAGACCAAACATCATAGAAAAGCACATATAGAATATAAGTACACATAGATGTCACTTTACAGTGAACTCACCTTTCTTAGCATTTAACTCTTTCTTTCAATTCATTAACCTCCTAAGTAATCCTTTAGGGATACTTGGTGCAATGCATCACCTTAGGAACATAAGAGAAAACCATACATAGCATCTACACAAGACAACACATGCCATCATAGAAGTATAGTACAATATAATCATAGTCAAATCAAGACTACAATATCATACATAAAGGACACATACATAATCATAAGTATTAAGGTACCCTCCTAAGACTTCCTAAGGAGTCACTTGTGCAATGTCTAGATGGGTTCATTACTTCCACCTATCCTAAGTAACTTACCTTAAGTCCTCCTAGTTAGGATCCTATTCAATTACTTCCACTGTCCATTTTACCTTTAGGGAAACCATAACCTTAACCGACATAGACCATGGGTGCTAATCATGGAATCCGGTGTCATCAAATCCTTACACCGATGGAAGGTGTTCTACCGGCCAAAGTAGAACCATCATAAACATAGCTATCGAGGTAGAATCCTCTAGCTAGTATCCTATGGTGGCAACATAGTTCAAGAACTAAGAGGTAGATATCCCTATTCATACCATATGGTAAAGTGGGCCGCTCCTCATGGGAATCCCTTAAAGTGACACATCCCTCAAACACGGGAATTATCATCACATGGGCAACTTCTAGGATGAATCTTTCCTTCTAGGGATAAGTCATCACCTCCCATTGTCAAGTTCGCTCGGTGCTAAGTTAGGTTCCCTTTATTGAAAAGCCTTTATTACGTTTATTTATAAAACATAAGCTTTAGAATATCCATCATTCATATGCTTATAGCATATTCAAGCACCTATCTAGAATTTATAACATTCTTGGGCACCCCTATCAAGGCCCCTCTAAATTACTAGATCATCCATGTGCGAGTGTATATATATATATATGTGAGCAAACCTTTCACATAACACATCAAGTCACACACGTTCATATATCAATGCATAAGTCTATAGGCATAACTATATGAGTAATACTTTCATATAAACCTACTAAGACATTATACACATTCATACCTCATCATATCATATACATCATATTCATAACATATTCATATAATCATCCTTCATATGCATAAGAACCAAACCTAGGAACTATCCTATCAAGATACACATGTGCAATGCATAGACAAGGTCCCATACCCTTGTCCATACTAGTACACCTATCAAGTCATCCTAGTAAGGGAATACAAATCATACATTCATGAACATCACCTTAACATACATAGTAGTAGACACTAGTGAATATGAAAACTACCTTTCATTTAGACACCATGAGTTATACTACTTATAATATGCATGTAAGTGAGAGTGTGTGTACATTGACCAACATGATCACATAATGGCTATCAATAACATCTTAAGTCCGCCACACTTATTAGACCACATTATACTTCAAGCACATAGCACACAACACATAATAGCATAGGAGACATGACAATATATACCATGTAATCAAGACTCCTAACTTTAGCTATTTACACTTCCATATAAGGGATACATGGGTAAAGGTTATTAACCACTTCAACACATCAATGGCAGCACCTATACAATACCCTAACATGATTATACTCATGCCCATACAATAGCCACATAACCTAATTCACAACTAGAATAGGAAAGTAGGCATAATCTTCTCATAGTATCATTTTAAGCACATATTCATAAGTTCATCAATTTGCCTTCATGGCCATGGTCAACACATTTATAATAACAATAAAGTAAACACCGCCACCATAAGTGGACCATACCACACAATGCCATACAAGGCTTCATCAACATTACTATAAAGGAATAGAGAAGTAGAAGAGTAAAGGAATTAAGCATTCTTACCCAATTCTGACCCTTTGATCATCATTGATCAATACACCTTATTCATCAATAAAACTCATATATGGCAGTAGCTAAATGTACTTTAAACATATAATAAACCATAATCTAGATGAGACACTACTACAATTTTCCATTTAGGTCGATACAAGCATGCTTCATATAGGGAGTTCATGGAAAGTAAGTTTACATAGATTAATCATATTCAATCTATCATGAATTGACCCATATTGTATTAATTACGTATAATTCATCCTCATATTTCATTATAGGCAGCAGCTATAGACATTAACCATAATCAATTCTTATAGCGACTAACCTAACGTCAAGATCACAAGTTACAACTTCATAGACAAGAAGAACCTAGATTAATTCAAACCAAGCCTTCTCTACTTTTGTCACACATGATTTATATCCACAATTCAACCATGGTATTAACCTAAAACAGTAGCTACAAGAACCACAACTTAATCGAAACTCACTTTGGATCACAAGAAAACCAATGTTACAGTGACTATAGAAAACTAGGCTAAACATGCTCAAATCTTCATAGATTGATCCTCATGTATCATTCAACATAAATTCAACATAAATTCACGTAATTAACAGTATATACAATCACTTAAACGTAAGGGAATCGTAATTCAATCGATAACAAGTCAAGATTACAAAGCCCATGCAAGAGCTAAACCAATTTTGGAAGGTTTATGGTTTCATCATGCAATTGGAGTGAAAACACATTAAAACCATTGTATTAACTTCAATTCATCATGATTTAATCATTAAAAACGTTTTGAGAAAGAACCCATGGCTAGATTGGAGAAGAAGAACTTTGATCATAAACTTTCTTTGAAAACATTGAGAAGAACTCTCCAAGTGAAAGGTTACTTAGAGATGAAGGATCACCATAACTTTATCTACATGAAAACCTCTAAAACTTCATGATTCATCCATGAAAAACCCAGCTTGAATCTGTTCTTGAGTTTCCCCAACAATGGTGGTTTTAGAGAGAACATTTTTGGAGAAAAAGGCTTAAAATATGTGAGAGGGTTTGGGAATGGGTTGATCACGTTTTTAAAGACTTATATACACCTAAAATTACTTAATTAAACCTATTATAGTCAGTTTAGGACGTGGGGTGAATTTACCATTCACCCCTTTAAGTGGCAGCACGCAGGCAGTCCACATGCAGGCACCCGCGACGCATGCCTTGACGGGGCGTCATGGGCTTGACGGGCCGTGACATCCTTCCGTCACAGGAGACTTAGCCAAAATATTGGATCAATACCTGCCCAAGGCAAGTCTCCTTCGATGAGACCTGCTTGACGGTCCGTTGGTGGCCCAACGGTCCGTCATTGGGTCCGTCAAGGAACACTGCCCAGGCAGTGTATAGGCAGCCTTGGGGTCCTTCTTTTGGGGCCTCTTGTGGGGCCCTTTAGAAGTCGTACCCGGACGTTTCCAATGCGATTACAAACCTTAGCATGTTATAGACCTACCACATAATGTTCATCCAAAACCAACACCTACAAGACGTCCAAACAGCCTTGACCCCAACATGACATACGATGAACGTCTTAGGGGCTATCTTTCGAACGCCTTGAACGTTCTTGGGCGTTTGACCTCCAAACTTCACGAAACTTCATACAATAACATTAAACATCATTAAAACCATTTCAAGACTTATTTGACTCATTTCACACAATTTAGGCATGCATACACACATGAGGCACATAAGCGACTATTTGTCGAACGTCTTGGACGTCCCTTGACGTTCGACTTCCAAATCACTTCAAACTTTGCACACTGACTCTATATGACATAATAAGGCATTTTAGGACCTTATTACATTAAGACGAACATATTAATCTCTATACACCTTATATCATTTTTGAGGTCTTACACAATGCGTATGATACATTACCTTTCTTTTATCTTACTTCTTTCCTTAAGTAACACTCAAGTGTACTTAGTACAATGTATCACTTTGAGATAACCTTACTATATTATTGCATAATATGATTCATAACACAAGCACATATATTCATAAGTCATAAACATCTCATAGACATCAATTTAACATAAGAACATTACCTAAGACAACTCCTAAGTAAGACTAGTTTAATGTGTAAGTAGCATCACATAATACTACTTCCACCAAGTGTACCTAAGAAGTCACCCTAGACTAGACATAACATATTCAACAAGTCACAACATGTTCACTTACAACTAGACATAAGGCCACATACTTCATATCATCATATAAGGACTCTTTACTTTACTACAACCTTAGTCATAAATCACTTAGTTCATATCATAGGTAAACTACCCTCATAACCCCTTCACAAGCTTACTTGTGCAATGTACACATGGAGTCTCATACCCCTACATATACTAAGTAGGCCCATTTAGAAGCCATAAGTGTAATTCACATGCATAGTCATAATTCATATCTTAACATAACAAGGTCACATAACATGATTTCATAAAAGTCATACATAACACAAGTCTTTACTTCATAAGGGTCTCCAATCCTATCCTTTCTTGAAGTCATCTAGTGCAATGTATAGGTAGGGTCCATAGTCCTCCTATGCCAAGTACACTTCTCAAGGAATTTAGATTAGAGTTCATATTCTTATCTTAGTTAATTATTAACCTTCGGGAGACAAAGCCATAACCGACATAGACTATGTGAGCTACATTGAATCCGGTGTTCTACTCCCACACCTAAAAGAGAGGGTTAACACTTGCCGAAGGTGCAACCATTCGTACATAGCTATTATACGTGGATCCACTAAGCTAGAGTCCTATGTGGGCACATATTTATGGAACAAGGAGATTGCTTCTGGAAACCTTGAATAACTAAGCGTGAAGGTTTCCATCTCATGATACAACAGCTAGGTTGGGAACCTGGACTTGGTAACGTAAAGGTTCTCTTGTGGAAAGCCGGACTTACTATATGTCAAGCTGCCACTCTCATTTGTCATTGTCACTCGGTGATAAGTACTAACTCTCTTTTTAAACATCATTATTCGTTTAGATAACATTAGTTCATAAATAATAGGCCTTAGGGAATTACTCTCTCATATATCAGATATCTCAAAGGTATCTATGGAGAGAATTCTACATTCACCATAGAACCTACATTATGTGAGAATGTCCTTTCACATAATCATATCATATTCATACATGTATGTGTGTGTGTGTGTACATATATTTGATATCTACCTTCACATAAACACCTTTAGGCAGACATGTTCATAACTTCACAAATCATATACTTTACATGCATATAAATAGGTAATGATTCATAGGAGAACCATCTCTTTCCTTATACATCATGAATCTATCCTACTCATAGATATGCATGAAGTGTGTGTATATATTTGTCAACATGATCACCTAATGTCTATCACATCGCATTGAGGAAGCCACCCTCTAAAGACCACAACACATGTACAACATTCTTCAAGTCTAAAGTCATACACACATATAGAGTATTAAGTACTATAGACTATACACACTCACATTACATTATAGGAGGCAAGTACATATTCAACAATAGAATATAAGGCTCCTCTCATACTTTGATCACACATTAATATATGGTTTATATGGGTAGGGGTCATGCTATAAGGATATTATTTATCATTAACTATATAGACCACATCTAACCCTAACATGATAATCACACATATACGTATAACATCATCTCTACACCTAGATTAAACAAGTAGTGCGGAAGACTATACACATAACATCACATCACATCAATTCATTTTGACATGATATTAGAATCAAGGCTAAATCCTAAAACTTCCTAACATAGAAATCAACATATCAATTCATATTGCATCTAATGCCTTCTAGTCCATGATCATAACACATAAATATGTACAAGAATGTAAACATCGCCACCATAAGTGGACCATACCAATCAACACAATTCAATGTACATTCTAGGCTAATGAGAAGAAAGAGGCCAACTTACCAAATATCCAAGATAATGATCATATTTCATCATTTATCCACAATTCATGTTCAATTGATATAGAAAGTAATAGCTATAAACAATTCAATACAATCTAATCACAATTGTATAAACATGAAACAAAGATCAAAAGACCTACATTATAGGCTAATTTGAGAAATTAGGAGGATAATGGGTTCTTCATAAAATTGGATAGAAATTCATCATAGAAACAGTAAATACACATATATTCATCATTAGAATGTTTTGAAATCAATTTGAGAATGAACCCATGGATAGATTGAAAGATAGGACTTTTGACTTAGAATCATGTTTTGAAAAACCTTTGAAAGGACTCCATAGATGATTGGTTATATATGTATGAAGTATCACCATACCATATACGTTAAAAAGCCAATGAAAATCTGAGAAGAAAGATCCAAGAATCCAACTCCATAGCTTGTTCTTGAGCTTGGTCTTCAATGGAGGTTTTGGGGTTTTTAGAAGAGAAGAGAACTTTGGGAATTTGATTTATTAATGGGTGTTTGTGTTTTGGCTTGGGAAAGGGTTTTAAAAGGTCCTAAAACAATTATAAAACGTCCCCAAAGTTACCAAAACACACCCACACGAATTGGTACTCTTAGACTAGTCAAAATTGACTTAAAAACGACGACACCGAATCTAGGAGTGGGCTGGGCATTGCAGGGCATCCTCCCAATTCTGCCCCAAATAATTTTTGAGGCAGTGAGCTGCGTGCTAGGCTTGTGTCGTTAGGGCAAGGTCTCATTCTTGCTCCTCCACGCTACCTTGGGATGCCTCTTGTCCAAGGTTTGGGTCCTCCTTGTGGGCCTTTCGGGTGGTCCCCGGGGAGTCGTACCTGCAGGCTTTTACCCTTAACATGTCTATTAAGGTAGTACGGTAAACTACACTGCTTCTAAAATCAAAACAACATATAAAAATAAGGATAACATACAAGGACTCTCTAGCAAGTCTAAAGACTAACTTTCGGACGTTATGGACATTCTTGGACGTTTCACGTCCAAATGACCTCAAATCAAGTATGTATACTAAAAAACATACTAAAAACACTTAATTAACCTATTATTAACCCTTTTAGGCACATGTGATGCTCTAGATACCTTAGTTAATTTAGAGGGTGTGTCAGTTTTGCTCACTTGGTCCACTCCTCTTAAAATTTCTAGAAATACTAATATGCTTGGACTCTTCAATGGATTGAGCATAAACCATAATCCTAGACCAGTTCATGTCACCATGGATCATGCCCGTACAACACTATTGTTTTACAAGATCGGCAACACCGGTCACAAACCTACTCATCTCATCCCTAGGGTTAGACACCAAGGATTGAGCATACCTAGAAAACATAGTGAACTTCAAGGAATACTCCTCAACACATATATTTCCTTTCTTGAGATTAATGAACTCTTAAACCTTCACCTTCCTCCTCTCACGAAAAAATTACTTTCCTAAGAAAGCCTCCTTAAACTCCTCCCACTCTATAGGACCCGACTCAGCCGACCTATTGTCTTTCCATTTAGTGTACCACACTTGAGAAACCTCCATAAATTGGTACGAAGCTAACTCCACCTTCTCCCTAGAAATTACCCCATGGCACTCAACACCTTATACACACGATCTAGTAACTCTTGGGGATCCTCTCTTACTTTAGAGCCAAGAAAGATAGGAGGATTCATCCTCACAAAGTCTCTCAATCTAGAGGTCATAGTGCTCTCCATAACATTCACCCTAGGCTCAAAACCCCTATTCACATGAGTATTCATGGCTTGGGATAAAGCAAGTATAACCTCTCTAATCTCTCCATTAGTCATATCTGAGGGAACCACCGGAACCTCATTACCTTCACCTCTAATAGGGACTTGAACACCTTGAGCACCTTGATGAACTTGCTAATATTGTTCAACTTGAGGAGGAATTTCCTCATTCACCCTTCCCTCTTCCAATCTTCTAGCAGTCATCCTTCTAGTAGTCATCTTTCTATAAACATAAAAAAAAGCATTAAGAAGGACACTCATAATTTTTTACACTATGACACGAAACAAGAGTAGAGAAAGAAGGAAATCTATATCGTCCTATAGCCTCTCTCCAATAGATGTGTCGTGACTCACACAAATGAATAAGACTCTACTAAACTTTCCTTTATGAGACTTTTTGATTTCTAAGACAACTTTCATAACCTATGCTCTGATACCAACTTTGTCACATCCCGAGGGTATACACTAGAAGATATGACACTCTTGGAGTGCGACATGGCGTACTTGACCTCTCGGAGGTCTTGTACAAGCCCTTAGACATCATTCAATGCATACATGTATGAAAACTAGTGTGGAATTAAAACTTTTCACAGGAAATATGTTAAAAACATCATCCATATAAAACCATAGGAAAATACTAAGTCTCAACATATGTCAATATTAGACTCAAGAATACTTGGGACACGGCCCATACAATCGAAATATAAAATTACTTAGTCTATTACAATACTTTTAATAAAAGAAGTCTAAATAGCAATTTCCTCGAATCAAATGAGGTCATACCCCAACTTTACTTGAAAGAGTCCTAGGCTCCAAGCATTGCTTCAAGACGCCTCTCACCTTTTACCTACACCTTTAGATATAACAAACTGTAAGGAATTAGTACAATGCATGTACTAAGTATGGAATAATGCATAAAATCATGAGAAACTGACATTTATGAGAAATATGATCTTTTTTATCAAAACTTCATATTAAAAGTATAAGAATAACATTTAGCACCAAACATCACATTTACAATACATTCCAAGTCATATTCAATTTATATGAATTTATAGTAAGTTTACAGTAACATTACAGTGAACTTCACTATAACTTTATATGTAACCGACATATCACAATTTAACATCAACAACACACACCTAAGACATAAACATGAGATCCTCCTACCAAAGGTTATTCTAAGGCTCACTTGAGTGAGTTATGAAGAGACCGCCCATACAATCCATTCATACACATCTAAAAGATCCTTTAGACTACTTAGGATAAGATCATTCTCACTTCATTAATCAACTTTCCTATCTAGAGTTATTCTTAAGACTTCCCTAGGTAAGACATGAAGAGACCATTCCAATGGCCCCTCCACACCTTAACTAGGCAATCCTTAAAGCTACTCTAGATAAGTACTTATTCATTAACATGATTTCTAACTTAAGTCATTATCATCATTAATTCACTTAAGAGACATTCAACATTTAAGGGAAGTCAAGTAATGGTCTTGGAGAAGACCTAGGGACTCACTCACTAACATCTTCAAATCCTAATCGTGCAATGAATAGATAGCGCCCCATACCACCACCTAAACTTCATAGAACTTCCCCATCACTAGTAGGTATCCCATATGATTAGAATAGGCAATTAGCGACATAGAGAATACTAGCTATGCATGGAATCCAAAGTCATGAACCTACTCCGATGGAGTGTGTCTTACTTGCAAATGGTAGAACTTAGAAATATCCCATGTAGGCACATGGTTAAGGAATATCAAGGGTTTCTTTGTTCTCTAAAGTTATCTTAGTTAGAGCAACTTCCTAAGTATACTAACTCGATGCTAGACTTTGTTATCATAGAGTATTTCAATAAAGGAGTACATGAAGAGGTTTCATATCTAGTTCACAACCCAAAAACATTACACCTTACAAAAGAGTGTCCACTAAGGCTACCTATAATGGTCAAGAGGATAGCTAAATAATTTCTCTAAGGATGATTTCATGCCGTTCCATCCAACCAACCCTATGTCCACCATTCACACAGGGAGGACACCATTACGGCTTTCAACTTCAAGGATATCATAACCTTCCAACTAGGTTGAAGGTTCCACATAAAGGACCTTCTTAACTATTTTAGAGGTCAGATGTCAATCACACATACAAGACTAAATTGCTTTAGCATACTTAGTCAAGAAGTCATATGCACATTATACATGTATCAAGTAAGGGACACAAGTCTGCCAAAACTAGACATACATATACTTCACCATATCACATATAGCATATCATTCAAGTAGCATATAGGTATAACCAATATCATCTATAGGTCACCCTATTCACTACTATAGTATCATCAATCTAAGTTATCACAAGTATCCTATAGTCTATCAAGAATCATCATACTTTAACATCAAGCAATACACATAATTACTTCACTATAGCCTACTAGAGACACATATCATCAAGAAGAACTCATGATTTGACTCCACATAAACACATAAGTCATTAAGACCTTAACAATATTCACATATTCAAGTTATAACATGATAATAGCATAATACATGAAGTAATGCCGACAATGCCACATTGATTCACAATTCATAATGTAATGTCGACAAGGCCACATAATGCACAAGTATAGTACATGAAATAATGTAGAATCCTAATCCTCCTTCTTCTGCAAAAGAGACCTCGTAGTGATGGCACTACAATTCTGTATTTTGTAATCATCCTCAAAACTCACTGACCTCTTATTTTTCACCATATCCTTCATAAACTTGGCATAACCGAGTATTTTCTCCAAAGCTTCTATCAACGGAATATAAGGAATACACGCAACCCGATAACATCCATATCCAAATCTGGTCTACCCACGCAACTTTTAAAAATATACCTTTGCTTAGCTATATGCGCATGTGGATCTTCCGATGGCAGTCCTGAAAATATACCCCTCGCGGTGAGCATCTCCATTAGGCTACTCGTTACCACGAATATGTGCCCTGGAGCTAGTGAGGGTAGGACATGAGGTCCATCAGAGTCAACAATGTTTACGTTGCCTGAATAATAGTCTTGAGGTTGTGGGGATGCTGGAGGTTGCTCTCTCAAATCATCTCCTAACTGATTCCCAATGGGTGCCTGATTGTTTGCACCAACTAGCATTTGAGGCTGCAAGCCTGCTCCATCAACTACATTCCCTCGAATAGGGTTAATTAGGACCCCTTGATTCTACGTTCTCCTCAATGTTCAATTTAATTCAGGATCGTAAGTTTTTAGTGGTTCCCCTCGGGTCCGTGTACTTGGTGTACATTAGAGCTAGACATGAGAGAAACCAAAATAAAATGAAAAAGTAAAATTCGGAAATACTTGACTAACAATCAATAATGTAGTTAAACTTAATCTAAAAGCCAATTTTCCCCGACAGCGGCTCCAAAATTTGATACGCTCAGAAAACACCTCCGTAAAGAAGCATAAATAATCGTTATTAGGTAAAGAATCCGACTAGTAGGTTGAGGTCGATCCCACGAGGAAACTGGTTTAGACTCAACTTCATCCCATGACTATATCTGTTTAGTTTACGTCTTTTCAAAATAAGTAAGTAAAGGGGGGATTTGTGAAACAGAATTCCTTGAATAGTATGGTTAACAAGTGAACATAAGTATTCTTTTATTGTTATCAAGATGAGAAAGTAACTATGGTATATATGTTCCCCACAGGTTCATAATGCAATATTCCTAGCAATAGCAATCCTTTCCTAGTGTATTACATGAAAAGCGATAAGTTAGGTATCTCTAAATCTTTGGTCTGACATCTATAGATTTCACCCCCCACCTTTGTCCGTCTACGTGTGTATAATTTACTAACCCTTACAATTAACTCATATTAGACATCAAAATCGATGTATGGATTAGTTATTACTTCGCACCAATCGATACTAGCCTATTAGATAGTATCAGAGTAAATCTATGTTGATAATTATTTTCCTATTAACTACCTCCTTGGTCCGGCAAGTATCAATAAGGAGAGTTCTAACGTTGGCCACCGTCAAAAAAGACTTCTAAATGATAGAATTATCAATACATGCAAAACACTATGAAAGAATTTCTTAGTTGCTAGTCATATTTTGTTAATTGCTCATGGTTCCGACAACCCTAGTTGTGGATTTAGTTACCCATGTTAGAAAGATGACAATTATTTGTTTTAAATAAATAAATCATGAATGTACTTAGAAAGAAAAATAAACCCATAAATCACACTTGAAATTTAAACCACAATCTTCAAAACTGAATAAGGAAATAAAATAATTGCCAAAGTTGCAAAAATCAATCTCCAATACACAAACCTGAACAAAAAACAATAGTAGCTCCACAAAAATGAGGTTCTAACATCCAATTTATAGAAAACAATGTCTTAATGAAAATAGAATTCAAATAAGGAAAGTTTTGTTGAGGTACGCGGATTCAATAAACTAGACAACTGATGGACCGTCGTTCAATCGACGGTCCATGGTGTGCTTCTATCAGTCAGGACTTATAAAGTACTTTTCTCTCTAGATAGAACCCCCTCTAAATAAAACAATAGACCAACAATACAGTCTGTCGATCTATCTATGGGTCGTCGATGCTCTTATGTAGCTCCATACTTAGAATTTTCAAAAATCAGGTACTGGAACCTTTTCTAAACCAAACGATGGTTCTCAAGTACGGTCCTTCGATCATTCAACGGACCGTCATTTCCTCTCACGGTACAACACTTACTCAGACTTCCCTGATTTTCCTCCAATACCTGAGTTACCCATCTACGATCACCACTTACGGTCCGTCGATTGAACGACGGACCGTCGATTTCCTGCGTAGGTCTATTTCTTCATCTTTTTGAGTTGTCGTCTCCCTTTTCTTCCTGAACATCTTCCTTGCAAAACATGACACGAAACGTGTTAAAAACCACTACAAAAAGGCTCTAGACACACAACTCTTAAGTGAAATACCTTAAAAATACTGTGAAATCACGGTACATCATACATCATGATGGGTAATGCTATAGCGGGAGAATTGCAAATAATGGCATGAATAAAACCCATAAATGACATTATATAGCACGTTTTGAATCTTAGAGATAAAGAACGGCCCATGGGCTATTCAAACTCATTTTCCACCATTCTTGAAGCTAAAGGTATGCTTTCACTCTCCAAATTTACTTATCGATTTGTCAAACTAATAGAATGGTCAATATTGATGTGGAACGGTTTTTGATAGATTCTATGGTGTAATTAACCCTACAATGACTAGATGTGATCATGGGTTTGATATAGGGTTCATAGAATTGTTTGTAATCTTGTTAATTGTTGATTGTTTGTTGAGTCCCATGTTATTGTGATTTTTTATTTTTGGTAGACCAAGAAAAAGCGGAACAAATCCAAAAAGATAGGTATCAAAATTCTTAGTGTTTCAATCTTGTTTAGAGGTAGGGGATGGTTTTCATTTCAAGCTAGTGTGGTGTATGAATGTTCTTTCTTCATTATGATACCTGTATCTATATGAATGTCACAATATTGATTATGTTGTTGTAACCGAGATAGATGAATAATATAGCCATGAAATCATGATGTAAATGTTTGATCTTGATGATGTACTTGTGATTGTAGCTGTGGTGTGTAAATGGAGATCAGATCGCAACATTCCGGCAAGCTAACTTGGATTGGATTGCCAGATTCTGGCATAAAATTTGGATAGGGTTTCCATGTTCTCGAACAACTATGGGTTCGGATTGCCACATTCTGGCAAGCTAACTAGGAACGGATCCCATGTCGTTGCACTAATAGTTTGAGTGTGGGTTCCGTGAGAGAACCAATGATGTGCTAAGCATGTGAAATGTGTCATCAAATTATAGTTTTGATAATGTTGTTTATGTTGATATATATGCTTTTGATTATAATGTTTGTTTGACTTGTTTATATTTCACTAGTGGGATAGCTTCGTGATCATACCAGTACACTGTTCTTGTCTACTCATTCTGCAGTTGCTCTTAATTTTGTTCAATATAGGGCATCTTCACGAGGCTATTGACAAACCCCGCTTAGAAGATTAGAGATTATCATATCGACTTCAAGGGTGTGCTGCATATTCTGGGCTTCCATGGAGTTCTCATTATCTATCTCTGCTATTTACAGACTTACACAATTTTTTAATTGGTT
The DNA here is from genome assembly GCA_016801875.1 of Solanum sitiens. Classification (NCBI taxonomy): domain Eukaryota; kingdom Viridiplantae; phylum Streptophyta; class Magnoliopsida; order Solanales; family Solanaceae; genus Solanum; species Solanum sitiens. The sequence continues at coordinate 1,491,571 of JABWTJ010000022.1, forward strand.
GATTAGTTCATTAAGAATTTCAAGTTTAGTCTTGGTTATCCTTAGTAGTTTTGGTATATTCAATTTCAGATCTTAGGTTTATTATCTTCTGCAAAATATTCGTTGTAAGATCTTTTGGTTAGTAATGAACTTCACTTTAGTCATTTAAATTTCCTCCGCAACTTAAATGCTTTAGTCTTATAATTATTGTGTTAGTTTGATAATAGTAGTGGTTCTCCTATAAGCTAGTAAGTGTGGGTGTAAATCACGACGAGTTTTGGTTCGTGACATCAGCATAATTACCTCTTAATGAAAAATCATGAAGGTTGTCCTTCTGAAAGTTCTCGATTATCAGAGGGACACAAAGTTGAGGAACATGTCCATTCTTAAATAAGACAAAACAATCTATGCTAGAATAATGTGTACGGGCGTGGCAGAGTGAAGAGACAATATTATAATGGTCGAGGTGGGGGTGATAACAAACGGGAGAGCAATATGGATTCTCAAAATAATCATTCTAAAGGAAATGATGATTGCAGTCATCATTGTGGCCTTAGAGGTCACTGGAAAATGAATGTTGGGAACCTAAGCATTTAGTCAGGCTATCTCAAAATTCCTTCAAAAAGAAAGGAAATAAAGGTGGTGCCTCCTCTTCTAATGCCCGGGTGGAATCACATTTGGCTCTCACAAATGATCTTCTTAAAAATATGACTAGAATGTCGAGGCAAATATAGCATTGAAAGATAATGCTTTTGATGGGCTCAATGATATTACACATCTGGAAGCTGAGGACTACTTTGGGATCGGAACAAAAAATTATAATGGAGCTAGGAAATTAATAATAGTTTATCTATTTTTTGAATGTCATGATTACAGTTTATGTACTTAGGATTTATTTTGTTAAATTTCATACTTTTTATTATGTATTTTCTATCTTATGAAGATAAATAAACTGTCCTAGTTTTCCTTTGGATCTAAGATTAGTAGTGGAGATATGTGTTTTTTGGAAATTGCCACAACTCATACGATACTAAGAGAAAAGAAATATATCTCTCATTTGGTAATGAAAAAGGCATATGTTAACACGATATCTAGTAGTACAAAATTTATTGAGGGCAATGGAAGAGCGTCCTACTTATTACCTAGAGGAACATTATTGGTAATAGATAATCATTGTATTGTAGTAAGCCTCATATAAAGTTGTTAAGTTTCAAGGTTATTTTCCAAAATGGTAAGCATGTTGAGACTGCGGATAAAGGAAAGGTTGAATACCTTTATATTACTACAAGAAATGCAAAGAAGAAAATTGTGTATGAAAATTTTTTTGTACTTTGTTCTGGGTTGTACCATACAAATATTTGTAATGTTGAATCACATGTCATCGTAAACAAAAGGTTTAATGATTCTAATAATTTTATCATTTGGCATGACCAGTTGAGCTATCCCGGTTATAATATGATGTGCAAAATAATTGATAATTCACATGGGTATACTTTGAATACACAAATGTTCTTCTATCAAATGAGTTCTATTTTGCTGCTTGTTCACAAGGAAAATTTGTTACCAAACCATAAGGTCTAAGTTTGGGGTGGAATCCGTTGCATTTCTTGTAACAACCCTAAAAATGAATAGGATCAAGACTTAGGTTTTTCAAGAATGCTTGCGATTAGACCAAGGTCCACACGTATTGATATGCGTAGAACCAGACCTCAGAACCCTTACTACAATCAAGACAACTAACTTGGGGAGTTAATTGAGCTTGGAAAGGTTGGAACCAACCATGTGAGGCACGCGAAAACGAAGATTTAATCGAAAGAGTTTTTACCGGACTTAAAAGAAGAAATCTTAAGTTTTGACGGTCCAAGGGTAAAATGGTCTTTTCCAAGCCAAGGGTACTATTGTAATTACCCTGAGGAACGAATTAATTAATAAATTAATTTATTTATTTAAGGCAATTCGGGTGGGGCAACCCGAATTGGCCCATTTTTCGCAAATGGGGTCACTCGGGTTCGAGCCCCACTAGAAGCAAGATTTAACTTGCTTTTATTTGAATTTGTTAACTTAATTTTTAATAAATAATTAATATTAGCTTATTTAGGAAAAAGAAATCAGATTTTTATTAATTTTAATTAATTATTAAGTTGACTAAGTCCTACCCACAAAGTCCTATTTCTACTAGACCACTATCTCCTATCTCCCATTCTCTTTTCACGTTAGTCTCTCTCTTTCACTCTCTTTTCTTGGCTGCAAACATGATAAAACAATCAGAAAAAAAAAAGAAAAGCCAAGTAAAGGAAAAAGTTCATCAAGAACTTGAAAGATAGAAACATAAAAGAGAAACTAATCCGGTAACGTTAAGCAAAACGTACTACACTAGTCGGGTAAGGTGTGACTTTGGGTGTGTGGACTGATTTGTGGAGAAGTTCTTGGGCAGCATTCTGGACATTTAACAAGAAATCAAAGGTATGGGTCTTCTTACTCTTGGTCCCTTTCCCAAGAGACCCCTAGGACTCAGTATATTTGGCTCAAATACTAAGGTTGTTTCCCCGTTGCATGTCCCTGTCATTAGCTCCCAACGAATGTAGGTTGGTATGAATGCTGGTAGACTTAGGATTATGTGATGTTTGTGCTGAATGTTAATGTGTTGGATGTACGTTAATTTATGAAAAGACAAACCATGTGTGTGTTCAAAATTAAGAAAAATGTATGCTATATTTGGAGTCTCGGCCTTGAGGCTTAAAATTTCTAATGTTGTGTTTGTTAATTTACGTACCCAAACTCATGAAGATTGTGATGTTCATAAAGAAGAAATGTGGCTGACTTGAACAAGGATTTGATAGCCAATAAATTCTCTGAAGGATGCACTTAAAAATACGTTGAAATGGAATTATGAAAGAATTTATGAACTAAGTAAAACATTGATGTTAGGAGTTAAAAGTAACTAAAATTTCCAGCATTGTACAAGTTAATATTGACTAAATATAAATGCTTTTGAATCTGGAAAATTTACAAAAAAAAAAATATAACAGAATGAGGCCACTAGGAATTGAACCCGTGACCTCATCCTTGGGCGAAATAGACACGGCAAAGGGTGAGGGCTGGGGGGTTCGATCCTGGGTCTGATGCAAGGGAATGAGTAAGAGAAAAATTAATGAGGGGAGTGGGATTCGAACCCACCACCCTCGGTCAGAACTCATGAAGAATAGAAGGGAAAAAAAAAAAGAGTTGAGGCTAAGGGGATTCGAACCCCTTAGCTACTGCCCGCGAAATTCATTGATAAAACAAGTGAGGCCGTGGGGGTTCAATCCCACGACCTCACTGTACATGCTCCTAACTTACAGAAAATATTAAAAATATAATTATGGAGCTGTGGGGGTTCGAACCCACCACCTCACAACCCTTAAGCGAAATTTAATTAAAAAGAAGGAGGCTGTGGGGGTTCGAACCCACAACCTCCTTACTTGGTTGAAATTAAGAAGAAAATAAAACAGGCTGTGGGGGTTTGATCCCACAACCTCTTGGTTTAAGAAAAAGGGGAGAGTAACATGTTAGTGAAAAATGAAAATGGGGTTGTGGGGGCTCGAACCCACAACCAATCGGCCAAATTTAAGAAGAGGGTTAAATAGAAAAGTAATCCTTCAATGTTAAAATTGTGATTTAACTTAGAGTTAAAATGTTATGAATATTAGAATAAAGTCAAGTAAAAATATAAATGATATCCAATTGATTCAAGACTTGGGTTCCTTGCCCAAACTTCCGTTTGATACATAAGTCATACGTGAACAAATCATCCAAGAATAATGCCATCTACTTAGATCGAAATCAAGATCGGGGTATATATACAAGATACATAAGTCTTGTACTATAAAATCTTAGGAATGTATGAGTAACATAATGAACTACGAATGAAGCCTCATGGCTTGTATGTATAGACACATAAGTCTAACATACATTCAAAAGTAAGTGAACTTAAGATGTATGAAATGAAATGATGAACCATAGAATGGTTAAGTATGAGTGTAAAATACACTAAATGGCCAAGTGCATTGGCATATGATGGGATGAACAATGAAATGATGAAATGAACAATGAAATAATGAAACCTAGAAGGGTTATGTAAGGGTGTAAACCACACCAAAAGGCCAAGTGCATTGGCATAAGACGAAACGAACATTCACGTAATAAGAGGTGAATAACTATGAAAAGCAAAGGTGGTAATAATGATGAATGTGGTGACAACATGATATGAGGCTAATGTAAATGATGAGAGCAAACTCAAATGAGCCTAAGTAAATGTTACCAATACGTACTCACCTATGAGAGTGTAAGATAATGAAGAGATCGGACTGTATGAACACTCTAATTAGAGTATTGAGCTTAACACACTCAATACGAATGATGAGATGAGAAATCATCTAATGAGCTATGATGTCCTCATACTAGAAGCCAGCTTCCATGACGTATGAGATGAATGAAATGGAACTTTATATTGAGCACCGATAGACTAGCTATGAGCGGTGATGCCTTCTTTCGGGAAGGGCGGAGGTTCACGTAACCCTCATGAGATGAGACCCTCCGGCTTGCCGGGTATGGGTCTCCTTATATCTCCTAGTCTTCGAACCTATACTGCCAATATAGGGATCTGGCGGGGTTAAATTCCCATGTACGCTAGAATGTTATTGGATCACTTTGACCGGTGATTCCACCTCTTTTCGGTGTGGGGGAGACACTGGATTTCATGATGCTCACATGATCTATGTCGGTTAAAGTTAAAGTTCCCAATGAATGAATAAGGCCAGCATCAAATGATGCACATAATGAAATGAATGATACCAAAGGTGTTAGGATAGGATAATCAAAGGTGAGTTAGATTCAAGTAATGACATTAGGTCATTCTTGGTCATTGCACAACGAACCTAATGAAAGTCTTAAACTACATCCTAGGTATAACCGGTGGTTACACTGGACTATGAACGAAATGAAATGAAGTACTTATGAATGAATGAAGTAGACTCTGTGTTTGCTAATGAAGACTCCCTAGTTGAGGTCCCATATGTTGAGCCCTCATTTCTGGGATGTCTTAATGTCAAGTCCATGATTCCAAGGTCTCATGGCATATGAATGAATCATATGAACGAAGTTATGTGCTACATGCAAAATGTACTGTAGGCTATATGATGTGTGCTATGTGTAAATGTTATGTGTTGTGTGCAAATGTGAAAAGTATGATGATGTATGTTATTCTCATGGCATAACTTTCCTATTCCAAATATGGAAAGCTCACTGACTTTCCTAATCCAAATTTGGAAAGATCATTTACTTTACTAATCCAAATTAGGAAACTTTCCAAATCTCAATTCGGCAAGTCCACTGACTTGACTTCCAGAAACCATGTTGTTAGGAAAGAGCTATTCTTTCTCATGCATGTCCTTGGTGTGTGCTTGCATATACCCATACTTAGTACAAGTGTGTACTAACCCTATACAAACTCTACTATTTTAGGTGCAGGCACAGGTGGGCGATAGAGCTACATGATCATCGCTGCAGTTATCCGGACGTCCAGCATTCATCCGGTTTTGGTAGGTCCTCATGCTTTCGAGGATGCTACTGTTTTATGTTCTAGCTTAGTTTAGGGGTTGAGCTAGTGGAGCATGTTCCACTAGCGTTTCTTTCTTATTTTATTCAGACTATGTATTGGTGCCATTTTGGCAATTATACAATTATGTTTATTAAACTATTCCTTTCATTTGATTATCTCTTAATGATTAATAGTTGATGTTGAACAAATTATGAATGTATTATAAATGGTTAGTAAGTAATGTTTAGAAACAAAAACTTTCAAATTTTCCGCTAAAAATTAACCTATGTAAAGTAAGAATGAGTAAGTAGGGTTGTCTGTGACCTCTGAGAGGTCAACGACGCCGGTCTCGTCTGGGGTCTAGATTCCAGTCGTGACAAAGTTGGTATCAGAGCACTAGGTTAAATTACGAAAATATTAATTTCACATCAACCACATTGAGTAGTTTCTAAGTCATGGTAGTGAAGTGCACCACTATCCTGGATTAGAGACTGCATAATGCGTAGGAAAATTTCCCTTCTTCTGATCTTATCGTGCTTTTCTGAATGTCTAGATTCTTGGTGTTACGAGCGTGTCTAACATCAATCCTTTTTGTTTTTCCAGAGAATAAACACTAGGAGAGGATTTGGTCAGAGGAGAGGAGGAGCAGCTTCTAGGGGTAATCAGGATCTACCCCAGGCTCCAGCTGAAGGAGTGGCCATACCAGTTAACCCAGCTGGGTTGACTGATGCTGAGGTGCGGGCATCCTTGGTCCAAATGGCACAGGCCATTACCATGCAGGCCCAGGCTATGACTGCCCAGGTCAACAGACAGGATGCTCAGAGGGAGAACCCACCGGTCCGTAGCATGGCTGACAGATTGAGGGATTTCACGAGGATGAATCCTCCCATTTTCACAGGGTCTAAGACATCGGAGGATCCTCAAGAGTTTGTAGATGAGGTGCATAAGATCCTTGTGGCTATGGGGGCCACTGACATTGAGAAGGCTGAGCTGGCTTCCTATCAGCTCAAGGATGTAGCACAGACTTGGTGCAAGATGTGGCAAGATAGCCGTGTCTTAGTTGGAGTACCAGTCACATGGGAGCTGTTCAAGACAGCATTTCTGGAGAGATTCTTTCCCAGGGAGATGAGGGAGGCCAAGGTTGAGGAATTCATCAACCTCAAACAAGGCTCCATGACAGTCAGGGAGTCTTCCCTGAAGTTTGTTAAGCTGTCAAGGTATGCTACTTCCCTAGTTTCTAACAGCAGGGATGAGAGGAGCAGGTTCCTCACAGGAATCAATGGAGACCTGGAGGAGGAGTGTCGATCTGCTATGCTCTATTTTAATATGGATCTTTCTAGGTTGATGGTGCATGTCCAGCAGGTAGAGAACAGCCGCAGAAAGAGAAGTATTCGTGATTCTAGGAGGCCTAAGCCTCAAGATCAAGCAAGTCCCAGCCATGGAGGCCACAGAAATAACTTTGGCGTCCGTGAGCAGCCAAGGTTTAAGAAGGGACTCTCTCACCAAAGGGAGTCAAGTTCATCCAGTGGTCTCTATGATAGGGATTCCGAGTCCAGAGATAAGAGAAACAAGGAAGTATTTACACCTAAGGAAAGGCAACCTTGCAGGAAGTGTGGCAGACAGCACGGAGGAGAGTGTATGATGGGCTCTAATGCTTGTTACAGCTGTGGAAAACCGGGTCACATGGTGAAAGATTGTCCGAATAGGAGAAGTCAGGAACAAGGGAAGGAGAGGGTTCAGACTAATGGCCCGAATGAAAAGGCTCCAAAGAGGCAACGATTCTTCGCACTCAAGTCCAGGGGTGCAGGGGAAGGCACTTCTGATGAAGCCTCGGGTGCGTAGCCTTAATTAGCCTTTCATATATTTGACTGTATATGGTGTTTATGCCCTAGTATGAGGTTAATAGGTTTGAAGTCATCATATTGGTTGCTGATTTATCTGATTTTTATGTTGACTTTGTGTTGTATTCTTTGATGAGACTAGTTTAGGGAAGAATTACTTAGTCTATTAATGTGGAGCTACTAGTAGGTCTCAAGGAGGTGTTCCATCATGTTAAGAAGTGAATCAAATATTCACCCATGGAAGTATTGAAGTACCTACGTATGTGTACGTTCTATTGACGACATACTTATTATTAGTAAAGAGTAGTGTCATTCGGGGACGAATGTTCCTAAGGGGGGGGGGGGTAATGTAACAACCCTAAAAATGAATAGGATCAAGACTTAGTTTTTTCAAGAATGCTTGCGATTAGACCAAGGTCCACATGTATTGATACGCGTAGAACCAGACCTCAGAACCCTTACTACAATCAAGACAACTAACTTGGGGAGTTAATTGAGCTTGGAAAGGTTGGAACCAACCATGTGAGGCACGCGAAAATGAAGATTTAATCGAAAGAGTTTTTACCGGACTCAAAAGAAGAAATCTTAAGTTTTGAGGGTCCAAGGGTAAAATGGTCTTTTCCAAGCCAAGGGTAATATTGTAATTACCCTGAGGAACGAATTAATTAATAAATTAATTTATTTATTTAAGTCAATTCGGGTGGGGCAACCCGAATTGACCCATTTTTCGCAAATGGGGTCACTCGGGTTCGAGCCCCACTAGAAGCAAGATTTAACTTGCTTTTATTTTAATTTGTTAACTTAATTTTTAATAAATAATTAATATTAGCTGATTTAGGAAAATAAATAAGATTTTTATTAATTTTAATTAATTATTAAGTTGACTAAGTCCTACCCACAAAGTCCTATTTCTACTAGACCACTATCTCCTATCTCCCATTCTCTTCTCACGTTAGTCTCTCTCTTTCACTCTCTTTTCTTGGCTGCAAACGTGATAAAACAATCAGAAAAAAAAGAAAAGCCAAGTAAAGGCAAAAGTTCATCAAGAACTTGAAAGATAGAAACACAAAAGAGAAAGTAATCCGGTAACGTTAAGCAAAACGTACTACACTAGTCGGGTAAGGTGTGACTTTGGGTGTGTGGACTGATTTGTGGAGAAGTTCTTGGGCAGAATTCTGGACATTTAACAAGAAATCAAAGGTATGGGTCTTCTTACTCTTGGTCCCTTCCCGAAGAGACCCCTAGGACTCAGTATATTCGGCTAAAAAACTAAGGTTGTTTCCCCGTTGCATGTCCCTGTCATTAGCTCCCAACGAATGTAGGTTGGTATGAATGCTGGTAGACTTAGGATTATGTGATGTTTGTGCTGAATGTTAATGTGTTGGATGTACGTTAATTTATGAAAAGACAAACCATGTGTGTGTTCGAAATTAAGAAAAATGTATGCTATATTTGGAGTCTCGGCCTTGAGGCTTAAAATTTCTAATGTTGTGTTTGTTAATTTACGTACCCAAACTCATGAATATTGTGATGTTCATAAAGAAGAAATGTGGCTAACTTGAACAAGGATTTGATAGCCAATAAATTCTCTGAAGGATGCACTTAAAAATACGTTGAAATGGAATTATGAAAGAATTTATGAACTAAGTAAAACATTGATGTTAGGAGTTAAAAGTAAATAAAATTTCCAGCATTGTACAAGTTAATATTGACTAAATATAAATGCTTTTGAATCTTGAAAATTTACAAAAAAAAAATATAAAAGAATGAGGCCACTAGGAATTGAACACGTGACCTCATCCTTGGGCGAAATAGACACGGCAAAGGGTGAGGGCTGGGGGGTTCGATCCTGGGTCTGATGCAAGGGAATGAGTAAGAGAAAAATTAATGAGGGGAGTGAAATTCGAACCCACCACCCCTAGGTCAGAACTCATGAAGAATAGAAGGGAAAAATAAAAAAAAAAGAGTTGAGGCTAAGGGGATTCGAACCCCTTAGCTACTGCCCGCGAAATTCATTGATAATACAAGTGAGGCCGTGGGGGTTCGATCCCACGACCTCACTGTACATGCTCCTAACTTAGAGAAAATATTAAAAATATAATTATGGGGCTGTGGGGGTTCGAACCCACCACCTCACAGCCCTTAAACGAAATTTAATTAAAAAGAAGGAGGCTGTGGGGGTTCGAACCCACAACCTCCTTACTTGGGCGAAGTTAAGAAGAAAATAAAGGAGGCTGTGGGGGTTTGATCCCACAACCTCTTGGTTTAAGAAAAAGGGGATAGTAACATGTTAGTGAAAAATCAAAATGGGGTTGTGGGGGATCGAACCCACAACCCATCGGCCAAATTTAAGAAGAGGGTTAAATAGAAAAGTAATCCTTCAATGTTAAAATTGTGATTTAACTTAGAGTTAAAATGTTATGAATATTAGAATAAAGTGAAGTAAAAATATAAATTATATCCAATTGATTCAAGACTTGGGTTCCTTGCCCAAACTTCCGTTTGATACATAAGTCATACGTGATCAAATCATTCAAGAATAATTCCATCTACTTAGATCGAAATCAAGATCGGGGTATATATACAAGATACATAAGTCTTGTACTATAAAATCTTAGGAATGTATGAGTCACATAATGAACTACGAATGAAGCCTCATGGCTTGTATGTATAGACACATAAGTCTAACATACGTTCAAAAGTAAGTGAACTTAAGATGTATGAAATGAAATGATGAACCCTAGAAGGGTTAAGTATGAGTGTAAAATACACTAAATGGCCAAGTGCATTGGCATATGATGGGATGAACAATGAAATGATGAAATGAACAATGAAATAATGAAACCCTAGAAGGGTTAAGTAAGGGTGTAAACCACACCAAAAGGCCAAGTGCATTGGCATAAGACGAAACGAACATTCACGTAATAAGAGGTGAATAACTATGAAAAGCAAAGGTGCTAATAATTATGAATGTGGTGACAACATGATATGAGGCTAATGTAAATGATGAGAGCAATCTCAAATGAGCCTAAGTAAATGTTACCAATACGTACTCACCTATGAGAGTGTAAGATAATGAAGAGACCAGTCTCTATGAACACTCTAATGAGAGTATTGAGCTTAACACACTCAATACGAATGATGAGATGAGAAATCATCTAATGAGCTATGGTGTCCTCATACTAGAAGCCAGCTTCCATGACGTATGAGATATGAAATGGAACTTTATACTGAGCACCGATAGACTAGCTATGAGCGGTGATGCCTTCTTTCGGGAAGGGCGGAGGTTCACGTAACTCTCATGAGATGAGACCGTCCGGCTTGCCAGGTATGGGTCTCCTTATATCTCCTAGTCTTCGAACCTATACTTCCAATATAGGGATCTGGCGGGGTTAAATTCCCATGTACGCTAGCATTTTATTGGATCACTTTAGCCGGTGATTCCACCTCTTTTCGGTGTGGGGGAGACACTGGATTTCATGATGCTCACATGATATATGTCGGTTAAAGTTAAAGTTCCCAATGAATGTATGAGGCCAGCATCAAATGATGCACATAATGAAATGAATGATACTAAAGGTGTTAGGATAGGATAATCAAAGGTGAGTTAGATTCAGGTAATAACACTAGGTTATTCTTGATCATTGCACAGCAAACCCGATGAAAGTCGTAAACTACACCCTAGGTATAGCTGGTTTTCACACTGGCCTATGAACGAAATGAAATGAAGTATTTATGAATGAATGAAGCAGACTCTGTGTTTGCTAATGAAGACTCCCTAGTTGAGTTCCCATATGTTGAGCCCTCATTTCTGGGATGTCTTAATGTTAAGTCCATGATTCCAAGGTCTCATGGCATATGAATGAAAGACATTAAAGAAGTTATGTGCTACATGCAAAAGGTGCTATGTGCTATATGATATGTGTTATGTGTAAATGTTATGTTCTGTGTGCAAATGTGATAAGTATGATGACATATGTTATTCTCATGGCATAACTTTCCTATTCCAAATCTGGAAAGCTCACTGACTTTCCTAATCTAAATTTGGAAAGATCATTTACTTTACTAATCCAAATTAGGAAACTGTCCAAATCTCAATTTGGCAAGTCCACTGACATGACTTCCAGAAACCATGTTGTTAGGAAAGAGCTATTCTTTCTCATGCATGTCCTTGGTGTGTTCTTGCATATACCCATACTTAGTACAAGTGTGTACTAACCCTATACAAACTCTACTATTTTAGGTGCAGACACATGTGGACGATAGAGCTACAGGATCATCGCTGCAGTTATTCGGACGTCCAGCATTCATCCGGTTTTGGTAGGTCCTCATGCTTTCGAGGATGCTACTATTTTATGTTCTAGCTTAGCTTAGGAGTTGAGATAGTGGAGCATGTTCCACTAACGTTTCTTTCTTATTTTATTCAGACTATGTATTGGTGCCATTTTGGCAATTATACAATTATGTTTATTGAACTATTCCTTTCATTTGATTAGCTCTTAATGATTAGATGGTTGATGTTGAACAAATTAAGAATGTATTATAAATGGTTAGTAAGTAATGTTTAGAAACAAAAAGTTTCAAATTTTCCGCTAAAAATTAACCTATGTAAAGTAAGAATGACGTAAGTAGGCTTGTCTGCGACCTCTGAGAGGTCAATGACGCCGGTCTCGTCTGGGGTCTAGATTCCAGTCGTGACATTTCTACAAGAATACAAGGTGATATATGTGGACTTATTAACACTGCATGTGGATTATTTCAATATTATTTGGTCTTGATAGATGCATCTAAAAGATGGTCACGTGTGTTATTTATGTAAGCTCACTATATGGTTTTTGCGAGGTTGTTAGCTCAAATAATAAGATTAAAATCACAATTTCCAGATTTTACAATAAAGACAATTTTTCTTGATAATGCTGGTGAGTTTAAATCTCAGACATTTATTGATTATTGTTTATCCATTGTAGTACTAGTTGAACATCATGTTGCACATGCTCATATGTAAAATGGTATTGCAGAGTCATTGATTAAATGTCTCCAATTGATAGATACACAATTGTTAGTGAGGACAATATCCCTGTTACTGTTTAGGGGAATTCTATTTTCCATGTTGCGGCACTTCCGCACATAAGGCCAACCAGTTATAACGACATTTCCCCATTGCAATTGGTTTTTGGTTAGGAGCCAAACAATTCCCATCTTAGAATCTTTGGTTGTGTGGTATATGTTCCTATTCCTCCACCAAAACGTACAATAATGGGTCCCTAAAGAAGTTTGGGGATAGATGTTTGGTATGAATCTCGTTATTTAATAAAATACTTGGAACCTAGAATTAGAGATTTAGTTACGATAAGATTTTCTGCTTTTAATTTCGATGAATCACTATACCAAACATTAGTGGAGAGAACAAAAGCAGTTGGGAAATGAGATAGATTGGAATTCACTTTCTCTCTATCATTCAAATCCTCGAACAAAACAATGTTTGAAAGATGTTCAAAAGATAATTTATTTGAAGAATGTTGCAAACCAACTGCCATATGCATTTACTAGCGTTCCATGGGTTACTAAATAATATAACCTAATTGTTATGATCAAGTTCAAATTGATGTTCCGATGGGATAAAATGTTAAGGCAAATGAATCTGGACCACGCTTAAAATGTTGTAAACCAATTGGTTCCAAGGAAAAATATTTTTGAAAAAGAAAAGAAATAAATGATCAAGTTGATCATAATATTTCACGACAGGGGAGCACCACTAGAAGTAACCGGTTTCGTCATCCTCACAGAGGACTAAAACTAGCCTCTTAGCATTCATCATTACGTTTCATAGGTTAAAATGCGGAAAATTTTTAACCTTTATGCATGTTGAGGTATACATAGACCTCTTGTTTACTTTAAATATATACATATGGAGTTTAATTAGACTTCTCGCATAGGAAGCTTATATAGACATATCGTTTAGTTAACATAATCAACATAAAAAGAGTTTAGTCTAATAATACCGTCTCAAATTGAACCATCTAAATGAAGTATAATATTTGGACATAGCCCTTACACAAGTACATATTGCCACATAGGGATTAAAACAAATGTCTTGAAGAATAAGGAAGAAACGAATGTATTTTAGACTATATCAATACAAATAGGGTAGATCAAAGGCACCATACTCAAACATGGAAGACTCACCAACTACTTGGAGGAAGAAGTCCAAGTATCCTTGCAAAGTGGCCTACAAGCTCTTCAATGGACGGAACTTAAAATATTGGGGAAAAGGGAAAAAATATAGGTTAGTAAAAACCACATGTACTAAGTATGGTTCCTATTCATAAAATCATCAATGCATGAGAAAAGGCACAATTTAGTCAAAAACATGTTTTATGATCAATGACTCTGTAACAACCCTAAAAATGGATATGAAAGTAATACTTAATGTGTCTAGAATGCCTACGATAAGATCGGGTTCACACGGATTGATGCGTGTAGAACCCGACCTCGGAACCCTTGCTATAGCCAAGCCAACTAACTTGGTGAGTTAGTTGAGCTTGGAAAGGTTGGGTCCAACCATTTTGGGCTCTCGAATACGAAGATTTACTCGAAGGAGTCTTTACCGGACTTAAAAAGGGGAAATCTTAGGTTTGCAGGGTCTAGGGGTAAAATGGTCTTTTTCCAGGCTAAGGGTAGTATCGTAATTACCCTAAATATATAATTAATTATTTAATTAATAAGGTAGAGGGGCAATTTGGGGAGAGAGGGTGGAAAATTGGCTCTTGAAGTGAAGTCTTGCTCCACCCGGGTTCGAACCTAGGTGGAAGCAATGAATTAAATTTGTTTTTAATTTAAGTTGTTAAATTAATGTAATTAATTAATATTTATTATTTATTAGCTGATTTAAAATAAAAGGAAATCACATTTTATAATAATTAACTAAACCTTATTTGACTTAGTCCTAAACTAGACTCCTAAGCCTAAGGTAACTCTCCTCTCTCATGCTCATCTCTCTCTCTCACGTCTCTATCACTCTCACTCACGATTCTCTCTGCCAAATAACTTCAAAAAACAGTAGGTAAACCAAAGTTCTTCACACTTGAAGAACTCACAAAGAAAATATAAGAAGACAAACGAAATCAATCACGTAGGCAAAGAGAAGTTTGTCCGTCGAGTTGGTGTTGACTTTGAGGGGATTTTGACGTGATCTTTGGAGAAGATTTTGGGCAGAAAGTCGAGGGTTGAATGTCATAAAAGGTATTGGTTTTCTTACTCTTGGTCCCTTTCCAAAGAGACCCCTAGGATTCAGTCGATTCTAATCCAAAAACTAGGATTGTTTCCCCGTTGCATGTCCCTGTCACTAGCTCCCATTGAATCATAGGTTGGTTATGTTTGCTGGTAGAAAACTAGGGATGAAACGTGTTTTCGTGATGATTATGTGTTTATATGTATGTTCGAAATTATGTGACTTATGTTGATGTTTTTCAGAAATTATGTGTACATGTGTGTGCAATGTGAAACCGCATCTATGCGCCTTGGGTTAAGGCTCTAAAATGTGATGTTGTGATTGTATTTCATGTACAAATGATTATGTAATTCGTGATTTTCATATGAGTTGAAATGTGGCTGATTTGAGTGATAATCTCTTGGATAATCGAATCCATGAAAAATGCACCTAAGAACGTATTAAATGATCTACGAATTACCCTATGAATTTACGTGTAAATGTTGATGAAAGTATGATGAAAAATTAAAAGAAAATTTCCTGATTTAAGTGAGGAATTTCGATCAAGTTAAGGGGTTTCAAAATGTTGTGAAAAATGAATTAAAACAAATGAGGTCATGGAGGATTGAACCCGTGACCTCACCATGTTAAAAACCATGAAAATAAAGAAGTAAAAAGGAATGTGGTGAAGGGGATTTGAACCATGGTCTTGGCTGGAAAATAAGCTATAAAAAATAAGAATGAGAGGAGTGGGATTCGAACCCACAACCTCTCAGACACCTTAAGGAAAAATGTAAAGAAAAGAAATGTGAGGTGTGGGAATCGAACCCACGACCTCTTAGGCGGATTTAAGAAGAATTAAAAATGGAAATAAAAGAAATGTGAGGCGTGGGAATTGAACCCACGACCTCTAGGCAGTAAAGGAGAATTACAAGAAAAATAAAGTGAAGTTGTGGGGGTTTGATCCCACAACCTCATGGTCAATGTGAAATAGTCAAGGAGAAATAAATAGAAATTAAAGAGGGGCTGTGTTGGTTTCAATCATATAACAATTATATCTTAAAATACTTGCATACTTCATAGCCAATTCAATAATCTAGGGTTAGGATGAGGAATACTTGCTATCAACATCACAACCACAAATTAGACATGGAAGCATTACTATCTAAGTAAATCATACCTTATTGCCATTACATTGCCTGTATTCTTCAATTACAAAAATAATACATATCCAATGCATGAACAAGGTAAATTCAAGAAGTAATACATAGCAATTTCTATTCTACATATTCATATAGTCATCATCTTTGCATTTACAATAGAACTTCGAGGTATAATGAGTGTAGGGGAGAAAAAGGGTTCAAAGAGACAATATTGAGTGATTACCAACAATTGACCAACAATACTTAGTTAAACAATGATAAAAGACTATAATTCATCACAATTGAATTACAATTTCGTTTTGAAAAGAGAACCCATGTCTAGATTGAAACATTTAACACCTCTCAAAATGATTTAGGTAATACTAGAGCCTAACACTTGTGTCTTGATGTTTTGAAGTCCTAAAATGGTTTATAATACTGTTAAGAGGCAGTGTTGAATGTTTCATGAAGTTTGGAAGTCAAATTTCCAAGAACGTCCACGACGTTCAAAAGGTTTTCCTTGAAACGTCCTAGTACGAGTATATTCAGGTTGGAAAAGTCAGGGAAAAACTCCCCAAGGACCAACCAAGGGGTTCTTGAGGAGGACCCAACTCAACAGCCCAAAGCTGTCAAAACCATCCCCAAACGACGGAGGCAATCGACGCCCAGTAGGCTGGTCGACGCCCCGTCGATGGAGGCCTATGTTGACACCTAGTTGCAGGTGCATAAGCTCCCAAATGTGAGGCTCTGTCCCAATCGACGACTTGCCAGTACGGCTCATCGATGGTCGACGCCTCATCAATGAGGAGACATCGATGGGCCTATATTTTCTTGCAATGTCTCTAACGAGGGTAGGGGCATTTGGGTAATTAATCTAGCATTCTTAAAATTAGTTGGACGAATTCTTAATGGTATTTTGGGTACTTTTAGTGGGTTTATAAGTCTTAAACACTAAGATGAATTCATTATTTCAAAATCAAAATCAAAAACCTCTAAAAAACTCTCTAGAACACTATTGAAGCTTGAAGGGAGATTTGATCTTCAGGATAATTTCTCCATCAACTCTTCTCAATTTTCGTGGTCTAGCATCAATTAAGTTATGACTTTCATCCTTGAATTCAAGGATCCAATCCTCAAAGTGATTTTCTAAAGCTTTCTCAAAAAGATGAACTTCTAAATTGTAATCTAGCCATGAGCTCTTGCATAAAACGTTTCGAATCATTTTATATTGATTGAATTGAGGTTAATTTGATGATTTAAACCTAAACTCTATGAACCCATGCAAATCATGAAACCCTAGTTTTGACTACTTAGTGGGTGAATTGATTTTGTCTCTATACTATTGAATTATTGTGTAGTTTGATTAGGACTATTTAATTATGAAAGAATCATATTAGAATTGTAAGTAGGCTATCCTAATTTGATAATTTCATCTTGCATTATCTTTGATTCATTGTATATTGAGATTATTGGATTGAATTGGTGACTATGGTTATTGGTAAGAGTCTTTGTATATTGAGTTGGTTTTATTGACTATGGTTTGGAGTTGTGAGGTTGGATTGATGATATGTTGATACACTCAAATTACACTTCCTTACATATGTATAAGTGGTCATATCAAGTAAATAAGCCAACAAGTAGGTTGGGGTCGATCCCACGAGGAAAATAGTTTAGACTTAACTTCAATGAACAATCACGTCTATTTAGTCAAGTCCTTTCCGAAAGCAGGTAATTAAAGGGGGGTTTTGTGAAACAAAATTGTTTAATTATTTTTAAGTTAAACAAGTATCAAGCGTGAAACTTTAGTGTTTATCAAGTTGTGAGAAAAAAACTAGGGTGTAAGTGTTCCCATAGTTTCATAACGCGGTAATCCTAGCTATAACAATTCTTTTCTTGTGTCATGCATGCAAAGTGATAAGTTAGGTATCTCTAAATTCTTGGTCCGGCATTTAGAGAATTTCACCTCGTACCTTGGTCCGGCTACGTGTGTCTAAGCTACTAACCCTTACCTTTACTTTATATTAAGCATCATATTCGATGTATGGCTTAGTTATTACATCACACCAATCGAAACATGCCTATTATATAGTGTCCCACTAAATCTATGTTGATAATTCTTTTCCAATTAACTACCCCCTTGGTCCTGCAAGTAGAAATAAGGCGAGTTCTAATGCCTTCACTCGTTTAAAAGACTTCTAAGCAAAAGAATTATCAATGCGTGCAAGAACCTATTTGAGAAATGTTATGTAACTAGTTTTACTTTGTTAATCACCCATGTTTCCCACAACCCTAATTGTGGATTTAGTTACACATGTCTAGAAGTACACAATTCATAGTTAATAAACAATAATTTATGAACTTACTTTGACAAGGTTGACGAAAATCCATAAATTATACTTGAAACAACAAAATTCACTTGAAAATCGTTTCCGGAAACTTGAATTAATTGCCCAAGTTGAAAAATCCAATCTCCAAGAACAAAAGTATGAAAATAGTAAAGGAATCCAACCCCAAAAACTAGGTTTTTTACCCTATTTATAAAAACATTGTCTTAAACAAAAAGGAAAAAAAATAAGGAAAGTTTGTCCAAAAAACGCGGCTTAAATAGACGACCCCACAGATGGTCCGTCGATGAAACTACGGACCGTCGACTGCCTTCGTCGGTCTAGACTTAGCTTTTTCTTCTGCCTTCAATTTTCCGTCGATGCTTCTCGTTGTTTCATACTTATGTTTTTCTTCAACACTTGGTACTAGGACATTCTCTGATCACATCGACGTTTTGCCCGGACGGTCCTTTGATTAACCGACGGACCGTCGATCCTTCCGTAGCCCCACATTTAGTCAGAATTCCCCGAGTTGCTTCTAGATGCCTGAACCTCCAATCAACGGTCTCCATCTACGGTCCGTCGATGGGACAAAAGCCCGTCAATGGCTTCGTGGGTCACTTCTGCACTGATTCATCACATCCTTCTACATTTTAGTTTCGAACAGTTTCCTGCAAAACAAAGATAAAAACACATTAAAATTACCACAAAAAGGCTCTAGACACACACCAATCTTAAGGAAAAAGCATTGAAAGTATCGTGAAACCACGATACATCAACACCCTCAACTTAAACTCATTGTTTGTCCTCAAGCGACGCACTATGACTCACCACAACACTTTTGTACAAAAGTATCCTCTTTTAAGCTTTCGCAATTACATGTCTATCAATCCCAACTTTTTCATTGCTTTAGTGCAGGCTTTTACTCTTAGTGTCACTAGGCTCATTCATGTGGATCAGACCATGACACAGACTCACCACGCACCGACACCTCTTCTCTTTTATCTCTCACCAAGGTACCAACTTTCCAATATGGCAACTACAGCCCTCACTTCAAAAGATATCCTCCTTTTTCGCACAGGGATTTCAACTTTTTGTATAAGGATCATTATTCAACACTCACGCTCAAAACAACTTCACAGCTAGTTGGTACTTGTCGCCATAGGCTTGCCCTTATTTTCACTACTTAAATTCACCATATTAGACTCTTAGGATCACGATAGGACTTTCTTTGCTTGTAACGAAGTCTCAGGGTCAGGTACGGTACATATGGGTACATTTTAGTGACTTTTTGCCCTCCTTGACATTACGGCTAAGCATCCTACCTTTTTCATCGTCTATTATGCCCTACTTTTTCTTTTCTTGTAATCTTTGCCTTGTTTTCTCCTTTCTTTCTCTTTTTGTGGAAGTGACTCTTACTTTTTTTTTCCATTGTTAAATCTCTTTCTTTCTTTTTCTTTCTTTACTCAATTGACAATTTTGACTGAGTCACTTCCCTTATTCACTAGTTCTTTTGTTTTCCACGTTACTCTTTTCATTCCCCACTTTTTGGGACATCACTCATAATAGCCACCCTTAACTTATGGCTTTGCAATGAGTCGAGGTACACAATACCCAATTTTGGGTCAGGGCCAAGACGAGGTCCGTTTCTGCATAAGCCACCCTCAACTTATTCTTTTGGCCTAAGTTGAGTGCAAATGTCTAAGGAGGGACCAGGGCCAACACATTATACCCAAGGAAGATGAGTTGTTGTAGAAAAGAAATGTCTATTTTAAGCTCAAAATATTTGGATAAAAAGGGATATAATTTCATTTGGTTCTCTTTTATTTAGGCTAAAGATTTGCTAATTTAAACAAGGGCCTATGATCCTTTCCTAAATGTCTAACACAAATTCCTTTTTGCAGGACTAACTGGGTAAGTTCTAACTGGGTACCAACAGTGGAACAATAAAATTTCCCCACACTCTATTGACACATCGTTACCCTATCATATTATCGGACACCTAGATAGAGTGTTAGATTGAGGGTCATGCAGTGGTGCATCTCTATGTCATACTTAGAGCCAACAAGTTCAACTTTCATCATACATATTTATGCAAGCATTTTTTTTAGAACGGTATACCATTCATGTTTAGCCATCATTCTTCATTATTTAACTTTTATACTTTGTAGAAGATACTACACATGCCGGTTCAACAATAAAGTAATCAGGCTCTTGGGGCAAAAGAACACAGGCAAGAAAAACCCCTAAGAGAGGATCGTGAGTTGGGCTACTCAGACTTCACCCTATCACTCACTTTATATTTACCCCACCCCCAACCAAAAAAACATGCAATTGTCCCCAATGCATAAGAAATAAAAAGAAAATGTGGTAGGTGAAGCAAGCCTGAGGCGCAAAGCGCCAAAGATCAACAAGCAGGCAGGTCCGGTTTCCCGGAACCCGCTTCCTTAGTAGTAGAGACAACATCAGTGGTTCCCACAATAATATCTTCACCCTCAATGGTGCTCTTCTCAACACCCTTCAATCTGGAGCTAGACGCCCCAGCAGCCAACTCTCGAGCCCTCATCTGTCGGGCATCCTCATCAACCAATGAAGCTCTCCTTGCAGCCTCCATATCAGTCCGCTCCTTCTTCCTAGCCCGAGCATCATCACTCTCACTGGTTCGGCTGTAAAGGTAACTCTTGGCACGCTCACGTGGCGGAGGCACCGGTGCAGTGGTTGTAGTGAACAGTGCAACAAGCATTGTGTCCTCTGCGAGCTCCACATGTGCGGTCTTGGGCTCGGGTCCCCTGATCGCAATTATAGCATCAACATCGGCCCGCAGACTCGCCACAGCCGCCTGAAGAGTCGTAAAATTAATGCTGGGTGCTGGCCGTTCTAAGACTCTCAACTAAAACGCATCGAGGCGCTGGTGGACCGCCTGAATTCGCTGCTCCGTCTGTTGAGCTACCTTCTTCTCAATCCGGTCCTCAGCCTCGTCAATGGACTTCTGCATCCAATGATGGATATGGTGCAGCAAGGTGGCCATCTGGGCCTCTAACTTCTGGACCATATTGACAGGGAGGAACTCGGTGCCCTACTAGTGCCAGGGGCAGACTCGACCGGGGTGGTATCCATAGGCTCAGAAGAAGCATGATCAGCCCCTTGGGCTAACTCTACCGTCTCCTCCAAGTTCGCACTTAGCGGCTACACCTCAATATGTGGCCCTCTCCGTGGTGCCGACACATTTGACTCATCCCTGATAAGACCAATATCTACTGTCTCGGTCGATGTACAGAGGACATCACAATGCCAAATGGGCACGCCGACATCCCTGCATAGCTGAATGATCATACATGCAAATGGGTAAGTGGTAGAGTGCTTAAAATCCCTCTCATGCATAATGGAGATCAACAATTTGTTAAAGTCGATCTCAAACTCGGCTACCATAGTTGCTACCAAGACCGCTCTATCCCAAGTAAGTATATTATCTGCAGCTGTGGGGGATAGGCGGTGGCGGACTAATAGCCAAAAGAACTTGGCTATAAAAGTGAGGTTGGCCTTCTTGATAAGGCCTCTGAGATCCAACATCCAGTCAGCTCCCACACCGTCAATGGATAGCTGCTGTGCAATCCACCTGTTGGTGGAATCTCTCAAATCTCTCTTCCGCATAAAATGGCCACTCTTGACCACTTCCCACCTGTAGTCAAACTCTGCGGTGAGGGAAACCCTCTCGGCATCAATGACCTCCCCGTATAGGAAGCGGCGGATGGCAGGAGAGACATGTTCACCCGGCAGCCTCGAACTCGGACATATGCGAGCTGTGCATGTTTGGCGGGTTCGACCTCCTGTACAAAGAACCTCAGAGAGCCGCTATGAAAGAGGCGTAGAATTCTCGCACCATCTCCTCACTTTAAGGCCTCACACTCCTATCCATCGATTCGAGCCGGTTGCGGGTAAACAAGTCATGCATTGCAGGGACTATGTGTAGGATACTAGTAAGAACCCGCCGCTCAACTGTCTACGTCCGAGTCATCACCCCCTTATCGTTCAGCAACTTGGCATCCCTGTATATCTGGTACTGGCCATCTACGCACCACCGGTTGGGCTCTTCAACAACTGGTGCAGAGACCTCATGATGGGTTGCCGGATCAGACTCCGAACTTTAGACCTCATTGGACGAGGCATTGCGTGCAGGAACGGGTGGGAGAGTGGCTCCCTGTGATTCGGAACTGGAGGTTGTGGCCTCATTCGACCCTATAGATTGGGCTGACTCTAAATCGTAAGCCTCTTCAAAGCCAGATGCTCCCTCAAAACTCAAGGCAGACCCAGACGGTGTGTCGGTCAGTGTGCGCTCCTCATCAGACTGGAAGGCAGCTACTACGCCGGGAGCCACCTTCTTGGAGGTGCCCCGAGTTTCTCTAGTAGCTTGTGTTGGGGTCTGGATTCCTTGGGACACGTATTCTGGATCACGCTCATCATCGGACAAGCCATTCATCCGCAGGGATGGTTCCACGGACTTGGACCGTCCCCAGGAGTAGACGATATCTGGTTTGGGGTCCATGAGTACCTGAAAAGGAAGATGTTAGTTTCATTGTAATTAACCTACACAAGCAACATAATCGACACAAAACCTGGATACACAAGACATATGTTATTGTAGAATTGCAGGATTGGGCGACGGGCAGTATCGACAGCCCGTCGATGAATCGACGGTCCGTCGGTAGTGACCGTCGGTGGACACTTACGAAATTTTAGGAGTATACTTTCTTTAAAACATTCAGTTAGAAATGACGGACGTGCAGAGCGAGCCATGTATCAATCGACGAACCATAGTCCACTTCTGTCGTCTAACACTTAGAATAATTGAGAATTGTTCTGAGATCATGGTTTAAGTTAGAAACGACGGACCGTAGTACACTTCCGTAGTTCCAAAGTTAAGTAGATTCAGACGTAAGCCATCGATGGACCCCATCGACGGTCCGTAGACGGGGTCTCGTTCTGTTGGTCAGAGACAAGTTTTTAGGACTTTATTTTAAGCACACAATTTTACACTTTTAAGCAGATCACAAGTTCTCTCACTACATACTATAAGTTAGGAGACCAATTCATCATCCTTAGGTCTTTGATTTAGCAAATTACGGTCATGGATTTTACTAGACTATTAAGCCCTAAGTTGGAAAATTAACAAGAAAATAGAATTTATACATATTCCACCCCCAACCCATTCACTTTCTATCATTCTAAGGGATATAGAACCCAATTTTTAACAAGTTTAACATGCAAATTGGTCCCTAAGTCAAGACTCACACACAATCTATTCGTTTCCACAAACAAATGAACGAGAATTCATTGAGCAAAGGAAAATGAAATAGTTGTAAGTTGTAGTGGGGTTAAATAAGTGGGTGATCTTGCAACACCAACCTACGTGCCCGCCTGTAAACACGGACCGGAGAACACACAAAGGAGACGGAGTAAAAACTGGGAGATTAGGGTTTTGGAGTTTCTGGGATTCTGGGACAGTTTGATTATTTTAGAAGAGAATTGAATGAAGTTAGTGTGGGAGTTAATGGAGAAAGTGGGGAATTAGGGGAGGGAAACGGTTGGGAGGGAATTTTAAAATATGTGGGAGGGTAACTGAATGGTTGTATCTTAATATAGCCGGTCGGGTCGGGTCGGGTCACTTGTTTTTGTGAACTGACAGTACCCCGTCGACGGTCCGTAAGTCAGTCGACGGTCCTTCAACTGGACCGTCGATTGTGCCCTAAATTAGATAAAATTGTAAAACATCCTAGGATCTATGGACACCATCGACGGTCCATCGATGGAACGACGGCCCGTCGGTTGGTCCGTAGATCTGTCCACCAGAACAATTTCTGCAGAATTCTTGTGGTTTGGTCCCTGCACATTGAGAACCCATTAAGCCATTCTTTTTGTGTTTTTTGGACACTTTTTAGACACGGACCCTAAACTACTCTCTAGCCAACATACTAAAAAAAATACATGAACTTGAGTAAACCAAAACGAAAATAAGAGAATGTAGATATTCTTACAAAGAAAAGCAAAACCTATTGTTGGCTAGAGAATACACATTGGGTTGCCTCCCAAGAAGCTCTTGATTTAACGTCGCGGCACGACGCAAGACCCTTGATTACTCAGACTTCATGAAGATGATATGCCTCAACCACTTCATGGGCACTCTCCGCATGCCCTTGGTAGATCTTGATTCTTTGCCCATTTAACGTGAACCTTGCACCCTGCTTGTTCTCCAACTCAATCGCTCCATGTGGGAAATTTAGTGATCAAGAATGGACCAGTCCATTTGGACTTAAGTTTTCCCAGAAACAAGCCAAACCTTGAGTTAAACAGAAGCACTAAAACCCCAACCACAAATTCACGCATCTCAATCTTTTGGTCATGGTACTTCTTCATCTTCTCTTTGTAGAGGGATGAACTTTCATATGCTTTTAGGCAAAACTCATCAAGCTCATTCAACCTATTTAGGCTCTGTTCTGCTGCTTCATTCTAATCCATCTTCAGTTTCTTCATCGCCCACATCGCCTTGTTCTCTAACTCAACCGGCAAGTGACAAGCCTTCCCATATACAAGTTGGTATGGAGACATACCTATGGGGGTCTTGTATGCCGTTCGGTAAGCCCAAAGAGTATCATCAAGCCTCTTTGACCAGTCCGTTCTATCAGCATTCACTGTTTTCGACAGTATCTGCTTGATTTCTCTGTTGGACACCTCAACTTGCCCACTAGTTTTTGGATGGTATCGAGTGGCTACATTGTGGCGGACCCCATATTTCTCCAAAAACCCTTTGAACAACTTGTTGCAAAAGATAGATCCCCCTTCACTAATAATGACCCTAGGGTTGCCAAATCTGGAGAAGATGTTTTTCTTCAAGAACGCGGTAACACTTTTCACTTCATTGTTGGAAAGTGCTTTGGCTTCCACCCATTTTGACACATAATCCACCGGCACAAGAATATATTTCAGCGCATGAGAACTCACAAACGGATCCATAAAATCAATGCCCTATACATCAAACAACTCAATCACTAAAATGGGATTTAAAGGGAGCTCTTGCCTCTTAGAAATTCCTCCATCTTTCTATCACCTATAACATGACTTGGCGAACTCATGAGCATCTTGGTGAATGGTTGGCCAATAGTACCTACATAGCAAGATCTTGAGGGCCGTCCGGATACCACTATGATGCCCACCCACAGGCGAGGAATGACATGCCTCTAAAACACTCAGCATCTCAACTTCCGGCAAACAACACACAACGGCGAATAAGCCCATCGGCACAACTCCAGTATAAATAAGGCTCATCCCAAAAGAACTTTTTCACATCATGCATGAACGTTTTCCTCTGATAGAAGGACAAGTCAAATGGGACTATAACACTAGCCAGATAATTCGCAAAATCGGCAAACCATGGAATCAAGTCATGAGAAGCGTCCAGTACATGCTCATCAGGGAAGGTATCATCAATTTCAGCCTTTTCACCCAACTCTCGGATAGCTTCATCCTCTAATCTGGACAAGTGATCGGCAACTTGATTTTCAGTTCCTTTCCTATCTTTCACCTCAAAATCAAACTCTTGAAATAGTAGCACCTATTTAATCAACCTCGGTTTTGCATCCTTCTTTGCCATCAAATACCTCAAAGCGGAGTGATCGGTATACACTATGACTCTCATGCCAAGCAAATAGGAGTGAAATTTTTCGAAAGCAAATACCACAACAAGGAGTTTTTGTTAAGTCACATTATAGTTCTTTTGATCTTCATTTAGGGCCTTACTTGCATAATAAATGGGGTGAAGGATATCATCCCTTATTTGTCCCAATACCACACCAATAGCAACCCCACTAGAATCACACATCACCTCAAATGGTTTGCTCCAATGTGAGGAAATAATTATGGGTGCAGACACTAACCTCTCCTTCAACTCTCCAAACGCCTTCAGACATGATTAATCAAAATAGAATTTACATTCCTTCTCAAGTAACTTGCATACAGGTTGTGCAATTTTTGAGAAATTTTTAATAAATCTCCGGTAGAAGTCCGTATGTCCCAGAAAACTTCTCACACCTTTGACAGAGATGTGTGGAGAAAGTCTCTCTATAACCTCAACTCTTGCTCAATCAACCTCTATCCCCTTCTCCAATATGCGATGACCCAATATTATACCCTCTTTCATTATAAAGTGATATTTTTCCCAGTTTAATACAAGATTACAATCTTCACATCTTTTGAAACCTCGACCAAGTGACTCAAACACCAATCAAAGGAGTCACGAACAACTGAAAAATCATCCATGGACACCTCAATAGTGTCCTCTACCATAGCGGAGAATATCGACATCATACATCTTTGAAAAGTAGCTGGTGCATTACACAACCCAAAAGGCATCCTCTTGAATGCGAACGTCCCATAAGGGAAAGTAAAGGTGGTTTTCTCTTGTTCCTCCGGTGCAATAAAATTCTGATAATAACCCGAATAGCCATCCAGAAAAAAAATACCATCATTTTCCTACGAGTCTATATAACATCTGATCCATGTAGGGCATAGGAAAATTTTTCTTCTCACTCCACACATTCAACTTATGGTAATCCATAGAAACTCTCAATTTGGTCACCGGACTCATTGGAACAAGCTCATTCTTCTCATTAGGTACTACTGTCATACCCCCCTTTTTTGGCACACACTTAACAGGGTATACCCAACTACTATCTGCAATATGATATACGACTCTGACATCCAACCACTTAATAATCTTCTTCTTCACTACCTCTTGCATAGGTGGATTCAAACGTTTGTAGTGCTCACTACTTGGCTTGTGATCGGGCATGAGTTGGATTTAGTGTGAACAAATACCGGGAGAGATCCAATAATGTCTGTAATAGTCCAACCAATGGCTCATTTGAACCTATTCAAAACTTCCACCAAACACTATACTTGCTGCACATTCAAATCCGACGCAATAATTACCGGCAAAGTGTCATCTCTTCCCAGGAATACATACCTCAAATGAGGCGGTAGAGCCTTAAGGTCTAATTATGGAGCCTCCTCAATAGATGGTTTTGCGGGTGGAGACTCGCGATGCTTCATATCTAATTCCAATTTTTTTGGTTTGAACCGATATTGACCTCGTTCAAGTGCCTCAACCAAAGAATCATACTCTTAAACACCATCACTCTCAAAATTCATGATCACTGCCTCTAGTGCCTCAACACCAATGAGCTCTTCAATTTGCACATCAGATATACTCTCAACCATGTAAGATAAAGCAGATACCGTTTTAAGCTAACCACTCTGCTTCATGGTCCTACAAATGTTCAAGGTTGCTTCCTCATTATTTAATCGAAACTTCATCTGCCCTTTCTCTATATCAACCAAGGTGCGACCAGTAGCAAGGAATGGCCTCCCAAGAATAATAGGCACCTCAAAGTCCACCTCATAGTCAAGAATGACAAAACTGGCCGGAAATATAAATGAATCCACTTTCACTAACACATCATAGAGTATCCCAATAGGCCTCTTCACTGTTCGATCGGACATCAGTAACTGCATTGCCGTAGGCTTTGGGTCACCCAAACCCAACTTCTTGTAAATGAAGAGATGCATGAGATTTATGCTTGCACCTCGATCACATAGGGCTTTAGCAAAGTGTAACAAACCGATGGTACATGGAATAGTGAAAGAGCTCGGATCTTCTTTCTTTTGCACTAGAGACCTTGTAGAAATAGCACTACAATGTTGCATTCCATCATCATCCCCAAAACTCACCGATCTCTTCTTTGTAACTATATCTTTCATAAACTTGTCATAACCGGGCATTCCAAGAGCTTCTATCAAAGGGACATTGATGGAAAGTTGTTTCAACATAGAAATAAAACGCCGGTGTTTACCATCCTCAGTCTTCTTCATCAATCTTTGCGGGAATGGCGGTGGTGGTATAGGAACGGGGATCACCTTTTGGGGTATCTCTTCTTCTTTCACCGTTTTTTCTACCAACTCACCACTAGTTTCAACTACCTCTTCATCATTTATCACCACATCTTCTACTACAGACGGCATAGGTGGATCAATGGTTTGCTTACCTCCTAGAGTAGTGACTGCCATGCAATGTCCATCATTTTTCGGATTTTGGACGGTATTGCTAGGAAGAGTACCCGGTTTATGTGGGTTCACAAAAGTACATAATTGGGCCATTTGCAACTCAAGATGCTTGATTGAGACTGCATGTGCATCAACCTTTTGCCCAATATTAGCCAAATCACCTCTCAACTCCTTGGTGTGCTCATCACTAGCATTAAACCTCCACATCATCTTTTGCAACATATCTTTAACTCGCGCCATACTACCTCCAACATCCCTAGGAGCAACTTCCCGATTTTGAGGTTGAACATAGGGCCCACTTCGATCGTTTCTGTTACCATAGTTACCTCGGTTGAGGTTGTTGTCGCGGTTGTAGTTTCCATCTCGAACATAGTGTCTCTCTCTATTGTAATTCCCATATTTCTGACCTTGATTTCCTTGACATTGGTGCCAATTCTCCTGATTGGAGCCTTGGGAGTTCGGTCGGAAGCCCCATGTCTGCTCATTCAATGCATAAGAATCCTCTTCAAAGTAGTAGTCATCCACTGGCGGTGGTGGTTTAGTCAAATAATTCACCGAATTTACTTTCTCTGCACTTATAGTGACATGTTTCAATACCAACCCGAGCTCAGTTCTCATTTGAGCCATCTCTTCATGAATCTCATCTACGGTCGGGTTGTGTGTAGCTTACACTGCAAAGGTGTTTCTCCTAGTGTCGGACTTCCTAGTGCTCAAAGCCTTATTGTTTCGAGAGATTTTCTCCATCTTCTCCGCGATCTCTGCATATGTGCACTCACCATAAGAACAACGCAATAGTATCAAGCACTGCCTTATTATTATCATCCTTCCCCCTATAAAATTACTCTTTCAAAGATTCATCATCAATGCGGTGGTTTGGGACACTTCTCACGAATGAGGTCAATCTATCCCAAGAGCTACTCACCGACTCCCCACGCAATGCCACAAAGTTTTTCACTCTATCTTTGTGGTTGAGGTTTTAGACACTGGGTAGTAACGTGCTAGTAACAAATCCCTCAGCTGGTCCCAAGTATAGATCAAATTATATGGGAACTCAGTGAACCATATTGCGGGCTCACCCATCAGTGAGAAAGGGAACACCCTTAACCCGATGACATCCATGTCCATGTCTGGACTCCCTACACAACTATTACACACCGACCTCAGTTTAGCGAGGTGAGCATCTGGATCCTTAGATGGTAGCCCCCAAAACAAAACTCGGGCGGTGAGCATCTGCATCAAGCTACTAGTTACCACTAATTTGTGACCCTATCGTAGAGGAGGTAGGACAAGAGGCCCATCAGAGTCGGATATGTTAATGTTTACCCTATAGAACTCTTGAGGGCGTGGGACGGGAGGTTGCCTCCTCAAAGCACAATCACTAGGGTTCTCCACAATCACTTGGTTGTGAGCATCAATCGGCGGAGGAAGTTGACGGTTGATCCCATCAACTAGATTTGTGGGATTCTGTTGATCATTCATTCTGCGGAGTGTATGGTTAAGTTAAGGATCGAATGGTACGATTGGTTCTCCTCAGCTCCGTGTAATTGGCATACACTAGAGCTAGACCTCAGACAAAAAAAACAAAAGAAAAAAAATAAAATTAGGAAATTGTTGACTAAAATTCAGTAATTTATATTAAAGTTAATCTAAAAGCCACTTTCCCAAGCAGTGGCGCCAAAATTTGATACGCTCAAATTACACTTTCTTATAGAAGTATAAGTGGCCATATCAAGTGAAGAACCCAACAAGTAGGTTGGGATCGATCCCACGAGGAAAATAGTTTAGACTTAACTTTAATGTACAATTATGTCTATTTAGTCAAGTCCTTTTCGAAAACAGGTAAATAAAAGAGGGGCTTTGTGAAACAAAAGTGTTTAATTATTTCTAAGTAAAACAAGTAGCAAGCGTGAAACATTAATGTTTATCAAGTTGTGAGAAAAAATAGGGTGTAAGTGTTCCCCATAGGTTCACAACGTGGTAATCGTAGCTATAACAATTCTTTTCTAGTGTCATGCATGCAAAGAGATAAGTTAGGTATCTCTAAATCCTTGATCCGGCATTTAGAGAATTTCACCCCATACCTTGGTCCGGCTACGTGCGTCTAAGCTACTAACCCTTACCTTTACTTCATATTAATCATCATATTCGATGTATGTCTTAGTTACTACTTCGCACCAATCGAAACATGCCTATTAGATAGTATCGCACTAAATCTATGTTGATAATTCTTTTCCTATTAACTACCCCCTTTGTCCGGCAAGTAAAAATAAGGTGAGTTCTAATGCGTGCACTCGTTAAAACGGCTTCTAAGCGAAAGAATTATCAATGCGTGCAAGAACCTATTTGACAGTTGTTATTTAGCTAGTTTTACTTTGTTAATCACCCATGTTTCCCAAAATCCTAGTTGTGGATGTAGTTACCCATGCCTAGTAGAACATAAATCATAGTTAATAAACAATAATTTATGAACTTACTTGACAAGGTTGACGAAAATCCATAAATTATACCTGAAACAACAAAATTCACTTGAAAATTGTAAGAATCCAAAATTTTCTAAGTTAAGCCCTAGCAATTCTTAAATTTTCGTATAAGGTCATACTTATTGACTCTTAATTTTCTTAGGTTTTAAGGTAAATTTTTTAGTGTGAGAACGATTTTCAATATCAATTAAGGTAATTAGAAAAACCTTGCACAAAGTAGAGTTGAATGTTTCCTTACCAATTAAGTTTAGACATAAGATTTTATTTGGGTACACTTCAAATGACCATATCTGTTAGAATATTATGAGTTACGTGATCCATGACCTATAAGGTTAAAGGTATTTGAATCCTCTTTCCAACTCCACCAATTTCGCATCAATGTAGTTTTCGAGTAAAAAGTTATGACCATTTTAGTGAATAGTATGGTGCAGTCCCGTTTTGGCCGCGGGAAAATAGTAATTAAGGTAATTTCCTCTCCTTTTCCCACTAGGAAAACCTAAAAAATAACGGGTTTGACAAGTCCTATAAAGCCTTACATAATCCTAATTCCATGTTTAAATTCATCATTCTCTTCTCTCTCAAACCCTGTGGCAAAACCTCAAGAAAAAAATCAAAGTAGAAGACTCCATTCAAGAAAATTCAAGATTTGTCAAGATTGTTTAAACAAGGGTAAGTTTGAAGCTAGGATTGAAGTTCTTCATTGATTACTTCACCAAATTTCGTGGATTTTATCCAATAAAGGTATGACTTTTGATCCTTGAAACTCGTTTCACCAAGGAGCCCAACTTTCAAAGATGTTTTCTAAAATATTCAAAAGATGAATTGACCTTTTCAATGATCTACCATGGGTTCTTGCATTAAAGGTTTTAATCACTGTTTAGTAATTGAATTGTGGTTATTAATATGATTTAAACTCAATTAACCTATGAACCCATGAAATTGATGAAACCTAGATTCTGACTAACTTATGGGTTACTTGATATTAGTCTAATGTTTATGAATTAATGTGTAGTTTCTTATGGGCTTTCTAATGATGTAAAAATTGTATTCAATTGATGTCTAATTGGCCTTAGATTGTTAAATATATATTGAATTGACCTAGTTTCATCTATTATTATGATTTATACTTTGAATTGATGTTCATGGCCATGGGTAAGGGCCTTATGGTATTGAATTGGATAATTTAGACATGGGTTGAAGTGGTGCAAATGGATTGGTGGTACGCTGCCCTAATTCTCTTTATTTGATGTTAATTATACTTCAATTATGTTGTGATTGGTATGATCCACTTATGGTGGCAGTGTTATGTGATTGATATGGCCTTGTCGGCGTTATTTTAAGTATATTGATTATCACTCATGGCCATTTCGGCACTACTTGAAGTATTATGATGATTTGTGTAATTGATTATGTGAAGTATGATTATAAATATCTATCTTCTCGTAATGTGAAAGTATGTGTTCTTCTATGGATATTAGGTGATCATGCTGGATTATGACTATGTATTTATGTGTGTTGTCTTAAAGTTGATACATGATTATTCCTACTTGACTATATGAGTATATGATGGTTGTATAGGATGACATAAAGATGATAAGGGTTCTTCCTAAGTGCTTCAAAGAATGATATGTTATACGTGCTAATGTGAATTAATGATGTGTCTTATTTTGGTAGATTATGTCCCTTACTTGATACATGTATATGATGAATATGAACATCTTGACTTAGTAGTGTTAGGCACCTTTGTCTTGTATGTGTATGGATGAATGTTTAATGAAAGTCTAGGATCGATAGACCTAAGATGTGCCCTTCTAAGCATGACTAATATGTGGAATCTTCTATATAGAAAGAAGGTTAAGAATGAGCTATCCTTATAGACCATTGAATGGCAGCCCTAGTGGACCCATCTTTGGTAGGTGCATTATGACTAGGTAATGACTAAGAGATTGTACCTTTTCATATGTCCCTTATATTGAACTTACTCTATGAGAACAAAGTCTAGCACCGAGTGAATATGTTATTGTTTGTAGCTCTACTTAAGAAAGAGACTAGAGTTACAATGTACCTCTACTTGAGAATGAGACTAGAGTACATAAAAGACCTTGATATTCCTTAACCATGTGCCTACATGGGATGTGTCTTAGTTCTACCGTTGGCATGTAGAACACCCTCCATCGGAGTAGGTTTATGACTCCGGATTCCATGCCTAGATAGTATGGTCTATGTCGGTTATTGCCTATTCTCATCATGTGGGATACATGCTAGTGTTGGATAAGTTCTAGGAAGTTTAGGTAGTGGAATGGGACGCTATCTAGACATTGCACGACTAGACTTTGAAGATATTAGTATGTGAGTCCCTAAGTCTTTCCAAGACCATTATGTGAAGTCTATAATGAATGAAATGTCTTTTAATTGACTTAATGAACGATCACGACTTTATCTAAGGTATGATGAATAGAATGTGATCTATCTAGGGTAGCTTTGAGGGTTTCTTAGGTAAGCTTGAAGAGGGTGTATGGGCGGTCTCTTCTTGTCCTACTTAGGTGAATCTTACAGTAACCTTAGGTGAGGAGTTAATGAAAGGAAAATGGAACAATCTTATATTAGGTAGTCTTAAGGATCATTCAGGTGTTCTTAGAGAGGGTGTATGGGTGGTCTCTCTTAGTCTCACTTAAGTTAGTCTTAGGATAACTTTTGGTGAGAAGGATATAAGCTAAAAGGGGTTACTGTGAAGTGGAACTTAGTTCACTGTAATGTTCTTCAATATTTGATTAAATGTTTATGTGATATCTTATATGTTTCTAAAGTGTTAAATGTTGTTCTTATGCTTATGCTATGATGTTTTAATCAAAAAGAGCATGTTTTATATAAATGTCCGTTCATCATGATTTTATGAATTACGACATACTTAGTAAAAGTGTTTGTACTAATTCCATACATTTTGTCTTTTTGAAAAGGTGTTGGTGGCGTTTGAGAGGAGTCTCGAAGTTGAAGCTTGGACTAGTGTTCATTCAAGTAAAAAGTTGGTATGTCCTCACTAGATTTGAGGACATCTTGATGTTTAGTTTTCCTTATTGAAAAGTATTGTAATAGACTTTGCTATTTTCTATATGTTGAAGTATGGGCCGTGTCCCAATATATTCCTATCTCTATGATGGCGACTTTGAGACTTAGCCTTTCATTATGTTTTACTATAAAAGAGATATTTTGAAGTTTTTTTATTTCGTGTGAAAATTTTAAATTCCGCACTACTTTTCATACATGTATGCAATGAATGGTACGAAAAGGGGTTGTCTTAGACCTCCGAGAGGTTGACCACGCCGGTCGCAATCCAAGATTGCACCCTAACTTCTAGGGAGTGATTTCGGGATGTGACAAAAATCATTCCGGGAAACTTGAATTAATTGCCCAAATTTCAAAATCCAATCTCCAAGAACAAAAGTATGAAAATAGTAAAAGAATCCAACCCCCAAAACGAGGTTTTTTTACCCTACTTATAAAAACATTGTCCTAAAATAAATGGAAAACAAATACGGAAAGTGTTTCCAAAAAACGCAGCTTCAATCGACAACCCACAGACGGTCCATCGATGAAATGATGGACCGTCGACTGCCTCCATCGGTCCATACTTAGCGTTTTCTTTAGCCTTCACTTTTGCATCTTCTCTGATCCAATCGACGGACCAACAACACGTCCCATCGATTCACCTACGGTCCGTCGATGCTTCTCGTTATTTCATACATAGCTTTTTCTTAAACACCGGGTACTGGGACATTCTCTAATAAAATCGACGTTTTGCCAGGATGGTCTATCAATCAACTGACGGACTGTCGATCCTTCCATTTCCCCACACTTAGTCAGAATTCCCCGAGTTGCTTCCAGATGCCTGAACCTCCAATCGACGGTCTCCACCTACGGTCCGTCGAAGTGACGACGGGCCTTCGATGGCTTTGTGGGTCACTTTTGCACTGATTCTTCATAGCCTTCTGCATTTTAGTTTTAGACAAATTTCCTGCAAAACAAAGATAAAATCACACTAACATTACTACAAAAAGGGTCTAGACACAGACCAATCTTAAGGAAAAAGCATTGAAAGTACCGTGAAACCATGGTACATCATATGTTGACCTAACTTTCTCTATATTGTGTGGTATATAACTTAGATTATGATGATTTTTTGTATGGTCCACTTATGGTGGAGGTGCTTATGTTCTATACATGTGAATAATATGGCCTCGTCGGCATTACTTTATGAACTATGAAATAATGTGGCCTCGTCGGCATTACTTTATTAATTTATGGCTTTATCATGTTATAACTTAAATATGTGAATATTGTGAAGGTCTTGATGACTTATGTGTTTATGTGGAGTCAAATCATGAGTTCTTCTAGTTGATGATATGTATCTTTAGTCGGATATAGTAAAGTCATTATGTGTATTACTTGATGTTGAAGTATGACACTTCTTGATGGATTATGTGAGACTTGTGATAAATTAGATTAATGATACTATAGTAGTGAATAGGTTGACATATAGTTGACATTGGTTATTCCTATGTGCTTCTTGAATGATATGCTATATGTGGTATAGTATATTATGAGTGTGTCTTATTTTGGTAGACTTGTGTCCCTTACTTTATACATGTAGATGTGAATATGACTTCTTAACTTAGTAGTCTAAAGCTTCTTAGTCTTGTTTGTGTGATTGACATGTGACTTTGAATATAGTTGAGAAGGTCCTTTATGTGGAACCTTCATTCTAGATAGAAGGTTATGATATCCTTGAAGTTGAAAGCCATAATGATATCCTTCTTGTGTGAATGGTGGACTTAGGGTTGGTTGGATGGAACGGCATAAAATCATCCTTACGAAAGTCATTGATCTATCCTCTTGACCATTGTAGGTAGCCTTAGTGGACCTTCTTTGGTAAGGTGTAATGTCATTGGGTTGTGAACTTGATATGGAACCTCTTCAAATTGTCCTTTATTGAAATACTATATGAGAACAAAGGTTAGCACCGATTGAGTATGCTTGGGAATTTGCTCTAACTAAGATGACATAAGGGAACAAAGAAACCTTTGATATTCCTTAACCATGAGCATACATGGGATGTGTCCTAGTTCTACCATTGGCAAGTTGAACACTCTCCAGCGGATTAGGTTTATGACTCCGGTTTTCATGCATAGTTAGTATGGTCTATGTCGTTTATTTCCCATTCTCATCGTATTCGATATCTACTAGTGTTGGAGAAGTTCTTTGAAGTTAAGGTAGTTGTACGGGACGCTATCTAGACATTGAATGATTAGGCTTTGAAGATGTTAGTGTGTGAGTCCGTATATCTTCTCCAAGACCATTATTTGAATGTGCTTAAGTGTTGAATGTCACCTAATTAAATAATGAAGATAATGACTTAAATTAGGAAGTATGTTAATGAATCAGTACTTATCTAGAGTAGCTTTAAGGATTGCCTACGTAAGTTATGGAGGGGACATTAGAATGGTCTCTTCATGTCTTACGTAGGGAAGTCTTTGGAATAACTCTAAATAGGAAAGGTTAATTAATGTAATGGGAATAACCTTATCTTAGGTAGTCTTAAGGATCACTTTGGTGTGCGTGAAGGGATTGTATGGGTGGTCGCTTCATAACTCACTCAAGTGAGCCTTAGAATAACTATTTGTAGGAGGATCTCATGTTAACGTGTTTTGATGTATTCTTGAAGCTATCTTGTGATATGTTAGTTATATGTGAAGTCATTGTAATGTTACTGTAAGTTTCTATAGATTTAGTATAACTTGGAATGTGTTCTAAATGGGAAGTTTGTTGTTAAATGTGATTCTTATACTTTAAATTTTAAGTTTTAATCAAAAAGAGCATGTTTCTCATAATTGTCCGTTTCTCATGATTTTATGCATTATGTCATACTTGGTACATGCAATGTACTAATTCCATACATTTTGTCTATATTTAAAGGTGTAGGTGGAAGGTTAGAGGCGTCTTGAAGCAAAGCTTGGAAACTAGTACTCTTTCAAGAAAAGTTTGGGTATATCCTCATTTGATTCGAGGACATTACTATCTTTAGACTTCTTGAATTCAAAGTATTGTAATAGAATAAGTATTTGTATAATTCGATTTTATGGGTAGTGTCCCAAGTATTCTTGAGTCTAAGGATGGCGTATGTTCAGACTTAGTATTTCCTATGGTTTTATATGAAAGATGTTTTAAAATATTATTCGTGTGAAAAGTTTTGATTCCACACTACTTTTCATACATGTATGCAATGAATGATGTCTACGGGATTATACAAGACCGTCGAGAAGTCAAGTATGCAATGTTGCAATCCTACAACACTGTATCTTCTAGGGTGTACTCTCGGGGTGTCAAAAACTTTGTATCAGAGCATAGGTTATGAAAGTGATATGAGGAATCAAAAAGTCTCATAAAGCCACGTCTAGTAGAGTCTTGTTAATTGGTGTGACTTGCGAAACATCTATGGGCAAGAGGCTATAGGACGATAGGTTTTCCCTTCTTTCTCTACTCTTGTGTCGTGCCGTACAGTAAAAAGTTATGATTTTCCTTCTCAATTCTTTTCTTTTTGTTTATAGAAAGATGACTACTAAAAGGATTACCGCCAGAAGGTTTGAAGAGGGAAGGGTGCAAGAGGAACTTCCTCAAGGTGGACTTGATCCACAAGGATTTCAAGTTCTTCAAGAAGCTCAAATTCCTCCACAAGGTGTTCAAGTCCCTATTTAAGGTGAAGGTAATGAGGTTGCAGTGGTTTCCACCAGATTTGGCTAATGGGGAGATTATAGAGGCTCTACTTGCTTTAGCCCGAGCCATGACTACTTATGTTAATAGGGCCATCGAACCTATACTGAATGCTGTGGAGGGTAATATGACCTTTAGATTGAGAGACTTTGTGAGGATGAATCCTCATATCTTTCTTGGCTCTATGTTTTGAGAGGATCCCCAAGAGTTTCTACATGGTGTGTATAACTTGTTGAGTGCCATGGGAGTGACTTCTAGGGAGAAGGCAGAGTTAGCTTCGTACCAATTGAGGGAGGTTTCTAAAATTTTGTACACTCAATGGAAAGATAATAGGCCGGTTGAGTCGGGTCTATAGAGTGGGTGGAGTTTATGGAGGCTTTCTTAGGAAAGTACATTCCCCGTGAGAGGAGGGAGGTGAAGGTTGAATAGTTCATTAATCTCATGCAAGGAAATATGGTGTTGAGGAGTATTCCTTGAAGTTCACTATGTTTTCTAGGTATGCTCCATCCTTGGTGTCTAACCCTAGGGATGAGATGAGTAGGTTTGTGATCGGTGTTGCCGACCTTGTGAAAGAAGAGTGTCGTACGGCCATGCTCCACAATGACATTAACTTGTCTAGGTTTATGGTGTATGCTCAATCCATTGAGGAGTCCAAGCTTAGTAGGATTTCTAGAAGCTTCCAATTCAAGATGAACCTAGGGATCCGATGGTCAAAATTGAGAAGGGTAGTGGTTCTCAAGGTGGTAAGGCTACTTGTTTTATATGTGGGAAGAAGCACTATGGAAAATGTCTAGTTCGTACCGGGAATTGCTTTGGTTGTGGTAAGGATGGTCATAAAGTGAGGGATTGTCCTACTATTGCGTCTAGAGGAAAGAAGGCAAGCAAGTTCTTCCAAGTGTTCCGGGTGATGATGTTCCAAGGAAGAATCGCTTGTATGCACTTCTGGCTAAGGTATCAAAGCCCGATGAAGATGATGTTTGTAAGTTATAGCTTCTTTCTTTAGTTGTCATGATTTCCTTTTAAGTGGGGGAGCATGGTGAGTAGTGGAGTTTTGATTTATTGTCTCTTCTCTTCTATTCTACTCAAGTGTGAGAGTTAGAAGTCATAGTAGCATGTTGCATGTTGCATTGTGTTTAAGAGACTTGTTGAATTTAATTGATTCCTTGCATTGTGCACTTCATGAAGTTATGATCATGTTGTAAATTGAGTTTATAGGTTTTTCTCTCTCATATTGTCATGATCTCATCATTAATTGCTTAAGAGTTGCATTTTTGAAAAATTGGGCATAACTCACTGTAAGTTGGCAGTTCACTGTAAAGAAATTAAAATTTTGGGTAAATTGTTCTTTTGTTGAAAATGGTTGTAATGTGTATATAATTGATCTACATAATAATTATAATGTTTGGAGAAGAAGTTCCTCCTATTGAAATGAAGAATGTCATCTTTATTTGCATAATGAATCGTATATTAATTTCTATCTTCTTGTTGTGTTTTGAATCTCTTAAGTATGTGAAATTGGTGTTCCTCCTAAACTGTGTATGGTGTATGGTGTGGTATGGGTATGTGCTGCTATTCTTGAGTTTCTTATCTCTTGATAGTGTTTAAAATGAAGCAAGTGTCATTCGAGGACGAATGTTCTCCAAGTAGGGAAGAATGTAACAACTCTAAAAATGACTTAGGTGAAACTAGAGCCTAATACTTGTGTATTAATGTTTTGAAGTCCTAAAATGGTTTATAATGATTTTAGGAGGCAGTATTTAAATTTCGTGAAGTTTGGAGGTCAAAGGTCCAAGAAAGTCCATGACGTTAGAAACATTTGCCTTGAAACGTCCTAGTGTGCCTTGCTATGTCTTACCTAGGGAAGTCTTAAGAATAACTCTATATAGGAAAGTTTAATTAATGCAATGGGAATAACCTCATATTAGGTAGTCGAAAGGATCTCTTTGGTGTGTGTGAAGGGTTGTATGAGTTGTCTCTTCATAACTCACTCAAGTGAGGCTTAGAATCACCTTTGGTAGGAGGATCTCATATTTACGTGTTTTGATGTATTCTTGATGCTATATTGTGATATGTGAGTTATATGTGAAGTTACTGTGAAGTCACTGTAACTTTCGTGTAAGTTTCTATAGATTGAGTATAACTTGGAATGTGTTCTATATGTGATGTTTGATATTTAAATGCGATTCTTATACTTTTAATATGAAATTTTAATATAAAAAGAGCATGTTTCTCATAAATGTCCATTTCTCATGATTTTATGCATTATACCATACTTAGTACATGCATTTTACTAATTCCTTACATTTTGTCTATATCTAAAGGTGTAGGTGGAAGGTGAGAGGCGTCTTTAAGAAAAGCTTTGAAAGTAGGACTCTTTCAAGCAAAGTTGGGGTATGTCCTCACTTGATTCGAGGACAATACTATCTTTAGATTTCTTTTATTCAAAATATTATAATAGACTAAGTATTTCGATAATTCGATTATATGGGTCGTGTCACAATTATTCTTGAGTCTTAGGATGGCGTATGTTAACACTTAGTATTTCCTATGGTTTTATATGAAAGATGTTTTGAAATATTATTCGTGTGAGTAGTTTTAATGTCGTACGATTTTTCATACATGTATGCAATGAAAGATGTCTAAGGTCTTGTACAATACCGTATCTTCTAGGGCGTACTCTCGGGGTGTGACAAAACCCTACTTTTGGAAGAAGTTGAAAATCATCTTTGAAAGGGCCTCTTGGGGAAAGGAATCCCTAGAGTAAAAAAAAACCATACCTTAGTGATGATCTTGCAAAGAATTTGATATGAAACCCTTGTTGAATTAGTCCTTGAATTGGCGCTCT
This sequence comes from Solanum sitiens, assembly GCA_016801875.1. Lineage (NCBI taxonomy): Eukaryota > Viridiplantae > Streptophyta > Magnoliopsida > Solanales > Solanaceae > Solanum > Solanum sitiens. The sequence goes on from JABWTJ010000022.1 coordinate 1,531,848, forward strand.
AGTGTTCTTCAATGGAGGTTGATGTTTGGGGAAGAGCGAGACTAGAGAGATGTGGGTTTTTGGAATTAATGAGTTTTTAGGTTAGTTAGTTGACTTAAGAAACTTATATAGTCCTTAATTAATCAACTAATACCGAACTAAGCCCTTAATTATTAATTAATTTCCTAAACACCCCTAACTAAAACGTCTTTTAATAGTGAAATGGGGTCTCAATCAATGAGACCTCGTCCATGCAACGTAGATCCATTGACAGCCCGTGCTAGAAAGTCGTCGATGGTAACAGAGACTTGGTTTTGGAGATTTATTGTAATTTGACTAAGTGTAAAGAAACGGCCCCAAACGACGGAGCGTCGTCCAATTGGCGGCTCGTCATTGGTGCTCGTGGTTGCACACTGTCAAATGGGGAAGTTTTGGGGTCAATGGATGGGTCCTCCCCAAGGACCCATAGGGTGGTCCTTGGGGAGTCGTACCCAGACTTTTCGACTCTAAACACCCTCCAACACATACATAGTACCTTTATACCAAATTTCACTAATTTCCGACTCTTAAAACCCCATGAAACATGCCATGGCACACTTACACACATTTCAAAACTCATCGGACGTCGTGGACATTCTTTGAAGTTTTGACTCTAACACTTCCTAATTAGTTTAAATACATTATTTTAGGCTTAGAAACAGCGTTTTGAGTCTTAGATCATCATTTTTGTCTCCAGACCAAGTCATGAACTTTCAGAATGTTACATTATCCTCCCCTTAGAAACATTTGCCCCCGAATGACACTACAATCTTTTGTAGGGAAAAGATGACTCAATACTAGTAGCCCAACCCACAACTACATAAGAATATTATATGTAACAGCCCATATGAGTAATTTACAACTCAATCAGCACATAACTATGACATTTCACATAGCAACTCAAAACTCAACTTACCACATATAAGAGCTCAATTTCACAACATAAAGAACTACCTTCTCACTGTCAACATGAACTCAATATAACATAAAGAGTCACTTATGCAAAAAAAATCTTTCAAGGAACATTAAATATGCTCAATACCTTTTCATGAAAAAACAACTATAAACAAAATCACAAATAAGTGCAAGTTAAGAAAATTAGCATATTTACATGAAACCCCATTCTAGCATGAACCTTTATCATAATTATGCACATATTAGCAAATCAAGGCAAATTCAACATTTTTAATTAGTTCATTTTAAGAGGATCACTAACCTCAACTTTGGCTAGAATTTTGAGTAAAGAGGTGAGGATAATGGGAATTCATGTCGACCTCGGACCCCCATGTTGCTCCCTCAACTAGGTGATTCCTCTGTAGGACTTTTACGGAGACCACTTCCTTGTTCCTCAACTTCATAACTTGGCGGTCGAGAAACTCCACTGGAACCTCTTCATAGGAAAGGTTCTCATCTACACCTAACCCTTCAATAGGAAGAATGGATACGGGATCACCAATGCACTTCTTAAGCATGGAGACATAAAATACGGGGTGAACCGGGGCTAGTTCACTTGGTAACTCCAACTCATAAGCCACCTTCCCGACCCGTTTCACTACCTCATAGGGACCCACATACTAGGCACTAAGTTTACCTTTTTTGCCAAATCTCATCACCTCTTTCATGGGTGAAATTATTAAGTAAACCTTATCCCCTACTTCAAATTGAAGATCATTCCTTCTATTGTCGGCATACGACTTTTGAGGACTATAGGCCGTTTTCAACCTATACCTTATCAACCGAACTTTCTCTAAGGCCTCCTAGATCATGTCGGGACCAAGGAGTGAAGACTACCCTGCCTCAAACTACCCAACCACAGACCAACACCTCCTACTATAGAGTGCTTTAAAAGGAGCCATAGAAATACTCGAATCGTAGCTATTATTATAGGAGAACTCAATCAACAGTAGTTGATTGTCCCAATTTCCTTTGAAATCTATCACACAAGCTTTTAACATATCCTCTAGGGTTTGGATGGTATGCTCAGCTTAGACATCCGTTTAAGGATGAAAAGCGATGCTAAGCTTGACTTGATTACCCAACCCTTTTTGGAAAGATCTCGAAAAACGAGAAGTGAATTGGGCACCTCTATCCGAAATGATGGATAGAGGTATACCATGCAAACTCACAATCTCGTTTAGTTACAAATTTGAATACTCTTCCGCCGAATAAGTAGACTTAATGGGAATAAAGTGAGAGGATTTCGTCAATCTACCCACAATAACCCATATGTAGTCATTTTGACTACTTGTCCGAGCTAAACCGACTACGAAGTCCATATTAATATCTTCCCATATCCAAGTAGGAATATTGATTACTTGAGTCAAACCACTCGAATTTGATGCTCGACCATTACTTGTTTGCAATTTGGACACCTAGCCACAAACTCCGATGTGTCCCTTTTCAAACCTTCCCACAAATAGAATTCTTCAAGATCACGATAAATTTTGTTAGCACCCGGATGGATAGAATATTGGGAACCATGAGCTTAGTCCGAAATTCGATTTCTCAAAATCATCCATATTCGGTACACACAATCTTTCTTGTTACCTAAGTACACCATCCCCCCTTGGGAGAATGACTCGTTAAACTTGCGAGGAACCGATTACTTGACTCCATCATTAAAGGATCAAGATGTTTTTTAGACTTCACCTCAACTACTAAAGACAATTTGGAGTAATGGTGGACCAGAAAACAACCATTTGTAGAATCTTCAAACCGAGCTAACCTATGAATATCTTTCACTAGGTCTTTCTTACCCTCTTCCACATGAGACACACTTCCCATGGTAATAAGAATCAAATCATAAACAACCACATTGGCCTTGCCGGGGTGTTAGAGAACACTCATGTCCTAATCCTTCAAAATTTCTAGCCATCTCCTTTGTCAGAGATTCAACTCCTTTTGGGTGAACACATATTGAAGGATTTTGTGGTCGGTAAATACATCCACATGGACACCATACAAGTAATGCCTCCATATTTTCAAGGCAAACAGTATGTCTGCTAACTCAAGGTCATGAGCTGGGTAATTCTTCTCATGCACCTTGAGTTGTCTAGAGGCATAGACTACTACCCTCCCATGTTGCATAAGGAATAACCTAAGCCTACTCGTGAAGCGTCACAATATACCACGAAACCTTTGGTGCCCTTTTGTAAGGTCAACATCGGAACAGAGGTAAGCCTATCTTTTAATATTTGGAAACTTCTTTCGCATGCCTCCTAACACTAAAATTTAACACTCTTTTGGGTCAATGTACTCAAAGGAGAAATAATGGACGAAAACACATCCACAAACCTCCTACAGTACTTGGAAAACCCAAGAAACTTCTAATGTCGGTTGGAGTCAATGGTCTAGGCCAATCCTTAACCTCCTCGTTCATTTTTGGGTCAACCTCTATACCCTCCCTTGAGATATTATGACCAAGAAACTCCAACAATCTCAACCAAAACTCTCACATGTTATACTTTGCAAATAGTTGGTGTTCTTTAAGAACTTGTAGCACTACCATCAAATGATTCATATGTTAATCTTAACTCTTGGAATACACCAAAATATCATCCATAAAGTCAATCACAAAGGAGTCAAGGTAATCTCGGAACACCCTATTCATTAGGTCCATGAAAGTCGTTGAGACATTGTTTAGACCAAAGGACATGACTAGGAACTCACAGTGACAATACATACTTCAGAAGGCTGTTTTAGGTATGTCCACCCCTCTTTCCCTAAGTTGGTGATAACGCAACCTCAGGTAAATCTCAGAAAAGTAGCTTGCCCCTTGTAATTGATCAAACAAATTGTCGATCCTAGGGAGAGGATATTTGTTCTTTATGGTAACTTTTTTTAGTTAACGATAGTTGATGCACATCCTAAGGTACCCATCCTTCTACTTTACAAAGAACACCGGAGCACCCCAAGGAGAAATAGTAGGTCTTATGGAACCTTTATCAAATAAATTCCTGAGTTAAAGCTTAAGTTCATGCAACTTGGCTGGAGCCATCCTGTAAGGAGGGATAAAAATAGGTTTGTTATCCATCAACAAGTCTATACCGATGTATATTTCCCGTTGGGGAGGAACTTCGGGAAAGTCATTAGGAAAGACTTCCAGAAAGTCCCTTACTAAGAGTACCGACTCTAATGGAGGAACTTCAGACTCAAGGTCCTTGACCCTAACAACATGGTAAAGACACCCTTTAGAGATCATTTTGTAAACATTTAGACACAAAATAATTGGACCTCTTGGGATTGACTTACCTCCCTTCCATTCCAAGACGGGTTCATATGGAAACTGAAACTTGACTACCCTTGTTCTTCAAACAATGGATGCAAAACAAGCATGCAACCAATACATCCCCAATATGACGTCAAAGTCAACCATATCTACTTCTATCAGGTCAACCAAAGTAACTCTATTTGGCAATGATATTGGAAAACTCCTAAAGACTCTTTTAGCCACCACGGAGTTACTGATCTGGGTAGTAACAGAAAAATATATCATTAGAATGTCATGTAATATATTAACTTTCTAGCTACTAGAGGGGTTACAAATGATAAGGTAGCACTGGGATCTAGTAAACCATATAAATTAATAAAGTAGACTTGTAACATACCGGTGACGCCATCGGGAAACTCCTTTTGATCACCCCTAGAGCGAAGAGCATAAAACCGATTCTTGTTGGGAGCATCAGAATTGAGAGCTCTCGCTTGTACTTGAGCATTTTATCTCCCTTGAGACTTCATCATAGGACAATCCCTCTTCATGTGACAACTCTTTCCACAACCATAGAAATTTCCCGTAAATACTAGACACTTGCCTTCATGTTTTCTACCACATTTTGCACAACTAGACTTCTCAACATAAGGACCACTACATTTTCCTCCTTAGGCTTGGGTGTAGACCCTTTAACTTTGTTGACCCTTGGAACGGTAGAAGGACTTTGATTTGGGAACCATTTTCTTTAACCTTGGCTTATCTTGCACCTCAAATCTAGAGTTAGAAGAATTTCCATCTTCGACCCTTGTCCTCTTGAATTCTCTGCAGACTTGCTTAAGCTTATTCTCTTCAATTTGTTCAGAATGAACCATGATATGAGGGATGTCTATGTTACGAATCAACATAGTGGACCTACATTTATTCACCAAAAGACCGGATACCCCCATAATAAATTTGTTCATCTTTGCTCTAGAATCCACCACAATAGTGGGAGCATTCTTACATAGTTAAATGAACTTGAGACTATACTCCTTCACACTCATACCCCCTTGGTGTAAGTTGATGAATTCTTGCATTTTCCTCACGCTTAGTTCCAAGGGAAAGAACCTATCAAGGAAAGTTGTCTTGAAAGTTCCCCAAGTAATCCGGCCTTCTCTAACCAGCCTCTGATCCTTCCATTGCTTATAAAAAACTTGATCCACATCTTTGAGTTGGTAGGTGGATAGTTCCGCCGTTTCTTGTGAAGACACCCCATAGTATCTAGAACATTGAACACTTCATCCATGAACCCTTGCGGGTCCTCCTCCACCTTAAAGCCAACGAATGTAGGGGGATTCAGCCTTGTGAAATCGCTTATCCTTTATTCAGTGCTGATAGAATTGTGGTTCACTTTGACCGTAGCATCTCTAGAAACTTAAGTAGCCAACACTTGGGTCAAACTATGAATGGTTGCCCTTATCTCTACATTAGACATAGCTCCTTCTTAAATAGGAACTTGAGGGTTTTGAGGAACCTGAGGGGGAACAACCTTATTCACATTCTTCTCTTCGACCGTTCGAGTTGTTCCTTCTTTTATTCATTATTTATAAGCACAACAAAAAGATTAGCAGATAAGTACATGTATAGTAAAGACTCTAGGGGTAAGACTTCAAGAATACAAACAACGTGACACTATCTGAAGCATCATATAGCTCCTTGTTCGTAATTGTGGCGCGCTTCACAATCATGTACAATACTATACATAACGTGGTTTAGTGAGACATAAATCCTAAGATTATTTAACCTCGTGATCTGATACCAAGTTTGTCACGATTGGGGAGCACCCCTCAGACGTAACTAGCGTCCTCGTCCTCGTCAAGGACTAAGACTAGCCTCTTAGCGTTCATCATTACATTTCATAGGTTAAACTAAAAATTCCAAGCTTTATACATGTTGAGGTATGCATAGACCTCTCATTTACTTTAAATATATACATATGGAGTTTACTTAGACTCCTTGAATAGGAAATTTACATAGGCTTCTCGTTTAATTAACATAATCAACATAAAGAAGTTAGTCTAATAATACCTTCTCACATTGAACAATCTAAACGAAGTACAATATTTAGGCATAGCTATTACACATGTACATATTGCCACCTAGAGCTTACAACAAATGTGTTAAAGAATAAGGAAAAAACGAATGTCTCTTAGACTATATCAATACTAATAGGGTAGATCAAAGGCACAATCCTATAACTTGGAGGACTCACCATCTACTTGTAGTAAGAAGTCCAAGTATCTTTGCAAAGTGGCCTAGAAGTTCTTCAATATGGAACATAAAAACTCAACCACACATGATATTAACCCAACACATAAGCAACTTAAAACAATCCTTAGGCAATGCCAAGAATAGAAACCCATAACCCTATCCAAAGCAAAGCATCACATTAAGTCAATTACAACATGCATACAACATAATCTCACTCTTTATCATAACATGCTTAACTCATAAATTCATATAAATCTTAGCATACATAACATGTAACCAACTTGATCATACAATTCACTAGTAGAACCACCAGTAGGCTTCCACAAGTGCAATGAGTAACAGTAGTCGCATACCCTTCCTCACCTTATGTAGTAACATTTATTCAAACCCTAATAATAGTTCACATACTTGACTCATACATTATCATATTACATTATGGAAAATAGTGCAATAACCGACATGAGACCATGTGAGCTACATGGAATACGGTGTTCTACTCCCAAACCAAAAAGAGAGGGATAACACTTGCTTAAGGTATAACCAATCATACATAGCTATCTAGGTGGATCCACTAAGCTATAGTCCTATGCGGTCACATAGTTAAGGGTCAAGGAGATCGCTTTTACAAACCTTGACTTGCTAGACGTGGAGGTTTCCATCTTATGAGACAACACATATGTTGGGAATCCGGACTTACTAAAAGTGAAGAAACCCAAGTGGGAGGCCTGACTTACTAAATGTGAGACCTCCATCTCATTTACATGCCCTTTCGGTGCTAAGCATTTATTCCCTTTAGTAGTCATCATACTCTTCATACACAATCACATTAGTCTCTTCTAGACCCCTATGTGAATATTTGATCATAATAGCTCATAGGTATTCATAAGTGAGAACTACCCTCTAACTTTAGAAAACCACATACAAGTGAATAAACCTTTCACTCAACACTTTGTAATGATCATGAGAAGTTACTTTAAATCATATAACAATCGTATCTTAACATACTTATATACTTCATAGCCAATTAAATAATATGGGCTTAAGAATGAGGAATACTTTCTATCAACATCACAAGCATACTTTAGACATAGAAGCATTACTATCGAAGTAAATGTTACTTCATAATTGAATTCAAGAAGAATAAATCTTTATACCTTATTTCCCTTTCATTTCCTTCATACTTCAAGTACCAAAGAATACATAGACAATTCATAAACAAGGTAAATTCAAGAAGTAATCAACAATTACTATTCTACATATTTATATAGTCATCATCTTCCACAATTATTATAGAACTTCAAGGCATAATGAGTGTAGGGGAGAACAAGGGCTCAAAGGGACAATCTTGAGTTATTACCAACAATTGACCATCAATACTTAGTTAAACAATGATAAAATACTATATTTCATCAAAATTCAATTACAATTCTGTTTTGAATAGAGAACCCATATCTAGATTGAAACACTAGTTTTGGGGAAGTTAAAAATCATCTTTAAAGGGCCTCTTGGGGAAAGGATCCCAAGAGTGAAAGAAACCATACCTTAGTGATGATCTTTCCACGAATTTGAGATGCAAACCTTGGTTAATTTGTCCTTGAATTGGAGCTCTAGTATTCTTCAACAGAGGTTGAAGTTTTGGGAAGACATAGACTAGAGAGATGTTAGAGAGAGGAGGGTTTTGGGAATTCATGAGGTGTTAGGTTAGTTAGTTGACTTAGGATACTTATATAGTCCTTTATTAATAAACTAAAACCTACCTAAGCCTTTAATTAATTAATTAATAAGTTCCCTAAACATCCTTAACTAGAACGTCTTTGGACAGTGAAGTGGGGTCTTAATAGACGAGACCCCGTCGATACCACGTAGCTGCTTCGACGGCTCGTGCTAGCAATTCTTCGATGATGACAAAGACTTGTTTTTGGAGCTTTATTTGAATTTGTCTAAGTGTCAACCAACGGCCCTAAACGACGGATCATTGTCCAATCGACCGCTCGTCATTGGTGCTTGTGGTTTCACACTGTCAAATAGGGCAATTTTGAGGTCAATGGATGGGTCCTCCTCAAGGACCCCTAGGGTGGTCATTGGGGAGTCGTACCCAAATGTTTCGGCCCTAAACACACTCTAACATATAATTAGTACCTTTTATACAAATTTCACTAATTTCCGACTCTTAAAACACCATGAAATATGCTAAGGCACACTAGCACACATTTCAAAAATCACCGTATGCCATGGACGTTCTTTGACATTTTAACTCTAAATAACTTCCTTATTAGTTTAAATACATTATTTTAGGCTTAGAAACAGTGTTTTGAGTCTTAGATCATCATCTGAGGATCTAGACCAAGTCATGAAATTTTGGAATGTTATAAATATGGAGGAAATTGCTCATGAAGAGCCACGATACAAAATAAATGATGACACCACAAAGGAGTTACATATACCTAAAAATAATGAGAATGAGAAAATCTTTAAATATTATATCTCGACGAGAATTATGTGTAATCGAAATAATATTGTGGTGGATAATCTTTTTGCCTATAATGTTGCAATTCAAATAATGCAACAAGATGAGGATTTAGAACCATGATATGTCAACGAATGTAGACAGAGAATTAATTGGTCAAAATGAAGTAAGAAATTCAAATATAATTGGTTTCACTTGAAAAACGTGATGTTTTTGGAACATTAGTTCGAAAACCTGAAGGTGTTAATCCAACTGGGGTACAATGACTTTTTGTGTGAAAATGCAATGAAAGTGGCTAAGTCGAAAGATATAAAGCATGACTTGTGGTACAAGGATTTTCGGAATGGCCTTACATTGATTATGAGTAGATATATTTTCTTGTGATTGATGCAATTACCTTTACGTATCTAATAAATATGACACATAATGAAAATCTTGAAATGTGTCTAATGGACGTTGTCACAACCTATTTGTATGGGTTACTAGACAACAATATTATTATAAAAATCCCTGAAACACTCAATGTGCTTGAACCATTTAAAAATTCAAAAGAAAGTAGTTCAATAAATCTTCAAAATTCTTTTATGGATTGAAACAATCAGGGTAAATGTTGTATAATCGTCTAAGAGAATATTTTCTAAAAGAAGTCTATAATAATGACCTTATTTTTTCTTGTATTTTTATAAAAAGTTCTAAATTTGAATTTGTAATAATATTTGTTTATGTTGATTACTTGAACATCATCGGAACTCCTAAAGAGCTTTCAATAGCCTTAGAATTTCAAATGAAATATCTTGGTAAAACAAAATTTTGTCTTGTCCATTAGATTCAACATTTGACAAATCGAATATTTATCCATGAATCAACGTATACTAAAAGGTTTTAAAGCAATTTTACATGGATAAATCACATATATTGAGTACCCCAATGGTTGTGAGATCTCTTGATATTGATTAAGATTCATTCCGACCTCAATAAAAGAATGAATAGATTTTTTTTAGTAAACACCATATCTCAGTGCCATTTGGGCACTAATGTACCTTGGCAACATTACCCGACATGATATCTGTTTTGCAATATGTTTATTAGTGAGATTCAGCTCATGTACGACAAGAAGACATTGGAAAGGTGAAAAACATATATTCATATATCATTAAGGAAAAAATGATATGGTATTGTTGTAATCTAATGCATCCATGTCAGAAATGATCGATTATGAAGATGCAGTCTATTTATTTGACCAACGTAAAGAAAATTTTAGACAGACTATTTATTCACCTATGGAGGTATAGATATATCATGGCGTTTAATGAAGCAAACAATCGTTGGTACTTCTCAAATCATGTAGAGATAATTTCCATTCATTAAGCCAATCGAGAGTGTGTATGGTTGATATCAAGGACTCTGCACATTTTGAAATTATGCGGACTTTTTATGCAAATACAGACTTCAACAACATCATTTGAAGATAATGTTTGTTGCATAGCTTAATTAAAGGGAAGATATATCAAAGGAGATCGAACAAAGAACATTTCACCTAAGTTCTAATTCACACATGATCTTAAACAAAATGGTGATATAAATGTTCAACATATTTGTTTGAGTGGTCATAATGGAGATTTTTTCACTAAGGCTTTGCGCTCGTAAAAAATTGAGAAGCTAAGCTATAAGATTGGAATGCGTCCTATCCAAGATATCAAATAATGTTTTTTCAGGGGAGTAATATATATGTTGTACTCATTTTCCCTTATCCAAGGTTTTGTCCATTGGGTTTTCTAGGTAAGATTTTTAAAGAGGCAACATTCAAGGCGTATTACCAGATGTGTGTACTCTTTTTCCTTCACTAGGATTTTTTCCATTTGTTTTTCCTAGTAAGGTTTTAACGAGGCAGATTATCTGTAAACATCCAAGGGGAGTGTTACAAATTTACTTAATTGTGCGGATAATTCTCGTAATCTATCATATCGTAATGTATCCATTTATTATATTAATTAAGTATAATAGCAACGTATTGTCAAATGTTGTATAAGGACGGTTTAAACATTCTATATAACGGTAGTCGTGAGCCTTAGAAATACACAACAAAAGAGATAAGACAATATTATCAACTGTATACTTCTAATTAACATTTGTCTTCCATTTCTTGTTTAGTATTATTGTATTTTGCTCTTGTTCTACAACAAAACTTTAACCTTACACCTACAATTAATTGTTCTAGAAAGTGTAACAATTTTTTATATTTTTACAAATAAAAAGTTAGATCAATAATCAATATTTTGAGTACGAAACTACGTTGATATCGACTACAAGTAGTTGGTTTTTATGCAAAATAAAGTGGAAAAAACAAATTCCAACCACCTTTGGTTGGAAATATTTTTGGATAAATGAATTACAATAAAAACCGACCTCTTGAAGTCGGTATTAAATAAATAAAAAACATATATTTTATTTTTTCTAAATCAAATTTAAAAAAAAATTGAGAAATATTTTGATTTAATTTTATTTAAATCGTCTTCCACAGGATGGTTTTGTGTAAAATAAAAAACAAAAAAATTTATAATACCGACTTGTTGAAAGCGGTAAAATTAAATAGTATGTAATTATATTATTTTTAATTAAAATATTTATATAGTAACGTCGAGAAAAATTACTAAATAATTATTTTCAATTAACTTTAAATAAATCATCCTCCGAAGGACGATTTTATATACACTAAAATATACATTAATGTAAAATACCGACCTCCCGATGTCAATATTATTTAATTAACATGATTAGTTTTTATTTTTCTTAAAATTTAATGTGATACAGACCTCATAAAGTAGGTATTTTTTATTAAATCTTATTACTTTTAATAAAAGTGACATTCAGAGGTCGATTTGTTTAAAATATTCCTATTAATCAAAAATATTTTCTATTGTGCATAATACCAAATTTTCATTTTACACCTACAATTAATAGTTTCAAAAAATATAACAATTTTGTATACTTTTACAAATAAAAAGTTAGAATTCATGGTATAAACAAAAAATATCTATAAGTCATATTTAGAGTATGAAACTATGTTGATATGAATTAGAAGATAGTTATTCTTATATTTTAGAATAATGTAGAAATTCTATTAGTACTTGGTAAAATCATAAACATAATATCTCATGTCATTATGTAGAGGTGAAGAGCTAACATATAATCGAGTCGAGTATGAAATACGAGATAATACTCATAGAAACTTCATGAAAATAATTAATTAAATTTTATGTTTATAATTTATATGTATAGCCTTCAATATAGCATCTTCTTTTATGAAATAGTCAATAGAAAATCATAAATTATTGTACAAATAAAGTTCTATCAAGATTATTATGTAGTGATCATAGCATTGGCAATGAAATATGTAAAGGATATGCATTGGTGTATGAAATACGTTGATTATATATTAGTGGTTCAAATATGATATACATTATCGATTAAAGAAATACCAATGATCAATTAAAGCATATTTATATATTAAATTGATATTGATAAACTTCTGTTGATCGATAAATTAAATTTATATAATTAGGAGGTATATAATTGAAATTCATAAAATTAAATTGATCTGTAAAGTTAAATTTATAATATTAAACTTCGGTTGATTGACGAAATAAAATTTATATAATTATGAGGCATATAATTGAAATTTATAAAATTAAATTGATCGATAAAATTAAATTTATAAAATTAAAGTTCTATTGATCAATAAAATTAGTCTTCTATTGATATGCAGTTAAATTAAATCAATATACGTGCGCGCGCACACACACATGTATATAAATAAAATCAAACTCAAGACACTTGTTTGTAACATAGCAGGTTGTGTTGATTGCTTCTGCCCAAACATTCATTGCAAGCCCTCAATGAATCAGCATGGTTTTAGCAATATCCACCAATGTTTTGTTCTTCCTTTTAAAACCTAATTTTTCTGAGGAGTTCTTGGCGTGGAGAAATTGTGATGAATTCCATTTCAACACAAAAACCTTCAATTTCAGAGTTTTCAAATTTCGTTCCATGATCAGATTTGATGCTAGCTATATTGCAGTTTATCTTCAGTTGAATTGCTTTTGCAAAGGTGATTAGTAGTCCGACTGTCTCGTCCTTAGTATGCAGAAACATGTTATAGGTAAACCTGCAGATATCATCAATAATTACCAGAATATACTTCTTACCTCCTTTACTTTGAACACTGAAAGGTCCACATAGATCCATGTGGAGAAGTTCTAAGGGTATGGTCGTGCTCACACCTTTCTTAGTTTCGAAGGACAATCTTGTATGTTTCCCTTTTACACAGGCATCAAAAACTTTGTCGTCAGAAAACTTCAGCTATTGCAATCCACGGACCAGTCCCCCACAACAAGTTTATATAACAAAGATAAAATAACATGTCCTAATCGCCTATGCCATAGATTTGCATAGTCATCTTTAGCGCTTAGAGATGAAAGACTATTCCATTCTACCGAATCAAGATCTTTAACATACATATTTTTTACTCTTTTGGCGGACATAACAACCTTGTTGGTTACACAGTTAGTACCAAAATACCTATCAGACAAGAACTTAACTTCATTTCCCTTTTCTCAAATTTGAGATACACTCAAAAGATTGTACTTCAAACCACTCACCTAATGTACATTGTCTATGGAATGATCTACTAATCTTCCTATTTTTCCAATTCTACGAATGAAACCCTTCTTTCCATCACAAAATGACACAACACCTCCCTGGTGTACTTCCAAAGAGAGGATGTTTTGAGTGTATCTAGGCATGTGCCTTGAGCATCAACCATCTATGTATCAGCATTGACTCCTTCCTTTCTTCTTCACAAGAATCACTTCTCAGACTTAGGAACCCACTTTAGATGGAGTTCTAAAAACATTCAAAAGGCTTAATTAGAACATTCATGTCCATGTCGGCAAAGTTTTCTTGATAAAATGGTATATTGGACCATGTACCTTTTTCTTTTTTACAAAAAATTTACTCGATTTAAAAAACTTCTCCTGTGTTTCTTTTACTCCTCTCAGAATCTCACATTTTTCTTTCTTATGATCATTTCTTTTATAATGGTACACAAAAGATTGTCAGAGACATAAACATATTTACCATGGGGATTGGAGGGAGGCTCTATTTGTCAACAACTCTTATGACCAGAGAGTATCTTAGTCGTAACCAGCATCTTCATCCTTGAAGAGGATTTAGACAAGCCCTTATCATACATCATTGCATCATAGATAGAATAAAATGCGGAAAAATTAAAAGTTTTCATTTGAAGTTCAACTTGACTTCATATATCAAAATAGAATCTACAATTGTCTCACATAGCCATCTAAACATAAGAGTATGATAATTGGGACTTAGCCCTTACAAAATTACAAAACTTATAGAGTGAACACAACATAGTCCTTGAAATAGAAAATAATAATTTTTTTCATTATAGGCAAAATCACAAAGCTAGATTCATAGGCTTTTGTCCTCAGACTGGAGGACTCACAAACTTGGGAACAATCAAAGCTTCTTTAGGAAATTAGGATTGAAGTACCTCAATTGACCGAAACTACATTTATGTAGAAATAGAAGAGATATGGGTCAGCACAAACCACATGTACCTAATATGGATACATATGCAAGTAAAACATTTAGAAACATGCTATAAAGGACATTTTGTTTACAAGTATGTTAAGTTATTTTAAAAGCAATTATATACATTCCTAGAACATATACATGTCTATATCAAAAAAGAAATAGACCTTATTTATATTCATGTAAGAGAAACATTATAACCAATCCATAATCAACATTTCATGTTTAGAGTCCATTTCATCAATATAAGACCTCACTCACAATCCCTATAACAACCCTCAAAATGAAATACGACAAACTAGAACTTTACATGTGTTTAATTAGTTAATAATATGTTAAAACGATTAAAATAGATTAAGAAATCAGTCTTGAAGAGTTTAGGAGTTGAAGGTCAAAGAACAACCAAGACGTCCGGAAACTAGTCTTGTGTATGCTATTGTGTCTTTCAATATTTTATGTTTTTTTTTGTGTTAAAATTGATAAGAAGATACCCTAGAAATTATTTGGTCATGTTAGGGTGGAAAAGTCCGGGTATTACTCTCGAAGGACCACCCTAAGGATCCTTGTCGAGGACCCAAACATTGGCAAAAAGCTGTGAGGGACAACTCCAAACCAGGACCTAAATGATAGGAAATAATTAGATTGACGCCCTGTCAATAGGGGGCGTGTCTCAACACTTAGTTGTGGGAGCTTAGACACCATGTTTGGGAGTCCCTGACCAAAACCATGCCCAGTAGGACGGGCCATCGTTCCATCGACGCCAAGACGATTGGTGGCCGTCGTTTGCCCTGCAATTTTCTGCAGGTGTCTTGGCCAACTTAGGGGTGAATGGGGAAATTCAACAACGTACTAATTAACTAGTAGATGGTTATTTTAGGGGTTTTAGGTATTTTAAGTTTGTATATAACCCTAAGACCTAAATTAGACTTCACTTTTAAAAATCAAAACCGCTCCCCCAAGAAAAACTCTCTCAAGACTCCAATGAAGCTTGAACTCAAGGTATAGCTAGGATTGAAGATTTTATGTGGTTTCTTCAACAAGTCTCATGGATTTTCTTCATATAATCTATGGTAATTCATTTGATTCTTCTATCAATAAAGGATCCAATCCAAAGGCTTTTCAAGAAGGTTTTAAAATCTTAAATTTTTATGAAAAGGTTTTAATGGATGAAATATGATGTTCTTAATGTAAATTTATTGTTTTATGATAAAACTCCGTGGACCCATGAGCATGCAAACTTCTCAAATTTGACTTATGAATTGGGTTTAATGAATATGATTAGACCATGTTAGATTTATGTTTATACCTTGTTGTATTGTGAGTATCTACTGCCATTTATGCATTTTTATGATTCTTTATTTGAGAATTGAGAAAAGTTGATCAAGACTTGGATGAAGGGTAAGTTGATCTACATTGTATAGTTCTTATTGAATTGATCTTGAGTGGTATAGTCCACTTATGGTGGCGGTGTTTACTTGATATATATGAATATATATGTGAATTGTTATTATGGACTTGAAGGCATTCAATGTGAAGTAAAAATATGTTATGATGTATAAGTATGTGATGTTTTATGAAGTTAAGAATATGTGTCTTCAGATTAATCTGTCTAAATGAATTATAATGTGAATGTGAAGTATGATTGTGTATGGATTATGATGAGTGTACGGTGATTATGCTTAGAATATCAAGGTTATGAATGATGGTGGTTATGTGAAAGGTGTTCTCACATATACTCCCACACACACAATGAATGAATGAATGAAGTTAATGAATGAAAATGAGGATTTTGGGGTAGACACATTTTGTGAGTAGAGAGGAACTCTCTAGTACAACCCTAATATTCCTAAGAACTCTAATGAATGCAAAGGGGAAGTTTTGGGGTGCACATTCTTCGTGAGTTGAGATGTAGTGTCTAGTAGCAACCTCACTATTCGTAAGAGCTTTCCAACGATTGAATGTTAGGTTGTATATTTGTTACTCTTTGTGAGTTGGTGAAGTGTCCAAAAGTACCCTCTAGAGATTATTACTCTTCGTGAGTCGAGATGTAGTATTTAGTATCAACCTCTTAACCTGTAGATAATGGATGTAATGAATGTCTAAGACTCTGTGGTGGAGTAATGCTTAGTACTGAGAGGATTTGAAGAAAGGGTGGGTACTCTTCGTGAGTGGAGAATTTGTATCTAAAGTACCTCTTGATATGAGTACTCTTTGTGAGTGGGATGTAGTACTTAGAAGCAATCTTCTTATCCCTTAACTATGCGCCTACATAGGACTAGCTATTGGATATCCATGTAAAGTTTAAAGAATGAACTTACCTTAGGCAAGTGGGGATCCCTCATTCGGTAGGGGTTTATACCGGCCTTCCATGTCATGATTTCATGGCCTATGTCGATTTAATCTAGCCCACATAAATAAATTTATTGAACTAAGTCTTCTTAAGGGTGTAATACTCAGGGTAGGTGGGGTAATGGTACGCCATATGTCCATTGCACAAGTAGATATTTGGAAGGAGTCTTGGTGTGTCCGTAATGAAAATGAATGAATGGGTCACTATATGATATTTGTGAAGTAATTTGATTATGTTTATAATGTTAATGAGGCTTGTTGATCTTACGTTTAATGTAGATGAACCCTATGGAAATGATTGAATGTGATGTTCCTAGTCTATGGTAATTATCTAAGAAGCATTAATTGGGATTAGTAGTATGGGATACTACTTTCACATTGCACTAGTGTAACTTGGGGGTTGTCTAAGAGGATGGTCTTTATGTGATGTTCTTAAATATATGAATGTTTCATCTAAGTAATGAATGTTGACTTGTTCAAATGATATGAAGTATCCTTTTCTTTTGTAGTTTTAAGGATCGTCTAGGTTTGTATTGAAGAGGTCTTTTCATGTCTTTCCTAGGTGGGTCTTAGGATAATACTGGATGGAGGTACTAAATTACTAGTGGTTTTCTTAATGAAGATGACTATGTGTTGAGAATCCTGAAAGAATTACCATGTATGTTAATGATGACTTATATGATGTCTTGTACAATTTATTCATGAAGTTTTTTATCAAAATAGCATGAAAAGTATATTTCAAAAAAAAGGTCCTTTTTATACATGTTTTTTCTTATTGCCTATTTAATATAATGTTTGTACTAAATCAATATTCTTCTATATTTCTAAATGTATTGGTGGAAGTCAAGTGAAGGTTCCTAAAATGTTAAACTTGGAAAGTAGATTTTTCTTAGGATTGGTATGGCCTCATATGTTCGAGGACATAAACCATATTTCTTTTAGATTCTTTCATTAAAGAAAATGAATACGAATTAGTATGCTTCTTTCAATGTAAAGGATCGTGACTCTATGATGTTAAGACGTGTCTAAGTTGGCTTGTGATGATGATACTTCGTTCCTTATGTTTTATGAACGAGTTTCTTAATAGTTATGTTGTGAAAACTTTTAATTAGGCAATACGTTTCATACGTACGTGATGAATGAAATCTAAGAGGCTTGTACAAGACCTTCGAGAGGTCAAGTACGCCGTGTAACACCTAGGGGGTACTCTTGGGTTGTTACAAACTTGGTATACGCAATAAAGTTTTGGGAAGATAGTGTTAGGGTCCAAAGTCTCACAAGCCACGTCTAGTATAGTCTTGTTCATCGGTGTGAGTCACGCCACATCTATGAAAGATAGGCTATAGGATGATAGAAGTTTCACTTTCTTCATTACTCTTGTATCGTTCCACAGAGTTGAGTTCTTTAAGTCTCTTTTCCTAATCTGTTCTCTTATGTTTATAGGATATGAATACAAGAATGATAACCGCAAAAAGAGTTGAGGAAGGAGTAGTAAACAAGGAACTTCCTCCCCAGGGTGAGCAAGTTCCAATAGCTAACCAAGAGAATGTGAATGATGAGGTTCCCCTTCAAGTGCCCCAAGGTCCTCAAGCTCGCAATGTTGAAGGGAATATGTCTAATGTAAAGATAAGGGTTGCTTTTTGAGCTTTTAGCAAACTTATGAAGACGCAAGCTCAATTCGTCACTAATCATACTCAAGCCATGACGGCCTAAGCTAAACTAGGAGTTAGACCTCAAGTGAACCCCAATGCATGTACTCCTACTTCTAGAATCTGGGATATCATGAGGATGAAGTCTCCTGCTATTCATGGCACTATGGTATATGCGGATCAACAAAGATTTATAGATGAGGTGTTGAAGGTGGTAGATGCTATCGGAGTGACTTCTAGAGAAAAGCGGAGCTAGCCACTTATCAACTAAAAAGGTGGCACAAGTGTGGTTTGAGAAATGGAGGCATAAGAGACTCGTAAAGGTAGGCCCGGTAGATTGGAGAGTGTTTAAGACAGTCTTTCTTGATAGGTTTTTCCCTTTAGAATTGAGAAAGAAAAACTTAGTAGAATTCATGAACCTTCGCCAAGGGGGAATGAGTGTGAAGGAATATAGTCTCAAGTTTACCCAACTCTCTAAGTATGTCCCAACCATGGTAGCCAACTCTAGGGATAGAATAAATAAGTTTGTGATGGGGGTGTCTAGTTTTGTTGAAGAAGAGTGGCGTAAGACAATGCTCCATCATGACATGGATATCTCTAGACTTATGGTGTATGCCCAACAAATTGAGAAGTCCAAGCTTAGGAAAATGAATAGATATGGAAAGAGGGCTAGGTCGAATGAACCAAGTCAACCTAATTCTAAGAAGAGGTTTTACAATTAATATTCTTCCATGGGGAGCAAGGATAGGGTTCCCAACAAAAATTCTCAAGGAGGGAATCGAGGTGGCTCTACTTTTGAGAGGGCTAAGTGTACTGCTTGTGGGAATCAACACTTGGGTAGGTGTCTTTTCGGTACGGATGGATGTTTTAGATGTGGAAATAAGAGTCATAAGATGAGAGATATCCCGCTCCTCAAGACAAAAGGGAAGGACACCAATCAAGTTCCTTAAGATTGTCCGGATCCTAATACTCAAAAGAAGAACCATTTTTGTATGCTACAAGCTAACAGGAACTAGTCGGGAATAAAGGCCCCAGTAAGTCATATTATTTTATGGTTTTTTTTTTTAGTCCTAGATGGGTTTACCCTATGTTGGGGAGAATGAGTTAAGTAGTAAGGTGGTTGATATCCTTATCTTTTCCCTCTATTCTTAACAAGCTTGATAAAAGAATTGTTAGTAGTTGGTTATGTTGTGGAGCCTTCCATATGAGTATGAGTTGCATGTCCTCCTTAATTTATGAGTTCCATTGATGATATTATGTATTGCATGCTCTTGATGATATCATAGTTACATGGGAAGATTGATAGTTAATATACGTTTCTCATTTCGATGTGTATCTAATGGTAATTGCTAATTAACTTTTGAGTTTTTATGTTTATATGCCAATGTGTGATTTTGAAAGTTTTTCGATGTTGATTATTATAATGAAATGTTGATCATGTCTAAAGTTGAACAACGTAGTTCCTAAAAAATGCAATGAAAATGATAAATTATGTGTGCACTTTGAATTGTGGAAATAGTTTATAATTTCTTGTGTTACTTAGAGTGCAACATGATGTGAAATTGGTGTTCCTTGTATGTGTGGTGCATTGACTATGAATATTGCATCCATGATGATGTGTGTTGTGTGCTGGTATATGAGACTTCTAGTCCTTGAAGGTGTTTAGTGTCATTCGAAGACTAATATTTTTCTAAGTGGGGGAGATTGTAACGACCCTCAAAATGAAATAGGAAAAACTAGAGATTCACATGTGTTTAATGAGTTAAAAATGTGTTAAGATGATGAAAATAAGCTTTAGATATCAGTCTTGAAGAGTTTGGAAGTTGAATGTCATAGAACGACCAAGACTTTCGGAAACTAGTCTTGTGTGTGCTAGTGTTCCATTGCATGTTTTATGTTTTTTTCGTCTTCAAATTGATAAGAAGATACCCTAGAACTTATTTGGTCATGTTAAGGGTCGAAACTTCTGGGTAAGACTCCACAAGGACCACCCTTATGGTCCTTGAAGAGGACCCAAACATTGGCAAAAAGATCCCAGGGACAGCTCCAATCCAAGACCCAAATGATGGGTAATAGTTGGATTGATGCCCCATGGCTTAACACTTAGATGTGGGAGCTTAGACCCCATGTTAGTAGTCTCTGGAAAAACCACTCCCTACAGGATTGGTCGTGGTTCAATCGACACCTAGTCGATTGGTGGTCGTTGTTTTGCCTGTAATTTTCTACAGGTTCCTCGGCCAACATAGGGGTGAACTAACATATTCACCCACGTCCTAAAAACTATTATAGGGTTATTTTAGTTTTGTTTTAGGGATTTTAGGTTAGTATATACCCCAAAAACCTAAATTAGACTTCACTTTTCAACACCAAAACCACTTTTCCATGAAAAATTCTCTCAAGACTCCATTGAAGCTTGAGCTCAAGGTAGATCCAGGATTGAAGATTTTTCGTGGTTTGTTCACCGAATATAATGGGATTTCTTCATATAAGGTATGGTAATTCATCCTTGATTCTTCTCTCACTCAAGGAGTCAATCCAAAGACTTTTCAAACAGGTTTCAAAATCCTAAATTCTTCTATTTCGAATACTAAGCATGGGTCCTTGCATGAGAAGGTTTTAATGGATGAATTATGATGTTTTCAATGTAAAGTTATGGTTTTATAATAAAAAATTCAATGGACCCCTGATAATGCAAACTTCTCAAATTTTTACTAATGAACTGGGTTTGATGAATATGATTAGACGTTGATATAAATTTCGTTATACCATGTTGTATCGTCATTATCTACTGCCATTTATGCCTTATTATGATGATTTATTGTAGAATTGAGAAAAAGTAATCAAGGCTTGGATGAAAGGTAAGTTGATCTATATTGTGTAGTTCTTATTGAATTGATCTTGTGTGGTATGGTTATGTTGGCAGTGTTTACTTTATGTATATAAATATATATATGAATGGTGATTATGGAATTGAAGGCATTGAATGTGAAGTAAAGAGATGTTATGATGTATAAGTATGTGATGTCTTTTGAAGTTAAGAATGATTGCTTTAAGATGCTAAGTGTAAATGAAGTATAATGTGATTGTGAAGTATGATTGTATGTGGATTATCATGAGTGTAGGGTGATCATGTTTAAAATGTAAAGGTTATGAATGATGGAAGTTATGTTAAAGGTGTTCTCACAAATACTCTCTCACACACAATGAATGAATAAATTATTTTAATAAATTAAAATGAAGGATTTTGGGGTAGACACTCTTCGTGAATGGATATGAAGTTTATACTACAACCCTAATATTACTTAGAACTATAATGAATGAAAAAGGGGAGTTTTGGCTTGGACACTCTATGTGAGTTCACTATTCCTAAGAGTTTTCCAACGAATGAAATATAGTTTGGAGATTGGATACTCTTTGTGAGTTGAGATGAAGTGTCCAAAAGTAAGCTCTAGAGATTAGTACTCTTCGTGAGTTGAGATATAGTACTCAGTAGCAATATCTTAACCTATAGCTAATGAATGTAATGAATCTTAAAGACTCTGGGGGGGTGGGGGGGAATGGGCGAGTAGAGATTTTGTATCCAATGTTCCTCTTTAGATGAGTACTCTTCGTTAGTTGAGATGTAGTACTTAGAAGAAATCTCCATATTTCTTAACTATGCGCCCACAAAGAACTAGCTATTGGAGATCCATGTAAAGGCTAAAGAATTACCTAACCTTAGGAATGTGGCGATCCCTCATCCGGTAGGGGTTAATACCCGAATTCCATGTCAAGCTCTCATGGTCTATGTAGGTTAAAGCTAGCCCACACAAATAAATTTATTCAACTAAGTCTCTTAAGGGTGTACTATTTAGGGTATGTGGTGGAATGGGCCGCCATCTATCCATTGCACAAGTAGACATTTGGTTGGAGTCTTAGTGTGTCCTTGTAATTAAAATGAATGAATACGTAACTATATGATGTTAATGAAGTAAGTTAATTATGTGTACAATGTTAATGAATCATGCGATCTTATATCCAATTTTGATGAAGTCTATGTAAATGAGTGAATGTGATGTGCCTAGTCTACGGTGATTCCTATGTAGCACTAAGTGGGAGTAGTTGTATGGGATGCTACTTTCACATTGCACTAGTGTAACTTGGAGGTTGTCTTAGAGGATGGTATTTATGTGAAGTTCTTAAATGGGTGAATGTTTCAACTAAGTAATGAATGTTTACTTGTTCAAATGAGATTATCCTTGTCTTTGGTAATCTGAAGGATCATCTAGGTGTCTATTGAAGAGGTTGTATGGGTGGTCTCTTCATCTCTTACATAGGTGGGTCTTAGGATAACCTTGGAAGGAGGTGCTAAATTGCTAATGGTTAATGAAAATTACTATATGTTTAGAATCATGAAAGTGTTACCTTGTATGTTAATGATGACTTATATGATGTCTTGTACACTTAATTAATGAAGGTTTTATCAAAATAGTATGAAAAGTATATTTCAATAAAAATGTCCTCTTTGAGTATGTTTTTGTATACTACCAAACTTGGTACAATGATTGTGCTAACTCCATTTTATTTTATATTTCTAAAAGTATAGGTGGAAGGCAAGTGAAGATTCCTAGAAGGTGAAGCTTGGGAAGTAGATTTTTCTAAAGATTGGTATGTCCTCATATGTTCGAGGACATGAACCATGTTTCATTTAGTTTCTTTCATTAAATACATTGTATAAGAGTTAGTATGTTTCTTTCAATGTAAAGGTCTGACCCTATGATGTTAAGACATGTCTAAGTGGGCTTCTGCTGTGAGACTTCATTCCTTACATTTTATGAAAGACTTTCTTATTACTTATGTTGTGAAAATATTTGATTTCCGCACTACTTTTCATACCTATGTGAGGAATGGAATGTAAGAGGCATGTATAAGACCTCCGAGAGGTCAAGTACGCCATGTAACGCCTAGGGGGTACTATTGAGTCTTTACAACTCCAGTCAAAGTCTACTTGTGTAATTTGTATGTAAAGCCCATAACCCCACATAAACAAAGTAAACCTATAAGAATGGGTTTTTACCTCAGCATTATCATAACAAGTGTAAGCAACATCATGCATTACAATTTAGACTAACATCATGTATATCATGTGAAACCAACCTCATACATATCATAGAACACAAACATCATACATATCATAGATACATAAAGAACCCACCCTAGAATTCCTTCAAGGTCCACTTGTGTTATGTATAGGTAAAGCCCCATACTCTTACCTACACTAAGTAACACCCCATTAGTAATCCTAGTTAGTTTTCATCTTCATACTTTCATTCATTCACTTAAACATTCGGGAAACTTTACCATAATCGACATAGACCGTGTGAGTTGACTGGTGTCATCCCCTCACACCAAAAGGAGAATATCCTACTTGCCAGGGTAAGACATATACATTCATATAACATCAAGGTGGATACACTAGCTAAGGTTCCTATAGGGGAACATAGTTAAGGAACAAGGAGGTTTATACTAGAAACCCTTATTATGCTAATTAGAATTGTAGTTTCCACACTATTAGAGAACATAGTATGAACCTCCCTTCCTTTGTGAAGGAACACCGCTCATTGTCATGTTCACTCTGTTCAAAGCTAAATTCAATTTTTGAAGTCTCTTTAAGTCTTCATTAACATTGATTCATAACATAGGTCGTAGGATCTTAACCCCTCATATAACATGTCCTTAGGTAATTGCTTTTAGGATGACAAAGTCCTTTCATCATAACTCAACATCATCTGAGAACAATACTTCATAACATACTCATAAGATGCAAATAGGAATTACCTTTAACCCCTAATAATTGAACACCTATCGTCATCTTACAACCATAATATTCATAGCATGATCACACATTCATAACTTCATCATTCATACTTCAATTAACAAACATTACCAAAGATAGGTCAACCATATTATTACAGTATGTTCATGACCTCGAAAATCTTACCAATGGCCTCGAAGAAACCCATTGAAGAATTCATTACAAATATATTATATTTACAGAACAAAAATATGTTCATCGTCATATAATAGTCAATTAAGCAAGAGCATACTCAATTACATCACCTCTAATCTTAATTATACAAGATTCAACATTAATGGTTAGGAGAAGAGGGACATTCATGGGTTCTGAAGAAATTAGGTCAAAACTCAAGAAATACAAAATCTAAGGAAGTCCATTAATTAATCATACAACTAACATTAATATCAAAATTGATATACTCATGATCTTCAATCAATTCACCACATAAGATCTATTATTCATGAAATTCGGGAAAAACATGGGTCCAAGGGTAATTCAAGTAAACAACAACAATTACCCATCATTGTACACCTGAAAAAACCTAAGTAATATTTATTCATAAAAAAATAGATTCATAATTTCGTTTTACAAAGAAGACTCTTGTGTAGAGAAAACCCTTGATTTTGGGGGGATTTTGAAATAGTCTTTGAAGGGACCTCTTGGGGAAAGAAATACCTAGAGTGAAATAATACATACCTTAAAGATGATTTAGCCATAAATTTGAGTTGAATCCTTTGAGCATTTTTATTCTTCTTGGATCTCCAAAGTTCTTCAATGGAGGTTTGAGGAGAGGGAGAAACTAGAGACAAGGTAGAGCTTCTACTCTTTTTTTGATATCTAATTAGGTGATTGATATTTTGATTGGGAAATGGGTCTAAAATGACTAAAACCCATATATATAACCTACCTAAAATACCCAAAACACCCATACACTAGTTGAACTTTAAAATTAAAGTCCAACTTGAAAATTACCAATAATGACAAATCGGGGAGGTGGGTCCGCGACGCTCAATGTGGTCCAATTATTTTTAAAAAAAATGCATTTTGAGGCAGAGGATATTGTGTCATCTCCATTTTGCAGAGATGATATTTACAGAAAATGGAACCAGGCGCGCGATGCACCCTCACCCTCAAATTGCGTCCGTCGTAATTTCTTCTTTGTTTCTCATCTCTAGACCCTCTAATCTTCCCCGATTGTTTCTTAAACACATAGGACTATAATTACCCCTTTTTAGGTCATAATTTATTAGGTTATGCTCTAGCTTAGGTCAAGTTTTATTTTAAATGATATTTTAATATTTTTTATGTAAATGAGTTTTTTATTCCGCACTATTTTGATATCGAATGCAATGAAATGCTATAAGTCTTGAGACCCCTTTGGGATCACGTACACCGTGTCATGACTTAGGGTGTGCTCTCGGGTCGTGACAAAAAAGCTAAATAACAGTTGAAGGATCTCCTTGATAAGGTTTATATTCAGCCAAGTGTCTCACCTTGGGGGCCGCAGTCTTGTTTGTGAGGCGGAAGGATGGTTCCCTTATAATGTGTATAGATTGGTGCTAGTTGAACAAGGGTACAAATAAAAAATAAGTATCCTCTTCCGAGAATTGATAATCTCTTCGATCAACTTCAATGAGGCACTTGTTTCTCTAATGTATACGTTAGATCTGGCTACAATCACTTAAGAGTAAGGGAATGTCATAGTCGAAAGATAGATTTGAGGACTTATTATGATCATTATGAGTTTCTGTTCTTGTCATTACGTTAAACTAATGTGATTGCAGAGTTCATGGACCTTATTGTAACAACCCAATAGTTCCATGATTTAGACTAGAGCCTCATGTAGTAAATAATGCAAATTTAAGACCTAAACTAATGTATTCATGATTAGGAGGTATTGAGACCTAAAAGTCAAGGGAAGACCACGACATCCAGAGATTTGTAAGGATGACCTAGTGTGCATTAATATGTTTTAAGGGGTTTAAAGAGTCGGATAAAATTCACTTGGTGAAAAGTCTTAGGATATATATTAGAGTGTTTTTAGGGTTGAAACATCTGGGCACAATTCCTAAGGACAACCCTAAGGGCCCTCGAGTAGGAACTTAACATTTGACCGTAAAAGTCATCAAAAGACAGTGTGCAACCATGATGGGGACTCCGTGTTTTCATTTGAAAGATGCAAGTCGTTGGTCACTATTGGTCCACCCATAGTCATTTTCACATGGCCTGCAAAAATTAGTAAGTTAATTTATTAATTATTAATAGGCTATTTAATTAGTTATTTTAGTACTATAAAAGGGTTATAAGTAATTAAACTAACCTAACAGCTTATAAATCTCAAAAATCCAAATAACTCCTCCTTCTCTGTACTTCCCCTCAATACTCCAAAGACCCCTATTGAAAAGAAAGTTAAAGCTTCACTAAGGCTTAAACATCAAGGCTTTCTTTTGAAATTCTTTAAGAATTAATAAGGTATGGAAGCTATTCACTCTTGGTACTCCTTTCCGCAAGAAGTTCTTCAAAGTTTGGTTTTCAATGTTCTTCAAAACTATGGTTTTCATCAAATTTAGTGGGTTATCTTTCAAATTGATTTAATGAGATATTGATTTGATTTATGTTGATGTATTATGATTGTTTCTTGGTGGATTAATGTAGTTCCTTAGAAATGGACCTAATTTCTCTAAAAGATCCATGAATGTCCCTTTTTTCCTAACCCTAACTATGAATTAGGTTGAGATGATTAGGGATGTTATAATTGATTGTGATATTGCTTAATTTACTATTATATAATGATGGTGGTTGTAGTATTTGATAAATTTTGCGGAATTGAGGGTTAGGTCTTGAAAGAGATTCTTGGAATCCATTGGTAAGAATTTCAAGATCATGAATACTTTACTTCAATTATGTTGGTTTATTCTTGATGTTGTTGTTCAATTGGAGTATGCATATGTGAATGTGATAAGAAGATGACGGAATTATGGATAGGATGATATGTTATGAATATGATGAATGTGAGATGGCGATAAGGGTATGGTAATGCAAGTTTTATATTGATACAGGTGTACCATATTATTATAACTATGGTGTGATGCTCTCAATAAATGATGGGTTGTGATTAAAAGAAGTTCTCATTCTAAACCTAAGATCTATGATTATGATTATACAAGGGGTTAGTCCCTAAAGCCTTTATTGTAAACTAATGTAAGGATAACTAAAAGACACTTCAAAAAGGGAATTTAGCTCAGCATCGAGCGAACTAGAAAGTGAGAGGTGTCCCTTCCCAAGAGGGAAGGTAGTTTCACCATTGTTCTCATGAGATGGAGACAATAATGAGATTTAGAATAAAGAGGGTTTCCAATACACATCTTCTAGTTCCTAAACTATGTGCCCCCATAGGAAGACTAGCTAGTGGATCTACCTACTAGCTACGATTATGTATGGTTCTACCTTAGCAAGTAGAGCACCTTATTTCGGTGTAGAGTTTCATGACACTAGATTCCATGTTTAGATCACATGGTTTACTGTAGGTTATGGAAAATATTCCCAAAAGTAAAATGAATGAATGAAAGTAATAAAATGGACACTTACTAGGATGAACTAAGGGGTACTACTTATTGTAGGTAAGGGTATGGGACTTTACCTATGCATTACATAAGTTGTCCTTTAGGGGAGTCCTAGGAAGAGTTCTTATGCACTTATGTTATGAATGAAATGCATAATGATGGTTCTCTATAATGTTCATCTTATATGATGTTGGTTTCATTTGATGAACATGATATTGGTCAAAATTGTTATGTATGAGGATGACTATGCATGATATGATGTTATATAATATAAAGGCATTGCTTATGGTCTCTTTACTATTTTACTTGTTTTAATGGGTCTTCTCATGAGCATTGCACTAGTTGGCTTGGATTGTGATTCTGAATAAGCGTCTTGTATGCTTTGATGATATGAACTCTAGAACATGAAATGTTGATATGTCTGTATGATGATGTTATTGTTGTATATGGATATGAACATGTCTTGATGTTATTGTTATTATTGACTTGTATATGCTATTTTGTCTTCATAAAGGCTTTCAAAGTAACTTAGCATGCTTTTAAACAACACTTCCCTTTGTGAAAATTTCAAAGGTTTTACTTTCATATGTTTCTGTACTTAGTACATGTGGTTTTTATTTACCCATTCTATTCTATTTGTACAATAATGTAGGTTCCGATAATAGAAGAGCTTCAAGGCCATTTGAAAGGAAAACTTGGATAGTTCCCAAGTTGTTGGTGAGTCGTCAAGCCCGAGGATGAAGCCTACTATTGTAGCTATGCTATTTGATTAGTCTAAAGACATATGTTCTCTTTCCTTTATTGTATAGACTATGTTGTATTCTTTACTATTCTAGCTATGCTTTTTTATTAGTCTAAAGTCATTTGTTCGATCTGTTATATTTTAAATACTATGTTGTATTCTCTTATTTGACTTTATTGTAATGTTGTAAGGGCTATTTTCAAAATCTCGTACTCCTATATTAGATGGTTTTGTGTGAGACAACTATGTAGGCTATTTTGATAAATGAGAAGTCTAAGTAAACTTTATATGTAATGTTTTAATTTTTCCGCATTTTCTCTACCTATGATATGCAATTATGTATGCTAAGGGATAGTATAAGACCTCTTCAAGGACGAAGAGGTTGGTTACGTCTAAGTGGGTGCCCCTCGATTGTGACAAACTTGGTATCAGAGCATGCAGTTTAATAATGTTAGGAGTGATGTCTCACAAAACCACATCTACATAGAGTCTTGTTTATGATTGTGAAGCGCGCCACCCTTATCAATGAGAGGCTATGTGATGCTTAGGAAATCCTTACTTTTTTGGTATTCTTGAAGTTGTTCGTCAAGAGTGTTGACTCTACATGTCATTTTCTTCTAATCTTTTACTTGTGGTTATAGGTTATGACTACTAAAAGTTCAGGCGCAAGAAGAGTTAAAGAGTAGATTTCTAATGCGGGAGTTCCTCTACAAGGTAACAAAGCTCCTCTTCAAGAATAAGCTCCTTTAGGTTACAAGATCTGGTAAATCCTCCGACTATGATGGATGGAGAGATAAGGATGACTTTCATCAACTTGGATCAAGCCATGAATACTCAAGCTCAACCCATATCTACTCAATATCAAGCTACGGAATCTCAAGAAAAGCGGTAAGATGCACCCCGTGTGAAGCAAAATGCTAATACCATGGCTTCTCACTTGAGGGACTTTACTAGGAGAAACCCTCCCATTTTCTTTGGGTCTAAGTTTAATGAAGAGACTAAGATTTTCTTGATGAGGTTTAAATGATCTTGTAAGCTATGGGTGTGAGTTCAAATGAGAAGGCCGAGCTAGCCGTTTATCAATTCAAGGATGTGTCTCAAACTTTGTATACGCAATGGAAGGAAAATAGGGCATTGAGAGCGTGTCCCATAAGTTAGAAAGTCTTTAGGGGGACATTTCTTGATAAGTTCTTCCCAAAGGAGAAAAGAGAGGCAAAAGTTGAAGAGTTCATCAACCTGCATCAAGGATGTATGGGTGTGCTAGAGTACTCTTTGAAGTTCAGGAAGTTTTCTAATATGCCTCTTCTTTGGTGTCCAATCCTATAGATGAAATAAACCATCTTATTACGGGTGTGTTCAATTATCTTGTGGAAGAGAGTCGTTCGGCGATGCTTCATGACAACATGGAAATTTCTCATTTGATGGTGAATGCTCAACAAGTTGAGGAGGGTACGCTAAAGAGGAAGAATAGAGATGCTAAGAGGGCAAGGTCCAATGAAGGAAGGGTAAGTTGGAAATTTCAGACAAACCTTAGTTCAAGAAGAGGTTCTCCAACCAAGTTCATTCAAATTTACCTAAGGCTAGTAAGAATAGGGTGTCTAACCCTAGATCCCAAAGGGGAAGAGGTGGTGATTCGCTAAGTGAGAAACTTTTTTTTGTCAAATGTGGTAAGAAACTTATGGGTGAATGTCTAGTCGGAACGGATAATTGTCTTGGTTTTGGAAAGAGTGGCCATAAGGTTAGAGATTGTCCTATGGTAGGGTCAAATAAAGGGGAAGAACCAAGAACAAGCAAGCGGTCCTACTCCATATGCTTCTAAGAAGAACTGTTTCGATGCTCTCCGCTCTAGGGGTGATTAAGAGGATTGTCCCGGTGTTGTCACCGGTATGTTACAAGTATTTTCCATTAATATATATGCATTATTAGATATCGGTGCCACATTATCTTTTTTAACTCCTTTAGTTTCTACAAAGTTCAATGTGTTCCCCGATTTCTTAATTGAACCTTTTTCGGTTACTACCCCGATGGGTGAATCTTTTTTTTTTGCCAAAAGAGTCTTTTTGGAGTTGTCACATATCATTTTCTAGTAGAGTTACCTTGGTCGATATGTTGGAACTTTATATGTTCGATTTTGATGTCATATTGGGGATGGATTAGTTACATGCTTGTTTTGCTTCTATTGATTGTAGATTAGGGTAGTTAGAGTCCAATTCCCTAATGAACCTGTCTTATAATGGAAGGGTGGAATTTTAATCCCTAGAGGTCAAATAATTTCGTGTATAAAAGCTTTTAAGATGATTTCTAAAGGATGTCTCTACCATATTGTGAGCGTCAAGGACCTTGAGGCCCAAGCTCCTCCTTTAGAGTCAGTACCCATAGTGAAGGACTTTTCGGAAGCCTTCCCCGATAATTTATCCGGAAATCCTCCTAAATGGGAAGTAGATTTTGGCATAGATTTGTAGATGGATACGACACCCATATAATTCCGCCTTACCGGATGTCTCCAATCGAGTTGAACGAACTAAAGGCTCAACCTAAGGATTTGCTAAATAAGGGTTTTATACGGCCAAGCATTTCTCCATGGGTCTCTTTTGTATTATTTGTGAAAAAGGAAGGATGGGTCTCTTAGAATGTGTTCGTCTACCGATAATTGAACAAGGTCACTATAAATAATAGGTTCCTCTCTCTAGGATTGATAATTTCTTTGATCAACTCCAAGGAGCGAGTTACTTTTCAAAACACAATTTGAGGTCGGGATATCACTAACATAGTGTGAAAGGTGAAGACATACATAAAATGGGTTTCCGAACTAGGTATGATCACTATAAGTTCCTAGTCATGTCTTTTGGTCTAAATGATGCCATGACAACTTTCATGGATCTTATGAATAGAGTGTTTTAGAATTACCTTGACTCATTTTTAATTGTCTTCATTGATGATATATTGGTATATTTTAAGAGTGAGGATGAACACATGTGTCATTTGAGGATAGTATTGCATGTCCTCAAGGAACATCAACACTTTGCTAAATATAGTAAGTGTGAATTTTCGTTGAGATCCGTTGCTTTTCTTGGTCACATTATTTCAAGTGAGGGTATAGAGGTCTATCCTAAGAAAACGAAATCTATTATGAATTGTCCTAGACCTTTGACTCCAACTGATATTCAATGTTTCTTGGGTTTAGACTTGTATTATAGGAGATTTCCTGATATTCTAGCACCTATCGTTTCTCCTTTAGAAATCTTAACCCAAAATAAAGTTAAGTTTGAGTGGTCGGAAGCTTGCGAAAGAGGCGTCCAAAGGTTGAAAATAAACTTACGTCCAATCCAGTGTTGACCTTATCGGACTGTACCGAAGGGTTTGTAGTATATTGTGATGCTTCTCGAGTAGGTTTGGGTTATTTACTCATGCAACATGGTAAGGTGATAACATATGCCTCTAGACAACTCAAGATGCATGAGAAGAACTATCCAACTCGTGATCTTGAATTAGAGGTCGTAGTTTTTGCCTTGAAAATATGGAGACATCACTTTCTGGTGTACATGTGGATGTGTTTACGGACCATAAGAGACTTCAATATGTGTTAACTAAAAAAGGAGTTGACTCTCCGACAATGAAGGTGGTTGGAAATTTTAAAGGACTATGACATGAGTGTCCTCTACCACCGCAGCAACGCCAATGTGGTTGTGGATCTCTAAGTCGGATGTCAATGGGTAGTGTATCCCATGTTCCCGATGATAAGAAAGAGTTTGTAAAAGAATTGCATAGATTAGCTCAGTTGGGTATTCAGTTAGAAGATTCTCCAAATGGAAGTTCCATGGTTCATCATAATTCCGAATCTTCTTTAGTAGTGGAGGTCAAATCTAAGCAACATCTTGATCCTTTATTGATGGAATTGACGGAATCAGTTCTTCGTAAGTTCAATGGATCCTTCTCCCAAAGGGGGATGGCGTACTTAGGTACCAAGGTAGATTGTGTGTATTTGATGTGGATGACATAAGCAGACATTTTGGAAGAAGCTCATGGTTCCCGATATTTCATTAATCCGGGTGCCACCAAAATGTATCGTGATCTTCAAGATTTCTACTAATGGGACGGTTTGAAAAAGGATATAGCAATGTTTGTGGCCAAATATCCTAATTGTCACCAAGTCAAGGCCAAACATCAAAGACCAGGAGGGTCAACTCAAGTGATGGATGTCCCTTATTGGAAATGGGAAAATATCAATATGAACTTCTTGTAGGTTGGCCCCGTACCTTGAGGCAAAATGATTCCATATGGGTTATTGTTGATAAATTGAGAAAATCGGCCCCTTTTATCCCTGTCAAATATACATATTCGGCGGAGGAATATGCTAGTTTGTACCTTAATGATATTGTGAGATTGTATGGGATTCCTTTGTCAATCATGTATGATAGTGGTGCCCAATTCACTTCTCGCTTTTGGAGGTTTTTCCAAAAGGGGCTACGTACTCAAGTGAAACTTAGTACGGGTTTCACCCTCAAACGGATGGCCAAGCTGAATGCACCATCCAAACACCAGAGGGTATGTTGAGGTCTTATTTCATTAACTTCAAGGCTAATTGGTACAATCACCTACCATTGATAAAGTTCTCCTACAACAATAGCTACCTTTCGAGTATTTCTATGGCACTATTTGAAGAAGTCTATGGTAGGAGATGTAGGTCTATGGTTTGATGGTTTGAGGTAGGTAAGTTTTCACTCCTTGGTTCCGAGATAGTCTATGAGTCCATGGAAAAAGTTTGGATGATACATGATAAGTTTAAAACAGCCTATAGTCGGCAAAAATCTTATGCCGACAATAGAATGAGAGACTTTGAGTTTGAAATAGGTGATTTGGTCTAATTGAAGATTTCACGCATGAAAGGGGGGATGAGATTTTGTAAAAGTGGAAAGCTTTGTCACCGGTATGTGGGGCCTTATGAGATATTGAAACGGGTCGGGAAAGTTGCTTATGAGTTGAAATTACCAAGTTAATTAGCCTAGGTTTATCCAGTATTTCATGTCTCTATGCACAAGAAATGTATAGGCGACCCAGTGTCTATTCTCCGATTGAAGGGTTAGGGGTGAATGAGAACTTTTCATATGAAGAGGTTCCGGTTGAGATCCTAGATCGTCAAGTCAAAAAGTTTAGGAATAAAGAGGTTGCCTCCGTAAAAGTCCTATGGAGAAACCATCTAGTTGAGGGTGCAACATCGGAGGCCAAGGTCGACATAAAGTCCCGATACCCTCATCTCTTTCCTCTTACTCATAGTCAAAGTTGAGGTTAGTAGATCCTCTTAAAGAAAACTTATGAATAAGGTCGAACTTAGCTTGGTTTCTAGTATGTCCACATCTTTGTAAAGGTTCACACTTAAAATGAGTTTTTATGAAATATGCTCTCATGTTTTACTCGAACTCTTATGTATTGTGTATATTTGCCTTTATTAGACTGTAGTGAGCATGCTTTGATGTTTTATTGAGAATATTAATTGCATGTTAACTCTTTGATATTCTTCTTGTGCTCATATTGAAATTGAGAAGGTAGTTTCTCAATATGTGATATGAAATGGTAAGCTTTTATACGTGATGAATTGTGCATTGAGTTCTTATATTTTAAGTGTTTTGATTTTTGAGTTAAATGGAGTTGAGTATTCCTCCTATGAGTTCTGACTCATGATGATTATATTCATGTTGTTTTTGTTGCGCTTCTATTATTGAGTCCCTTTATCTCCCTATAATCATTCAAGGATGAATGTTCTTAATGGGGGGATAATATATCACCCTAGAAGTTCTTTGACTTATACTAGAGCCTCATGCAGTGGATAATGCTAATTAAAGACCTAAACTAATGTATCCTACCTTCTTAGGAGGTATTAAGACCTAAACGTCAAGGGACGACCACGACGTCCGACGATTTGTAAAGATTACCTAGTGTGCTTTAAGATGTTTTAAGGAGTTTAAAGAGTTCGATAAAAGTCAAACTTGGTGAAAAAGCTTATATATATTAGAGTGTGTTAAGGGTCAAAATATTTGGGCACAAATCCCCAAGGACCAACCTAAGGGCCCTCGAGGAGGACCTTAGCATTTTACCCTAAAAGTTGTCAAAAGAGAGTTTGCAACCACGATGGGGATGACTAGCTGTCTTTTGAATGATGCTCCATCGTTGGTTTCCATCGGTCCACACTTAGTCATTTTAACATGTCCTGCAAAAATGAGGTCTCTGTCCCAAACCACATTTGACCAGTACGGTACATGGTTTTTTTGATGGGGCATCGATTGGGAGTCGTCGTTTGACCCCTGGTTAACTATCTTAAATAGGCTAACTTAGGGGGTTTTTGGAAATTAGTTAGTCATCTATTAATGATTAAAGGGTTGTTTAATTAGTTATTTTAGGACCATAAAAGGGTTATAAGTCATTATACTGACCTAACACCTCATAAATCCCAAAAACCCAAATAAATCCCACTTCTGTCTACTTTCTCTTACTACTCCAAAGACCCCTGTTGAAGAGCAAGTTCAAGCATCAATAGGGCTTCAAGATAAAGGATTTATTCCACAATTCTTTATGAATTAACAAGGTATGGAATCTATTCACTCTTAAGACTCCTTTCTGCAAGAGGTTCTTCAAAGTTTTGTTTTCAATGTTCATCAAAACTATTGTTTTCAATCAATTTCGTGGGTTATCTTTCAAATTGGTTTAACATGATATTGGTTTGATTTATATTGATATATTATGACTGTTTATTGGTGGATTAATGCAGTTCTTTAGACTTTGACCTAATTTCCCTAAAAGAGCCATGAATGTCCCTTTTCCCTAACCTTAACTATGAATTAGGTTGATAGATGATCAGTGATGTTGTAATTTATCGTGTTATTGCTTACTTTACTATTATATGATTACGGTTATTAGAATATTGCAAGAATATTGTGGAATTATCGGTGAGGTCTTAAAGGAGATACTTTGACGCCACTGGTAAAAGTTTCAAGATCATGAATACTCTACTTCAATTATGTTGGTATATTCTTGATTTTGTTGTTCAATTGGAGTATGGATATGTGAGTATGGTAGGAATATGATCATTTATGAATATGATCGCATGTTATGAATACGATGATTGTGAGATGGTTATAGGGGTATGATTATGCAAGATTCAAAGTGATTCTTGTGTACCTTATTATTATGACTATGCTATGATAGTCTTACTAAATGATGGGTTATGATGAAAGGAAGTTCTTATTCTAAACCAAAGATCTATGATCATTATTATACAACAGGTTAGTCCCTAAGGCCTATATTGTAAACTTATGTAAGGATGACTTAAAGACACTTCAAAAAGGGAATTTAGCTTAAGCCTGATGGAACTAGAAAGTGAGAGGTGTCCCTTCCCAAGAGGGAATGTAGGTTCACGATTGTTCTCATGAGATGGAGACTATAATGTGAGTAAGCATAAAGGGGTTTCAAATATACAACGCCTAGATCCTTAACTATGTGCCCCCACAGGAAGACTAGCAAGTGGATCCACCTAGAGGCTACGATTATGTATGGTTCTACCTTTGTAAGTAGAGAAACTTTTTTCGATGTATGGTTTCATGACACTGGATTCCATGTTTAGTTCACATGGTCTATTGTCGGTTTTGGAGAATGTTCCCAAAAGTAAAATTAATGAATAAAAGTAATAAGATGGACATTAACTAGGATGACTTAAGGGGTACTAGTTAGCATAGGTAAGGATATGGGACTTTACCTATACATTGAACAAGTTGGCCTTGAGGGGAGTCCTAGGATGAGTTCTTATACATTTATGTTATGAATTAAATGCATAATGATGGTTCTATATAATGTTGATCTTATATGATGTTGGTTTCATCTGATGAACATGATATTGTTCAAAATTGTTATGTATGATGATGACTATGCATGATATGATGCTATATGAGGTAAATGCATGGATTATGGTCTCTTTACTAGTTTACTTGGTTTATTTGGTATTATTGGGTTACACATGAACATTCCACTAGTTGGCTTAGATTGGGATTGCGTGTAAGGGTCGTATATGCTTAATGATATGAACTATAGATCCTGAAATGTTTATATGTCTTTTTGATGATGTTATTCTTTTTTATATATATATGAACATGTCTTGATGTTATTGTGATCATTGACTTGTATATGCTCTGGTGTGTGCATAAAGGCTTTCAAATTAAGTTAGCATTCTTTTAAACAAAATGTCCCTTTGTGCATGTTTTCAAATGTTTTACATGCATATGTTTCCATACATAGTACATTGGTTTGAACTGAGCCATATTCTATTCTATTTCTACAATAATGGTTGTTCGGGCCATTGACGAGCTTCAAGACCATTTTCAAGGAAGACTTTTGTAGTTCCAAAGTTGTTGGTGCATCCTGACCGAGGATGAAGCCTACTATTCTAGTTATGCTAGATGATTAGTCTAAAGACATTTGTTCTATTTCCTATAGTGTAAATACTATGTTGTATTCTCCTATGAGACTTTATTGTAATGTTGTAAGATCTATGTCCCATATCTTGTACTCCTATGTTAGATTGTTTTGTGTGAGACAACAATGTATACTATTTTGATAAATGAGAAGTCAAAGTAAACTTCATATGTAAATATTTAATATTTCCCCATTTCTCTACCTATTATATGCAATGATGTATGCTAAGGGATAGTCTAAGACCTATTTAAGGACGAAGATTCCGATTACGTTTAGGGGTTGTTCCCCAGTCATGACACTTATGAATGGAGTATTCAAGCAACATCAAGATATTTTCGTTACCGTATTCATTGATTACATTCTAATCTATTCAAGGAATCAGAAATATCATGCAACCCATCACAGAATAGTTCTCCGAACTCGAAAGGATATAGAATTGTATTTCAAGTTCTCTAAGTGTGAGTTTTGGCTTGAGTGTATGGCATTCTTAGGTCACATTTTTTCTTGTGAGTAAATTAGAGTAAATACGCAGAAGATAAACGTAGTTCAGAATTGGCCTAGACCCACATATCCAACTTATATTAGGAGTTTCTTGGGTTAGATGGATATTATAGAAGGTTCATAGAGGGGTTCTCATCTATTTCAACCCATTTAATCAAGTTGACTCAGAAAATAGTGATGTTTCAATGGTTTGAAGTTTGTAAGAAAAGCTTTTGAGGAATCAAATCAACGATTGACAACTGCCCTAGTATTGACCTTACCAAAAGGTACTCAAGGTTTTTTGTGTATTGTGATGCGTATAAAGGTTGTTTGGGATGTGTGTTAATGCAAAATGGTAAAGTTATAGCTTATGCCTAAGGACAAGTTGAAGTTCACTAGAACAATAATTTAATCCATGATCTAGAGTTGGTTGTCGTAGCATTTCCTTTGAAAATAAGGTGTCACTTTCTATATGGTGTTCATGTAGATATGTTCACGGATCATAAGAGCTTTCCGTATGTGTTCATTCAAAAAGAACTTAATCACAAACATTGGAGGTACTCAAGGATTATAACATGTATATTATATATCACCCAAGTTAGGCTTATAAGGTTTTAGTTGCTTTGAGCAAGTTATTTATGCGTAGTACCACAAATGTTGATGAAGACAATAGAGAGTTAGTGAAAGATGTAAGTAGACTTGCACGGTTGGGAGTTTTCTAATGGATTCAAGAGAATGAAGAGTATTTGATGGTTTGAGGTAGGTAAGTGTCAGAAGTGAAAGAGAAACACAACCACAATCCTATTTTTATTGAATTGAAGGAAAATGTTAATAAGAAAAAATTAATGGCTTTTAAACAAACGGAAGGTGGTGTCT
This sequence comes from Solanum sitiens, assembly GCA_016801875.1. Lineage (NCBI taxonomy): Eukaryota > Viridiplantae > Streptophyta > Magnoliopsida > Solanales > Solanaceae > Solanum > Solanum sitiens. The sequence goes on from JABWTJ010000022.1 coordinate 1,570,361, forward strand.
TGATGTATCAAGGCAGGTTGTGTGTACCAAGGGTAGAGGAACTCCAATAGAGGATCATGAAGGAAGCCCACAACTCCAGATGTTTTATCCATCTGGGTTCCACAAAGATGTATTTGTGACTTGAGAAAAGTTTATTGTTGGACTTGTATGTAGAAGGGCATTTTAGAGTTTCTGGCCAAGTGCCCGAATTGCAAATAAGTTAAGGTAGAGCATCAAAGGCCTGCTGGTACGGCTCAGAATATAGATATTCTAGAGTGAAAGTGGTGGATGATCAATGTGGACTTTATTAGTGGTTTGTCGCGGTCTCATATTAAATATTATTCCATTTGGGAGATTGTTGATTGAATTACAAAATCAACCATATTTTTCCTGTAAAGACTACCCACTCAGCGGAGGATTATGCCAAATTATATCTTCAAGAGGCAGTTAAACTTCATGAAGTTCTTGTTTTAATTATATCCGATAGAGGTACACAATTTATTGCAGAGTTCTAGAAATCTTTCCAAAAAGGCTTGGGTTCAAAGGTGAACTTAAGTAATTCATTTCATCCTCAGACAGATGTTCAAGCCGATCGCACCATTCATACTTTAGAATATATTTTGAGGGTTTGTTTGATTGATTTAAAAGGTAATTGGGATGACAACCTACCTATCATTGAGTTTACTTATAACAATAGTTACCATTCTAGCATCCATTTGGCTTCTTATGAAGATCTTTATGGGTAAAGAGGCAAATATCGTAGTTGATGGTTTGATGTTGGTTAAACTGGGTTGATAGGACCATATAGTTCATCCAGTTAGGGATAAACTTAATGTTATTAAAGAAAGATCGAAAACAACGTAGAGTCATCAGAAATCCCATGCTAATGTTAGGAGAAGAGAGTTAGAGTATGAGGTAGATGATTGGGTATAATTGAAAGTTACACCCATGAAGGGTGTTATGAAATTCGGTAAGAAGGTAAAACATAAATGTTGATATAATTTATACTTACAAAATATCAAGGAGGATTGGCGTTGTAACTTATGAGTTAGAGTTCCCACAAGAATTAGCGGTGGTACAGCCGGTATTTCATATTTTCATGTCGAAGAAGTGCATGGGAGATACTTCAATTATTATACCAACTTAAGATATTGGTTTAAAGGATAGCTTTTCTTATGAGGAGATCCTTTTTCAGATTCTAGAATCCCACTATTGCAAGTTGAGGATCAAGGAAGTAGCATTACTCAAAGTTCTTTGGAGAAATCAGGTATGTTACTTGGGAAGGTGAGGAGGATATGAAGAAGAGATATCCACACCTCTTTTATTCTAGTGAAATTCTACACCAAGGTACTAACTCTCTTCTTAGAACTATTTATTAATATGCTTGAAGTTTAAATTTACTTGTTGGGTGTTTGAGCTGAATGTTAGATGTTACACCCTTAGTCTACTAATAATAATAATATTCAAGGTCGAATTTTCCCAAGGGGAAGATATTTTAACACCTCGCTATGTTAAAGAGATAGAATTAGAAAGAGTAATTCTTAGAAAGAATGAAAATAAAGGATAATCGATGAAGTTATCTTAAGTTAGAGTTTTGAGTCAATTCCAAACAACCATAAATCTTGTACCATGATGATTTTGGTCTGTTACAAGATACAATGGGAAAGGTATTGATTTAACTTTTCATCGCCGCCGAGTTTGATTGATTTCGAGTTTGTGTGAGGGAGATATGCCTAACTGAATTTGGGTTTTCTAGATAAGGAAAGTCAAACTGCATTTTTAAGAGTGTTATTCTACTTTTATTAACCAATTAAACTATTTCATTTTTAGTAAGTTATTAGGGGTCTTAACTGAGTTATTTCATTTAACGCAATTAAGAAATATGATAGGGCCATCAAAGAAGAGAAAAGAGGAGAAAAGAGAAGAAAAGTTACAGATTCGTCAAGTTCTTGCAATTTAGGCTGTGGATTTTGCAAATGATTCAATCCTTCGAGGTATGTGGAACATTCGTAACTTTGGGTTCGTTCACCTATGTGCTAGTCATGTTTAGTTTATACGAATTCGTTATAGAAAGTTTAAAGTATGATGTTCTTGAATTATGTTCTTGAAATTGGCTTTAGTTCATTAGATTTAATGGGATTTTTGAGTTTTTTTATGAATTCTAGTCAATTTTAGAGTTTTTTTGAGTTAGAATTATATCTACATGACTGGGCACCAGAACTAAAGAATAGTTATGAAAAACGAATCGAATTTAGTCAAATTGGGATGAGATAATGGAGAAGGAAAAAGTAGAGCATGTTTAAGCACTCTGATACGTGTCGAGGAGTTACTTCCCCAGTGTACAAAACTCACCTCCGCATTACAGAGAGGACGCGAACTCCTCCGTTTCAGTAATAAATTTCATAATCGAATATTTAAATTCGTCTCCGCGTCATACACTTGTTTTCACACTATGATTTTTTATCGTTTCTCATGTTTAACTATATAAAAACACTCCTAAACATCATGAGATATTTCCTATTACAAATCACAATCCACGAACCAATATATTAAAATTCAAGGAAAGTTAAGAGCTAGGTCTAGCTACTTCTTAGAATCCTTTCAATATGTCTTTTGCAAATGTTTTGAACTTTTATTATGACTTGAGTTTTGATTTAAGTAAGAGTAAAAAATGAAGTTCATTTCTTCAAAAAGAGTATATGGGAACAAAGTATTTCCAAAGAGTAAATGTTTTAAACATTTGAATAAGAGATCAAACACCAAATTTGAAGAGAGCCTTTGAGCTATTTTTTGAGTAATTATCTCAAACAACAGAAAGAGTTTTTGTTTTTAAACATATGAACTAAGTATTTTAGAAGTAGAATTGAGCACCTATATGGGGACGAGTTCATAATAACTCAAGTCTCCATAAATCATGTAGCCTTAGATGGTAGAACAAGATATACTTTTAGATGATTTCTTAGTACTTTTTAGCATAGACTAGTAGATTCACTTTGTTGAGAGGTTCTATACTCCGACAAGACATAGGAATGTTCTAGCGCCGTGGGCTAGATGTTGTATCATTACAAAGCTTATAGTGATAGTGTTTGGTTAGAGAAAATCCCACGGGATTATATTATTTTTTATACAAATTGAATTTTTATTGTATTTCTTTAAATACATTAAGTTGCTATTTACTATTTAAATGTTTTACATAAATTGCACATGTATTCTTGTTTATTTCTACGTTGAGTTATGTATCCATAAGTTGAGTAAATCTTAGGTAAGTGATTGTTCTATAATTCAGTTCAAGCTTATGTCATGTTAGCTTTCCCCTCTCTTGCTAGTACATTAAATTTACTTATGCCATTTGTCTTGCATCATTTTATGATATAGGTAATTAGGATCAACATCTAGCACCTCGTTTATCAAGTTAACCCCTTAGTGTCAGTTGGTGAGCCTCCTTAATTTTGAGAGGACCACTTTGTATATCTTTTGCTTTAGCTGGTTATTTCAACTATTAGGATGATCGGGGGGTGTTGTCCCAACATTCCTTTTGTATCTAGAGGCTTCATAGACAATTCTTTTGAATGATATGTTAGTTGTTTTATGTTGATACTTGAGTTGTCATTTTGGCTAGTTGAATGTTTTTTTAAGACAATATATGTTTATTTCATGAGATTATCTTCTAAATTTGTTTCAAGTTATTTATGTTTTTTGATAAGTGATTAGACAGACCAAGGGTTTGCTTGGGACATGCAATGGTTCTTGAGTGTCAGTCCTACCGAGGGTGTAGGCTTGGTGCAGTCATGTCCCTTACCTTACCGTATACATACTTTTTTGTCAACTCTGATGTTCTGGAAGCTTAGCTTGGATGCTGTTTACCTTATCCTGATCATTATTAACTAAATCAACCCCTAAAGGTTTCACATCTGCAGCCTCAAACCACCCTATGAGTGATCTATATCCCCTACCATAAAGTTCTTTGAACGGTTCCATGTCAACGCTACAGAGGTAACTATTAATATAGGAGAACTCACACAAATGTTGGAACTTATCCCAATGACCTGCAATCATAGTCACACATACCATCCACAGGACCTCTAATACTTGAATAGTTCTCTCTAACTGCCCGTCCATCTGTGGATGAAAAATAGTTCTAAAAGTGAGTTGAGTTCCCAAATTCTTATGCCATTTACCCTAAATTTTGATATGATTTTCGTTCCATGGTCTGAGATTATAGAATGTGTCACCCAGTACAGACTCACTATCTCTTTCACGTAGACCTTAGACAAATCTGAGTATTATAATCTAATCTGGCCGGAAAGAAGTGAATTGACATAGTCAGACTGTCAATTACCACCCAATTGAGTCAAACTTTCCCAAGGTCTTGGAAAGATGAAACACCCCATAGAACCTAGATAGACCTAGCAAGAGTCTAAATGAAGCTAATAGGTCACATTAGAGTCTTACATGTTAGTTTATAGTTGGAAACTTGTTTAAATGATTAAAAATGCCGATTGAAGTCAGGTTTGTAATTTTAGAAGTCAAATGTTAAGAGGCGACCATGACATTCGAAAACTAGTAAGTTGAACTAGAGACATGAACTACTGTGTTGAAGGGTCTTGAAATCGACTTTTGGAGTGTAGTATGACCGTTAAAATTAAGATAAATGGTTCTTATACATATATGGAGATAATTAGATTTTAAACGTTAAGATATGACCCACAAAGGGGTCCTTGAATGGGACCCCAAAAGCATTCCCCCAAAGATTCCTTGGCAGCATGGTCTGTAGGTTGTAAGGTGACTTACGGAGACCACCCACGACTAGTAATTGCACTGACACCCCATAGGTCAAGGATGTAAGTCAAGACTTAGTTTTTTTATGAGCCTGCAACTTTTTGTGTTGCAGACCAAAATAACAAAGGGACAACTAGGGGCAGTAACTCCACATACGGTCGTAGGTTGAGGAGCGTAAGTGTTGCGAGATTTTAAGTTATTTGGTTTAAGTTACGACTAAGGTGTTGGGTTAGTTACTAATTAGGGGATAATGTGGATCGGTTAATAGGTTATTTTACCACATATATATGCTTAAATATACCCTAAACTAACAATTCCAACTAACCAATCTAGTGACCCCAAAACTCCCTCAAATATTCCCTTTAAAGAATTGAAGAAGAAGAAGAGAAGAGGCAAAAACTAGGTCAAATTCTGCATGGAGTCAATATGTGATTAGGGAATTTATAAAAGTATGTGAAGCTTATTCATCCATGGGTTCTTCAACCCATGGAGCCCCCATAGTTGACCCCAATTGTGAATCCAAATACACCAGTCTATCTAGGGTTGTGATTGCATTGTGGGTAGGGCTTGATAGAGACTCTAATCTAGTGGATACCATTTTAATATATTTGAATCATATTTTTTATTATTATATTATATTTTTATATGAATTATGTGATTTAGCCTATTCTAAGTTGAAGAAGGTGATCATTGTGTGTTTATCCCAATAGAGGCAATGTAAAAGGTTCTAATGTGATCTTCTTATTTCAATTGTCTTGAATACGAATTTTTCTTAGTTAGTATCATCTTAATATGAATTGACCTATATTTGATTGGATATGAAGTATATTGGATTATGATGTTAGAACTGAACCTTTATGATCAATTAAGATTTGAATCACCTAGTAATGAGAGATGTGATCAAATTACATTGAAATCTAGGTATAAATAAGAGATTTAGAAAGAAACCTTAAGAGTAGGTTTTCTAATCATATAGCTAGGTCTTTAAGGTGAGGCTAATGTGATTACCTAGTGATGCTAAGGGATTTATAGTAAAGTCTAAAATAGATTAGATTTCTAATAGGTTGGATTGTGGTGAGGGACCTATATTCACCTAATCTAATGAATAATGCTTGCTATATAAATGTGATAGAATCACTTGAACTATGATTGTTTGTCAAGGACATCCTTCCATAATTGAAGAGTGTTAAACGCTTAACAAGTAAACCTTGGGGTGTATGTTTGTCATCAAGTGGATATTGTCAATGATATGGATTGTCAAACAAGATAGGGTTTGGACTCCAAGAAAGAAGGAGTTCCACAACTTGTTGATTTGAGGACTATCCGAATTAAAGGGGGAACTTTTAAGTAGTAGATTTTTATTTTTCCCCAAACTCGGTATCCTTAGATCGGATCCTTCAAACAGCTGATTTAAGGTTCCTAGCAGAGATATCCATATCATATGAACTAAGCATGCTTGATAACACATAATTTACGAAGACTTACTCAACGAAGTAACTCATAATGTTCATAAGTATAGATGAACTTAGACATACCAAAGGTATATCTCATAGGATCGAAAATTATAGCTGGACTTAAACATGCTAAAGATAGTATCTCATAGGGTCCATCTGAACATGGAACATAGACATACTTAATGAATTATCCCCTAGGATGAAACTTAGCAATTAACTAAAATGTGTTTGAGAGAGAGAGTACCTATTAGGGTTCTACATTTAAAGAGAGAATCTAGGTTCCCAACAAAAAATTACTAGTAATAGGACGTTAAAGTAATACTTAGCATGATTAGTATCTTGGGATTCTATGAGTGCATTGCACAAAGTATGACTTAGGGTCACTAAAGAGAAGCCTTGAGATAGAATGGGACTAGAGTTGCTTTTCATAGTTATAGTTGAGTAAAGGTGAGAGATTCCTTAGTTAATAGAGTGAAGTTAGTAATGAGGCCAAAGTCGGGTGAACATGACTAGGATTACTTCAATGCTATGCTTAGTATGAAGAGTAGTATGGGACACATTTCATGAATTGCACAAGGTTGTCTTAGGGTTACTTAGAAATATGGTAAGCTTATGCCATAGAGAAGCTTTAGGGTAGACCATGTATATGGACTATGTTAAGATGAAATGAAAATCTAGGTCTTGACTATGAAGGAGGACTATGATCAAGAATTACCAAGAGATGTACTCAACTTAGATGGTAGTATGGGATGCCATCCTTGCATTGCACAACTTCACTTAGAGGTGGCTTGTGAAGTATTTCTCTTGTAATATGAAAAACATAGCGTTGAGGTATGTAACCTTGTAGGTCTAAGTAGAGACCTTGATATGAATGTTATGTCTCTCGTATTCATATTAACTTTGTCTTATGTTTACTTATGTTCATATGAATCTTATGTTGCAGACTATGCTATTATTATTATGATTATGTTATGACTATGTTATTGTCTCTTAAGATTATGTCTTATGTTGACTAGGGATTTGAGATTCTCTTATTATGTTGTGAAAGCTTTAATACTTAATACCTTTGTACTAATGCATATGGTCTAAATTCTAACCAAATGTAGGGTTGGAGCTTTTAGTTGCTATTGGAGGCTAGAGTTTCAAGGATTTAGAAGATTGAACATCTTAATGATTCCTCATATGTTCGAGGAAAACATCTACTTAACATTACGTAATTTACTTTTATGCTTAAGACTTCTTATGAGTTGTGTCCCAAAGACTATTATTCATTTCAAGTTAGATGGTTTGAGACAAAAGATTATAATAGACTTCCGTTTGCGATTTATGAAAATAACTTCGATTGTATATCTTAATGTTTTGAAATTCTTCAATTGTTTCTAATGTCTGATGTTACGAATATGTTAAGGGATTGTATGAGACCCCTTAAGGGTTAAGTACGCCATAATATGAATTGGGGGTTCTCTCGATTGTGACAAACATGGTATTAAAGCATAAGTCTTTTAGAAATTTTTGGATGTCTGAAACCACGTATATGTAGAAACTTATTCATGGTTTTTAGTCGGGACACATTTAATGAATAGGTGACTATCCGATGCTTAGGAAAAATCTCACTTCTTCATTCTCTTAGTTGTGCCATAGAGGTTTAGCTCTAGTAGGTCTTTCTTCTTATGTTTACGTATGATTTTTTAGGTTATGGAAAATACTAGAGCTAATGACAAGAGAGTTGAGAAAGGTGAAGGGGAGCAAAAGATTTCCTCCCCAAGTTCCAAGACAAGATACTCTTGAAGATCAACATAAGGTACCTCCTAAAGTTACAAATAACCCTCTAATTGGGAGTGCCACTCTTGAATAGTTTAGGACTTCTATGCAACTATTGGCTCAAGACTTCACAACGTAAACTAATATGTAGGTGGTGTCTCGGGTAAATCCTATGGGAGGAATGGGTGCTTCTAGGGTAATAGTTTTTTTGAGAATGATTCCACTATAGTTCTATGGCTCGAAGGTGGAAGAAGATCCAAATGGATTCATAGATGAGGTTTATAAGGTTCTTGCAAACATGAGAGTGTCGTCCATTGAGAAGTTGGAGCTATCCGTCTATCAATTGAAAGATGTATTCCAAATTTGGTATGAAAAATGAAAAGATAGTATGGGTCCAATAGGGAGGGAAGTTTTAAAGTCGGAATATCTAGATATGTTTTTCCCCCGGGAATTGAGCAAAGCAAAATTGGAAGAACTCATCATCCTTAAGAAAGGTAGTATTAATATTGAGGAGTATTCATTGAAATTTTCTCCTTTGTCTAAGTATATTCTAAACTCGGTATGAAACCCTAGGGATTTGATGAATAGTTTTATGAAGGTAGTGTACAAGTTGGTAGAAGAAGATTATCGTGCGGCAATGCTACATGATAACATGGATATCTCACGTCTTATGATGGTTGCCTAACAAATAGAGAAGTTAAAACTCAAGTGAGAGAGAGGGGTAGAGTAAAGAAGAGGTCAAGTTTGGAAGGTGATAAGTCCTTTCATATTAACTATGTGGGTGAAGATAGGTCTTGAACTAAACCAACATATTCCGGAGAAGATTCTTCCAACACCTCTATGTTAGAAAAGAGAAGGGTAGTGGGTCTCCATTTCCCAAGTCTAGTTGCTGAAGTGTGGGAGGAGTCATTATGTTATGTGCCTAGACTACATGGATGATTGCTATGGGTGTGGAAAGGATGGGAACAAATGAGAGACTTCCCGGTTCCTAAGGCTACGGGAAGAGAATATAGGAATGTTGCCTCTAGAGGTCCGGATTATAGTCTTCAAAAGAAGAATAGGGTATATTCTCTCCAATCTAGAGAAGATCAAGAGTTATCTGCTCATGTCCCTTCCAGTCTGTGTTTCATGCTTTAGTGAAATTTCCAGATTTCTTGTGTTTATGACTATTTATGTTGATTTTGAAGTTATTTTAGGCAATATGTGTTCTAGAGAAGTTTGTGTACTCTTTACCCTAAGTGGGGGATAGTGGGCCTATCTAGTGGGTTATTGTGTACCTTATGTGTTGCCAAGATTTCCTTGTACACATGATCATAAATTGCTTCGGCCTTGTTAGAAATGATTTATATGCATGGATTATCTCATGTTTTATTGCATTTGTAGACTTTCATATCGACTTCACGAGTTGGACTATGAGTATGCCCTGGTTTTGCGTTGAAAGATACCCTCAATGAATAAATGATTTGTAAGAAGTAATTTACATTTTCGGATCCAAGTTTATGTGTTGAGCATATTTTTTATAGGATATGTTAGTTCCTCCTTTAGAATGAGTATATATAGAATTTGACACATTTTGGGTTGGTAGAAGTAGTTCAAACTCCCTTGTGTTACATTGCATGTGTCTAGCTTGGAATTTCTGTTCTTCCTTGACTATGTGCATTCGATGTAATTAATGCATAATGGGCTTCTAACATAGATTTTAGACTTTAAAATATGTTTAGAGTGTCATTCGAGGACAAATGTTCCCATGTGGGGGATATTGAAACACCCTGTAGAACCTAGTTAGACCTAGCTAGAGTATAATGGGAGATAATAGATGAGTTTAGTGACATACATGTTAGTTTATAGTTGTAAACTTGTGTAAATTATGAAAAATGTCTACTGAATTCAATTTGGTTATTTCAGAAGTCAAACATCAAGAAACGACCATGACGTCTCAAAACTAGTAAGTTTAACTAGAGAGATGAACTAGTGTGTTAAAGGGTCTTGTAGTTGACTTTTGGAGTGTAGTATGAGGGTTAATCAAAATAAATTGTTACTATAATTAGATAGAAATAATTAGGATTTAAAGGTCTGGATACGACGACCCCAAGGACCACCCAAGGGGTCCTTGAAGGGAACCCCGAAAGAAGTCCCCTATAGCTACCTTGGTAGCATGGTCTGTAGTTTATTAGGCGACTTACGGATGCCACCTAAGTCCAGTAAGTGGAGTGACGCCCCTTAGGTAATGGGAGTAAGTCAAAACATTGTTTTTTAGAGCCTCAAACTTAAATATTGCAGACCCAAGCTTTGGAGGAACAACTACGAGCAGTAACTCTACCTACGGTCCGTAGGTGGAGGGGCGTAAATGTTTCTATATTTAATGTAATTTGGTTATAGTTAAGAGTTAAGGGTTGGGTTAGTTATTAGTTAGGGGCTTGTTTGGATCTTTTAATAGGTTATTTAATTAACTATATAAGCTTAAATAAACCCTAAACTAACCATTATAACTAACCCATCTAAATACCCCAAAACTCTCTCCAAATATCCTCTCTCTAGAATTAAAGAAGAAGAAGAGAAGAAGGGAGGCAGCAACTAGGTTGAAGTATCCATTGATTAAATCTTTGTTTAGGGCATTGATCCAAGTATGTGAAGCTTTTTCATCCTTGGGTTGTTTCTCCCATGGATCCCCCATAGTTTCCCCCAATCGTGAATCCAAATACCAAAATCAATCTAGGGTTGTGATTGCATTGTGGGTAGGGCTTGATTGTGACTCCAATCTAGTTGATAGTATTCAGTTGTGTTAGAATAAGTTTTTTTTGATTATTATATGATGTTTCATGTGAATTATTTGATGAACACTAATATAAGTTTATGAAGCTGATCATTGTGAGTTTATGCCAATAGAGGCAATTTTGAAGGTTGTAATGTGATCTTCCTATGTCAATTCTCTTGAATACTAATTGATCTTAGCTAGTATGATCTAAATATGAATTGACCTAGACTTAATTATATTGGAAGTGTCTTGGCTTTATAAGTTAGAATTGAACCTTTCTGCTTATTAAGACTTGAATCACCTAGTAATTAGGGATGTGATCAAATTTACTTAAAATATAGGCATAAAGAAGATATTTATAAAGAAACCTTGAGAGTAGGGTTTGTGATCATATAGCTAAGGCTTTAAGGTGAGGCTAGTTGGATTACCTAGTGATGCTATGCAATTGAGAGTAAAGTCTAAAACAGATTAGAATTCTAATAGGATGGATTGTGGTGAGAGACCTATATTGATCTAATCTAACTAAGAATGCTTTCTATATGAAAGTCATAGAATCAATTAAACATTGAATGATTGTCCACGACATCCTTACATGATAGATGAGTGTTAATCAAGGCCTAACAAGTAAACCTTGGGGTGTATGTTTTACTCAAAGTGGATATTGTCAATGATATGGAGAGTCACACAAGATAGGGTCCGACCTCCATGAAAGAAGGAGAGCCACACCTAGTTGATGTGAGGTCTATCTAAGTTAAATGGGGAACTCTTACCTAGTAGAGTGTGGGTTTTCCCAACGTTAGGTCTCATGAGATGGGATCCTTCAAATAGTTGATTTATGGTTACTAGTAGATATCTTTATATACTATGGACTAAGACATACTTGAGAAGCAACTTATATGAAGTAACTCATAGTGTTCATGAGTATAGATGAACTTACACATAGCAGAATTAGTATCTCATATTGTTCAAAAGTATAGATGGACTTAGACATGCTTAAGATAGTATCTCCTATGGTCCATGTGAAGATTGAATTCAGACATACTTAAAGAAGTATCTCCTATTGTTCAACTTAGCAATTAACTAAAATGTGCTTGAGAGAGAGTACCTCATAGGGTTCTAAAGTTAAAGTGAGGAACTAGGTTCCCTACCAAGAAGTACTAGTAATAGGACCTTAAATTAATACTTAACATGATTAGTTTTATGGGATTCTATGAGGGCATTGCACAAATTATGACTTAGGGTCCCTAAAGAGAATCCTTGAGTTACGATGGGTCTAAAGTTGCCTTTCCTAGTTATATTTTACTAAAGGTGAGAGATTCTTAGTTAAGAGAGTGAATATAATAATAAGACCAAAGTAGGGTGAATATGACTGGGATGACTTCAAGGCTATGCTTAGTGTGAAGAGTAGTATGAGATGCCTTTCATGCATTGCAGAAGTGTGTCTTGGGGTTACTTAGAAATATGTTACCCTTATGACATAAAGAAACTTTAGAGTAGACCATGCATAATGACTATGTTAAAATTACATGAAAACCTAGGTATTGACTATAAAGGTGGAATATGATTAGGAATGACCAAATAGAGATACTTAGCTTGGATGGTAGTATGGGATGTTATCCTTGCATTGCACAACCATACTTACAGGTGGCTTGTAAATTAGTTCTCTTGTAATATTAATGATATAAGGTATAGGTGTGTAATGTTGTAGGTCAATGTAGGGACCTTTATATCAATGTAATATTTCTCGTATGCTAATTAACTATGTCTTACGTTGACTTATGTTCATATGAAGCTTAGGTCTGAGATAATGCTATGATTATGATGACTATGCTATTGTCTCTTATACTTATGTTTTGTGTTGACTAACTATATGAGATGTATTGATGAAGTTGTTATAGATTTCATACTTAGTACCTTTGTACTAACACATATTGCCTACATTCTAGCCAAATTTAGGTTTGGATCTTTGAGTTTCTATTGGAGGCTAGAGTTTCAAGGATTTAGAAGATCGAAGGTCTTTGTGACTCCTTATAGCTTCAAAGAAAACATCCACTTACCTTTACGTCATTTACTTTCATGTTTAAGACTTTGTATGGGCTGCGTCCAAATGACTATTATTCATGTCATTTTATATGGTTTGAGACAAAAGAGTTAGAAAAGACTTCCATTTTTGATTTATGACAATGACTTCGATTGTATATCTTATAGTTTTTACATCTTCCATATTTTCTAATGTCTTATGTTAGGAATATGTTAAGGGCTTGTAAGAGACCCGTTCGGGGTCAAGTACATCGTCTTACGACTAGGGAGTGATCTTGGAGCGTGACAGAAGACCAAAAACCAAATCCATAGCTATTCTTTCCCACTATCATTATGGAATAAGAATTAACAAAAGAAAACCTGCAGACCTTTGTTACGCATACTTTTACTTCTTGGCAGTTTTGACACTTAGCCACAAACTCATCTATATCTTTCTTGATGTCAGGCCACCAATAATGTCATTTCAAATCTCAGTATATCTCGATCACACCCAAATGAATGTAATATCGTGAACCATGGGATCATGTCAACATCTTCTAAACCAAGTTGTCCACTTAGAGATCATAAATTCCTCCCTTAAAACTAAACATACCTCCTCCTTCAGGAACAAGATTTTGCGCCTGAACAGACAAAGTGTTCTTTGTGAGATCATTCAAACTAGCATCCTCAAAATTCTTGGAATTGATCTTCTCAATGAATATAGACTAATATCAATGCTAGATAACACTCCACCTTTCTATTAGATGCCCAAATGCATGAACTTAGACTGCAAGGTCTTAATCTCCTTGGGAAAGGGTCGCTTGGAGGCACCTAAACAAGCTAGACTACCAATATTTACCTTCTTCTAGGTTAGTGCATCTGCCACCACATTAGCCTTATCCGGATGATACTAGATTGTATTATCATAATCTTTGAGTAACTCCGACCACTTTCTTTCCCTCAGATTCAACTCCTTTTGAGTGACTACATGTTGTAGGCTACGATGAATAGTAAATACCTCACACTTTAAATCATAAAGGTAATGTCGCCATATGTTGAAAGGAAAAACTACCGCTACCAACTTAAAGTCATGTGTTGGATAATTTCTTTCATGCACCTTAAACTGTAGCGATGCATAAGCCATGAAATTTCTTTCCTGCATCAATACAACACCCAAGCCCGAATGTAAAGAATCACAATAAACAATTAAATCTTAACTTTCCACCGGTACAGTTAGAATAGGTTTTATGGTTAGAATAATCTTGAGTTTTCGGAACCTTTCTTCACATTTTTCAGACCACATAGAAGTGACCTCCTTTTTAGTCATCCTTGTCAAAAGCGAGGTGATAGAAGAAACAATTTCACATACTGATGATAGTAGTTGTTCTAAAAAACCAAGATGTCATCAATATGAATGAAAAAAAAAAGAATCTTCGAAGGGTTTGAACACACCATTCATCAAACTCATGAAGATTGTGGGGGCATTGGTCAACCCAAACGTCATCACTAAGAACTCATAATGTGTATAGTGGGTCTTAAATTCCATTTAGGTTACATCATAAGGCCTAATCTTTAATTGAAGGTAACCGAACCTCAGTCCTACCTTAAAGAAAACTGATGCACCCTACAACTTGTCAAAGAGGTAATTTATCTGATGCAATAAATACTTATTTAGAAAGAAAACCCTATTCAACTACTGGTAGTCTATGCACATCATCATACTACCATCCTTATTCTTAGCAAAAAAGATAGGAGTACCCCACGGGGAAGAACTAGGACAAAGGAAACCCATATTAAGAAGCATGTGGATTTGAGGGTTAATCTCTCTTCAATCTTTTGGAGCCATGCGAGAAGGAGGAAATGAGATGGGGCAAGTGCCCGTTCCCAAGTCAATGTAGAAATCTATATCCCTATCTGGAGGCATACCAGGACAGTCGTTAGGAAACACTTCATTAAATTTAGACACTACAGGAATAGACTCCATAAACACACATTTCTTTTGCAGGACCAACCGGGCAAGTTCTAGCTCTGTACCAATAGTTGAACACCTAAACTCCTCACACTCTCTTGACACTTCATTTCCCTATTAGATTATCAGATTTCCTAGTTTAGGTGTTAGTTTGAGGGTCATGCAGTGGGTACCTTTCTATTTCATGATTAGAGACAACACATTGAACTCCTTTTCACCTATTCATGGAAGCATTTTCTTGAGACAACATATCATTCATGCTTTGACATAATGCTTCATATTTCATGCATTTATAAATTTTTACCAATTACGACATGTTGGTTCAACAGTAAAGTAATCAATTTCTTGGGGCAAAAGAAAACATGCAAGAAAACCCCAAAGAGAGGATCGTGAGTTAGTCTACTCAGACTTCAGCCTAACACTCACTTTCCATTTATCTCACCCCTAACAAAATAGCATGCAATTGCCCCCAATGCATAAGAAATATAAATATAGGGTGGTAGGTGAAGCAAACCTGAGGCGCATAGCTTCGACGATAAGCAAGTAGGCGCGTCCGGTTTCTCATAACCCGCAACATCAGTAGTAGGTCCACCCTCATTGGTACCCACAACAATCTCTGCACCATCAGTGGTTCTCCTCTCACCGGTCTCCGGTCTGGAAGTAGACGCCCCAGCAGCAACCTCTCGAGCCCTTATCTGACGGGTCTCCTCATCAATCAAAGGGGTTCTCCTCGTAGCCTCAAGGTCCATCCACTCCTTCTTCCTCGCAAGGGAATCCTCTCCCTCAATAGTGCGGCTAGAATGGTGCCTCTTAGCACAAACACGTGGCTCAAGTGGCGGCTCAGTAGGGGCTATGAATAGTGTAGCAAGCACAGTGTCCTGCGCTAGCTCGAAGGGTGCATTCTCGGGATCAGGCCCCCACATCTCCAGAATGTTGTCTACATCTTCCCAAAAAATTGCCACAACATCGTGAAGAGTAGTCAAGTCAATGCTGGGGGCTAGGCGTGCATGAACCCGCAGCTCAAATGCATCAAGGCGCTGGTGAACCGCCTGAATTTTCTTCTTTGTCTTCTAGGCCACCCTCTTATCAATCCGGTCCTCAGCCTCAACGATGAACTTCTGCATTCAAGGTTGTATGTGATACAACATTGTGTCCATCTGGGCAAATAACTCTTGGACCCTCTCCAACGGGACCAGTGCTTCAAATGGTGGAGTAGACCTGGAGGAAGTGGCTGCTCTACTAGCGGCATTGTCAGACTCAGCTGGGGTGGCATCAGTGGGCTCTGAAGTTGTAGAGTCAGGTCCTTGGGCTAACTCTATTGTGTCCACCAAATTCTCACTCAGCGGTTGTATCTCAACTCTGGGCCCTCTCTGCGGTGCAGCTACATTGGCTTCATCCGTGATGAGACTTATATAAACTATGCCACCCGGAGTGCGGAGTGTATCACACTAACAAATGGGCACTCCGGCATCCCTGCATAGATAGAAGCTCAGACACGCGAATGGGTAAGTAGTGGAGGATTTGAAATCCATCTCATGTATCACCGTGATCAACGACTTTGCGAAGTCGATCTCAAAACCTGCCACCAAGGCTGCAACCAGTACCGCTCTTTCCCAAGTAAGAATATTATCTACTGCCGTCAGAGATAGGTAGAGGCAGACTAACAACCAAAAGAACTTGGCTGTGAAAGTGAGGTTGGCCTTTTTTATCAGCCCCTTTGGTCTAACACCCAATCTGTCCCCTCACAGTCAAAAGATAGGTGCTGAGCAAGCCACCTATTACCTACCTCTCTCTGCTCCACGGTCCTCTAAAACTGGACACTTTTGACCATCTCCCACCTGTAATCAAACTCCGGATCAAGAGTAACCGAGTAATATTGGTAGAGGTGACATACATGAAACGACGGATGGTGATTGACAAAATATCCACCCGGCAGCCCTGAACTAGCACTATGGTGAGTGAGTCCTATTTGGCGGGTCTCGCCTGGCTATCAAAAGAACCTCTGACAGTCGCCACATAGAAGGCGTAGAAATCTCAAACAATCTCCTCGCAATACGTCCCCATACTCTTAGACATCCAGTCAAGCCTGTGGTGGGTGAACAATCTCTGCACATGAGGGACTCTGTGAAGACTCCCCATTAGAACTCTACGCTCGACTGTCACCAACCGGGTAATCACCCCCTTGTCATTAAGCACATTGGTATCCCTATACACATGATACTGACCATCTACGCACCACTTGTTTGTCTCCTCAGCAACCGGTGCAGGGCCATATGCCTAGGGTGCGAGGGCAGACTATGAGCTAGTAGCCATATCAGAAGAGCTTGGCGGGCAGGTTCCTCCGATTGAGTGGCTATATGTGATACAGAACCGGAGGTAGTGGCCTCATTCGACCCCTAAGAATGGGCAGACTCTGATCCAAATGCAGCTATTGAGCCAGATTCTTTTTAAGAACACGAGGTAGACCCATACGGCGTGCCGGTCAGTGTGCGCTCTTCATCAGAATAAGACGCAGTGACTACACCGAAAACCACCTTCTGGGGGGTACCCCAAGTGGCTCGTGCAGATAGTGTTTGGGTGATTGTGCATGGGGGGACATACTCGGAATCCTCATATCGTCGGATGTGACAATCATCCGACGGGATGGTGCCATGGACTAGAAATTGCCCCTGGAATACACGATGTCTAGTTTGGGAGCCATATGTACCTGTATAGGGTTTTTTAGTCTCATATCAATCTTACTACACACTCGAAACAAACCAAACAAAGAAAGGAAACAAAAAAAAAATCCAGTTCAGACCTGCTCTACTGGCTAACGGGCACTATAAACGGGCATTCGATTGGGTCAGTCAGCTAACACATAGAATATATTAAACTTACTCAAATTGGAATACCTCTTAGTTCAAAATGAAAGACTTGCAGAGCGGTCTGTCGATCAATCGATGAACCGTAGTTCACTTCCGTCGTCTAACACTTAGTAAAAATTTTAAAATCAAACAAAACGGCATTTATGAATGAAACGACGGACGTGCTGTATGGTCCATCGATCAATCGACGGACCTTAGTCCACTTCCGTTCTCTTAGACATAGACATATTTGGGGTGGTCAAATTGACGGACCCCATCAACGGCTCGTCGATCAAACGACGGTCCGTCGATGGGGTCTCGTGCTGGTGGCCTGAGACTGATTCAGGTCATGTTTCAAACTCCACATTTTTACACAGTTAGACCCAAAGATGTTTACACAACACATAGCAACATTCAAAAGATGATTTTTTCATTACTAGAGTTTTGATTTCACAAGATTCATGCTTTAATTCATCGATGCTACATAACCCTAAGTCGGAAAGTCTATCATTACTATTACAATAACATTTTAAACAGATTTCATAGAAAACCAATCACTTTGTATCATTCCAAGGGACATTTTACACAAGTTTCAACAAGCAAAATCAAATAATTATGTCCCTCAGTCAAGACACACTTTTTGATTTTGGATTCCAATAATGTATGAATGAGAACTCATAATACCTTATGATCATAGTGGAGTGATTGGGAGAGTGATCCTTGCAAAACCTATGTGCCCGACATGAATAACGACCAAAGAAGGCAATGGTAACAAGCTAGAATATTGGGAAGAAGAGAGTTTTGGGAATTTGGGAGAATTTGGAAGTTTTGAAAGAATCTAATGTTTATGGAAGGGGGAAATATGACAATTTTATGAGAAAGGAATGAAATAAGAGAAGAGAAACGTTTGGGGAAAGAATTTGAAAAGATTTTGGAGGCTAATGAATGGTTTTAACTTTTAATATTACTGGCCGGGTCAGGTCACTAGTACTTTGGACCGACGAAACCTCGTTGAATAGAAGCACCAAGTCCCCAACCGCAAATTCTCGTTATTCAATCTGTTTTTTGTGTTACTTCTTCATATTATCTTTGTATATGGCTGAACTTTCATACGCTTTTAGGCGAAACTCATCAAACTCATTTAACCCATTAAGTCTCTTTTCCACCGCTTCATTCCAATCCATCTTCAGTTTCTTAATTGCCCACATGTCTTTGTGATCTAACTCGACTGGCAAGTGACAAGCCTTCCCATATACTAGTTTGTATGGAGACATACCTATGGGGGTCTTGTATGGAGTTCGGTAGGACCATAAAGCTTCATCAAGCCTTCTTGACCAATCCATTCTATTAGCATTTACCGTTTTCGACATAATTTGCTTGATCTCTTGATTTGACACCTCAAATTGCCCGCTAATCTGTGGATGATAAGGAGTGGCTACATCACTGCGATCCCCATATTTCTACAATAGACCTTTGAACAACTTATTACGAAAGTGAGATCCACCATCACTAATAATGGCCCTAGGTGTGCCAAATCTGGAGAAGATGTTCTTTTTCAAAAATGCGGTGACACTCTATTTCCTTCATTGTAGAAAGCTCTATGGCTTCCACCAATTTTGGCACATAGTCACCCGCGGCAAGTATATACTTCATTCCATGAGAACTCACAAAAGGGACCATAAAGTCAATGCCCTAAACATCAAATAACTCAATCAACAGAATAAGATTTAAAGGGAGCTCTTGCCAATTCGAAATTCCTCCATCTCTTTGGCACCTATCACATGACTTGGTGAACTCGTGAGCATCTTAGTGCATGGTTTGCCAATAATACTCACACTGCAAAATCTTTTGGTCAATCCAGATACCACTATGGTGACCACCCACATGGAAAGAGTGACATGCCTCAAAAACACTTAACATATCAACTTCCAGTACACAACGACGAATAAACCCATCAGTACAACTCCTGTATAAGTAAGGCTCATCCCAAAAGAACTTTTTCACATCATGCATGAACTTCTTCCTCTGATTGAAGGACAAGTACGATGGAACTATATCACTAGCCAGATAATTTGCAAAATCAGTGAACCATGGAATCAAATCATTAGAAGCGGCAAATACATGCTCATCAAGGAAGGTATCATCAATTTCAACCGTTTCACCCAATTCTCGCATATATTCATCCTCTAATCTAGACAAGTGATCGGCAACTTGATTTTCAGTCCCTTTTCTATCTTTTACCTCAAATTAAAAATCTTGCAATAATATCACCCATCTAATCAACCATGGATTCACATCCTTCTTTGCCATCAAGTACCCCATACAGGAGTGGTCAGTATGCACTATGACCCTCGTGGCAAGCAAATAGGAGCAAATTTTTTCAAACGCAAATACCAACACAAGAACATCTTGTTCAGTCACAATATAGTTCATTGTGCTTCATTCAGGGCCTTACTTGCATGATAAATGGGGTGAAGGATTTTATACCTTCTCTTTCCCAATACCACACCAAGAGCAACCCCACTACCATCACACATCACCTCAAATGGATTACTCCAATCTGGGAAATAATAATGGGTACGGACACCAACTTCTCCTTCAACTATCCAAATGCTCTCATACAAGATTCATCAATATAGAACTTACATTCCTTCTCGACCAATTTGCACAAATGGTGTGAAAATTTCGAGAAATCCTTAGTAAACCTTCGGTAAAAGACCGATGTACCAGAAAACATCTCACACCTCTTACATAGATGGGTGGGGGAAGCCTCTTTAACTTCAAATTTCACTCTATTAACGTCTATCCCCTTCTCCGAGATGCGATGGACCAATAATATACCTTTTTTCACCATAAAGTGACATTTTTTTCAATTAAGCACAAGATTGCAATATTCACATCTTTTGAGAACCTCGACAAAGGGACTCAAACACCTATCAAAGGAGTCGCCAACAACTAAAAAGTCATCCATGAACACCTCAATAGTGTCATCCACCATATTAGTGAATATCGACATCATACACCGCTGGAAAGTGGCCGATGCATTATATAACCCAAAAGGCATCCTCTTGAAGGCGAACGTCCCATAAGGGCAAGTAAAAGTGGTCTTCTTTTGATCCTCCGGGGCAATCGAGATTTGATTGTAACATGAATAGCCACAAAGTAAACAGTACCATCTTTTTCCTGCGAGTCTATCTAATATCTGGTCCGTAAAGGGAATATGGATATTCTCCTTCTCAGTACATGCATTCAACTTCCGGTAATCCATACAAACTCTCCATTCGGTCACCGGCCTCATTGGAACAAGCTTGTTCCTTTAATTAGGCACCACTGTCATTCCCCCCTTTTTAGGCACACACTGAACAGAGCATACCCAACTACTATCTACAATTGGATGTATGACTCCAACATCCAACCACTTAATGATCTCCTTCTTCACTACCTCTTGCATAGGTGGATTCAACCGTCTCTAGTGCTCCATACTTTTCTTGTGATCGGGCATGAATTGGATATGGTGTGAAAAATTACCAGGAGGGATCCCAATAATATCCACAATATTCCAACCAATGGCTCGTTTGAACCACTTCGAAACTTCCACCAAACACTATACTTGTTGCATATTCAAATCTGCTACATGGATTACCGACAAAGTGTCGTCTCTACCCAAGAATACATACCTTAGATGAGGTGGTAGAGCCTTAAGCTCTAATTTTGGAGCCTCATGAATAGATGGTCTCTCGGATAGAGACTCGCAATGCTTCATATCTAACTCAAATTTCATTGGATTTGACCGATATTCATTTCTTTCAAGTGTCGCAACCAAAGACCCATAATCTTCAATACTATCACTCTCAAAATTCATGATCACTGCTGGTAGTGCCTGAACACCTAGGCGTTCTTCGATTTGTACCTCAGACATAATCTAAATCCTGTAGGATATAGTATATACCATTTGGAGATCACCACTCTACTTCATGGACCTACAAATGTTGAACGTTAATTTTTTATTGTTCAACCTAGACTTCATCTTCCCTTTATGCATATCAACCAAGGCACGACCAGTGGCAAGAACGATCTCCCAAAAATAATAGGCACCTCAAAGTCCACCTCAAAGTTAACAATCACAAAATCGGACGGAAATATAAATGACTCCACTTTCACGAGCACATCATGAAGTATCCCAATAGACTTCTTCATTGTTTGATCATGTATCAATAACCGCAATGCAGTAGGCTTTGGGTTACCCAAACCCAATTTCTTATAAATGGAAAGAGGCATGAGGTTTATGCTTGCACCTAGATCACATAGTGCTTTAGTAAGTTTAATAATCCGATGGTACATGGAATAGTGAAAGTGCCCGAATCTTCCTTTTTCTACTCAAGAGACCTTGTAGCAGTAGCACTACAATGCTGCATTTGGTCATCATCCTTGAAACTTACCGATCTCTTCTTTGTAACCATATCCTTCATAAATTTAACATAACTTGACATTTGTTCCAAAGCTTCTATCAAAGGGACATTGATGGAAAGCCATTTCAACATAGTGATAAAGCGGCTGTATTTACAATCGTCAGTCTTATTCACTAATCTCTAAGGAAATGGTACTAGAGGTCTAGGAATGGGGACCACTTTCTGAGGTACCTCTGATTCTTTCGTCGTTTTTTCCACCAATTCTCCACTAGCTTCCACCACCTATTCGTCTTTTCTCATGTCATCTTCTACCACAGATAGCATAGGTGGATCAATAGCTTGCTTACCTTCTCGAGTAGTGACTGCCATGCAACGCCCATCATTTTAAAGATTTTGGATGGTATTTCTTTGAAAAGTGCCCGGATGGCGTGGGTTCACAGTAGTAGACAATTGGGCCATTTGTAACTCAAGGTCCTTAATCGAGACCGTATGTGGATAAACCTTTTTCTCAATGTTAGATAAATCACCTATAAATTCCTTGGCGTGCTACATCACTAGCATAAAACCTCTTCATCATCTTTTGTTAAATCTCTTCAACTCGTGCCATACTACCTCCACCATCCCTAGGAGCAACTTCCTAATTTTAAGGTGTAACATAGGTCCCACCGATTATTTCTGTTACCATAGTTACCCCGGTTGAAGTTGTTGTCGCGGTTGTAGTTTCCATCTCGAACATACTGTCCCTCTCTATTATAGTTAACATAGTTCCGACCTTGATTTCCTTGACCTTGACGCCAATCCTCCTGATAGGAGCCTTGGGTGTTTGGTCAGAAACACCCCATATGACCATTTACTACATAAGTATCCTCTTCATAATAGTACTCATCCGCTAGCCATGGTGGTTTAGTCAAGTAATTTACTACATTTACCATCTCTGTACCCCCGTGACATGTTTCAATACCAACCTGAGTTTAGTTGTCATTTGATACATTTCCTCACGAATCACCTCTGCTTCCGGATTGTGTGTAGCTTGCACTGCAAAGGTGTTTTTCCCATTGTCTAACTTTGTAATGCTCCAAGCCTTATTCTTGCGAGAGATTTTCTCCAACTTCTCTACGATATCGGCATATGTGCACTCACCATAAGAACCACCTGCAATATGCAGTTGTTTGGACGCCTCTCACGAACGCAGTAAATCTGTCCCAAGAGCTACTTACTGACTCCCTAGGTAGTGCCACAAAGTTGTTAACTCTATATTTGTGGTTGAGATTTTTGGATTCCGGGTAATACCATTCTAGGAACACATCCCTCAACTGATCCCAAGTATAGATAGAATTTTAGGGTAACTCAGAAAACTATATTTACGGCCTCTCCTGTATGTGATAGAGGGAATACTCTCAACCCAATGACGTTCATATCTAAGTCTGGCCTCCCCACACAAATATTGCACACAGAACTTAGTTTGGCCACATGAGCATGGGGATCCTCCAATGGTAGCACTACAAACAAACCCCTCGCGGTGAGCATCTGCATCAAATTACTAGTAATATAGGACCCCAAAAATGACTTATGTTATATAGAGCCTAACATGTTGGTAATGGTGGTATAAGGTCTTTAAAGTGTATATAATATGGCATAGAGGCAGTAGCTAAAGTATTAGATGTGTTGGAAGTCAAACATCAAGGGATGACTAAGACGTTCGACGACTAAGTCACCTAATTGCCTCATATGTGGTTCTATATGTTTAGGTGTGATGTATGAGGTTTTAAGGTTCTTAAATGAGTTATTATAGCATGTATAGTCATTGTGTCAATTTTGGTGGAGTTTGGAGGTCAAACGTTCGAGAACGTTCATGTCATTCGAAAGATATGCCTTAAATCGACCTTGTGTGTCTAGGCGTGTTTCGTCGAGTTTTACGTGTTAGTTTTAGATGAAATTTATGTGAGAGGTATTAAACTCATATACGATAGTATTTGGGTAGGAAACGTCCGGGAAATTATCCCCAAGGACCATCAAAGGATCTTTGAGGAAGGACCCAAGACTTGGTGTCAAGGCTGCCCAAGACAGCCCAAACCACGGAGGCAGTCGACGCCCCGTAGGTACGGTTCCATGTGTAGGGATATAGACAGGGGAATGAAGTAACCAAGGACCAGACTCAGTCCCAGACCACGGACCAACAGGACGGTCCATTGGTCTGGAGATGGTCCGTAGGTCCCTCCGTCTGTGGAGACACGTTTCCTGCGCAGTTCACTGCCAACTTAGGGGTGAATTGGTAAATTCACCCCTACTACCAAATAAGAGTTTAGGCGGTTTGTTAAGGGTCTTTTGGGTATTTTAAGCGAGTATATAAGTGTTAAACACATTGACGATTTCATTCTTCTAAAAACAAAACCCCAAAAGTCCTTAAGAAATCCCAAAGTCTCCATTGAAGACCAAAATCAAGAAAGAGCTTGGTGTGACGTTTTGAGTGGAGATTATTCATAAAAGTGAAGAATTATCATCATTGAGGTATGGCTTTTGATCCTTAAAACTGGTTTTATCAAGGAGCCCAACTTTCAAAGACGTTTTCAAAATTTTCAAAGAGAAATTATCCAATTTCATGATTCTACCATGGGTTCTTGTATTAATGGTTTTCAAACGTCTATTATGGATTAGATTGATGTTGTATTGATGATTTTAACCTAAATTACCTATGAACCCAAGAAATTGATGAACCTAAGATTTTGACTAAATTATGGGTTATTTCATATTGGCTTAATGTTGATGAATTTATGTGTAGTTTCTTATGGTCTTCCTATTGATGTAAGAACTGTGTTCAATTGTTATGAAATTGGTATTGGATTGTTGAAACTATGTTGAATTGGTTTAGATGTCATTTTCTATAATTGTGTATTGAATTGGTGTTCATTGCCTTGGGTAAGGGTCTTGTGTTATCAAATTGAGTAAGTTGACTTGAATTAAAGTGTTGATGATGGAGTGGAGGTATGCTGCCCCATTTCCTTTATTTTGATATTAATTATACTTTGTTTTTATTATTATTGGTTTGGTCCACCTTTGGTGGCGGTGTTATGTGAATTGATGTGGCCTTGTCGGCGTTACTTTCTAGTACATTGATAATCATGGCCTTGTCGGCACTACTTTAACTTATATGACTGTTTGTGTAGTTGATTTAGTGATGTGTAATCATATCTACCTATATGTTGAAGTATGTGCTAGACTATTTCTACTATCTAGTTAATCATGTTGTGCTTTGACTATGTGTTATTGTGTAGTCTTAGAGTTAATACATGGTTATTCCTAAATTGGTTACATGAGTCAAAAATGGTTAAATTGATGATGTTAAGGTAATCAATATGTTGACTTGACAAGGTTAAGGGTCATTCCTAAGAGTCTAAAGGAAGATAGGATATATGTGATAAATGGAAGTATGTTGTCTCTTGTTTAGGTAGACTTGTGTCCTTACTTGATGCTTATGTGAATATGTGATGTTTTGACTTAGGAACCTAAAGGGGTCTTAGTATTGAATAAATGAATATAGGTGAGACCTTGAATGATTATAAAAGGGTCATTTATGTGGATCCTTGAACCAAGTAGTAAGGTTATGAATTGTGAAGTAGTAGGCCGTAATGGTATCCTTCAGGTACGGAGTGATGGACTTAAGGTTGATTGGCTGGAACGGCATCATATCATACCTTAGGAAAGTTGCGATGAGCTTCTTATCGCCATAGTGAGATAGCCCGAATGGACCTTGCTATGGTAGGGTAAATGTAATTGGGTCATTAACATGATATGGGACCCATTTGTATGAACCTTAATCTAAATTGATCTATGAGAACTAAGGCTAGCACCGAGTGAGTATGGTAAAGGTAAGTAGTTCTATTTAAGTATGAGACTAGAATACAAAGCACGCCCTTAATATTCCTTAACCATGTGCCTACATGGGATCTTTATGTTCTACCATTGGCAAGTAGAACACCTCATCGAAATAGGATAGAACTTCGGATTTCATGCTTTGCTAACATGGTCTATGTCGGTTATTGCCTATTCTCATCATATGGAATACCTATTAGCATTAGAGAAGTTTATGAGATTTAGGTGGTGGTATGGGACGCTACTTAGACATTGCACAATAGACTTTGATGGTGTTATTTGGAGTTCCTAGGTCTTGTCTAAGACCATTACTTGAATGTACTTTATGTGAAGTATGTCTTCTAAATGGACTAATAAACAAATGAATTATGTTAGAAAGTATGTAAATGAATAAGTACCTAATCTAAAGTAACTTAAGGACTCCTTAGCTAAAGTGTGAAGAGGGCATATGGGATGATCTCTTTATGTCTTATCTTTGGAAGTCTTGAGTTTGACTCTAGTTAGGGAAGATGTTTGGTGTTTTAGACATGATCTAAGCCTTATGTAGTATCAAGGACTATTTAGGTAATCTTGAACAGGTCAATCATGGACGTTATCTTCTTTATTTACTTAAGTAGGTCTTTTGATAGCCTTTGGAAGAAGAGTGTCATATCATCTATGTGTTGGTTTGTTAAGTGAGAATGATTCTATCCTAGGAAGTCTATAGTATCTCTTGAGTGTGTGTGTAAGGGATTGTATGGGCGGTTTCTTCACAACTCACTCAAGTGAGACTTAGAGTCACCTTTGGTAGAAGAATCTTACCTTTAAGATGCTTTTTATGTGAGTGTGTCTTATTATGAGTAATCTTAAGGGTCGTTTAGGCACATCTAGAGAGGGTGTATGGGCGGTCTCTCTTTGTATGACTTAAGTGAATCTTAGGATGACTTTAAGTGAGGAAATTACATGCTAGAAGTCGTTAAAAGGAGAAGTGAAAGTACATCACTGTAACAGTGAATATAGTTCACTGTACAGTGAATATAGTTCACTGTAAGGTGTTATTAATAATTGATATTTTTGATTTAATGTTATCTTATGTATTTCTATGTTGATAATTGATGTTGTTATGATTAAAATACAATTTATAAAATGAAAATATGCATATTTCCAATAAAGTCTGTTTTCATGATTTTTATGCATAATGCCATACTTAGTACATGTGGTTGGACTAATTCCATTCTTTATTTTCTATCTATAGTTTTTAATAGGTGAAGACATTTGGGAAGAAGACTTGGACAAAGAGATCGTTCAAGAAGAGTTGAAGTATGTCCTCATTTGACTCGAGGGCATATATGTCATTTTATGTTACTTTAATGAAGTTTTGTAATAGACTATTAGTAGTTTGTTTTCAATTCGTATGTGCCGTGTCCCATGTATTATCGTGTCTTAAGATGATGATCGAGAGTTAGTGTTTTCCTATTTCTACATATATGAAAGATTTTAAGACTTCTATATTGTTTTTATGAAAAGCTCTAATTCCACACTACTTTTCATTATGTATATGCGATGAATATATTAGAGGCTTGTATGATATCTCAGAGAGGTCGAATACGCCGGTCACAATCCAAGATTGCACCCTATCTTCTGGGTGTGGTTTTGGAATGTGACATGTAACCACGAAAGGTTTGCCCATGGGGTAGAGGATGTAGGACAAGAGGCCCATCACAATCAGTTATGTTGACATTTCCCCTATAGAACTCTTGAGGGCGTGGGACGGGAGGCTTCATCCTCAGAACATCATCAACCTGATTTTCCGCAACTACATGATTGTGTGCCTTAACAGGTGGTGGAGGCTACCGAATTATCCCGTCACCTATATTGACTCGTTTTTACTTATTTTCCATTCTTTGAAGTTTACGGTTAAGTTCATGATCGAATGGAGTTAGCGTTTCTCCTCGGCTCTGTGTTATTGGCATACACTAGAGCTAGACCAGAAAGAAACAAAACCAAAAGAAAAGTAAAATCAGAAAATTGTTGGATAAACTTCAGTAATGTTATTAAGGTTAATCTAAAAGCCACTTTCCGTGGCAGCGGCACCAAAATTTTATACGCTCAAATTACACCTCCCTAAAGAAGTATAAGTGGCTGTATCAAGTAAAGAACCTAATTGTTATGTTGGGGTCTATCCCACGAGGAAAATGGTTTAGATTTAACTTCTATGTACAATTACTTCTATTTAGTTATGTTCATTCCGAAAACAATTAATTAAAGGGGGGGCGGTTTGTGAACTAAACTTCTTTAATATCTCTAAGTAAAACAAGTAATAGGAGTAAAGATTAAGTTTTTATCAAGTTGTGAGAGAAACTAGGATTTGTGTGTTCCCCATAGGTTCATAACGCCGTATTCCAAGCTATAACAATTCTTCCACAGTGTTTTGCATGCAACGTTATAAGTTAGGTATCTCTAAATCCTTTGTCTGCATTTAGAGAATTTCACCCCGTACCTTGGTCTTGCTACGTGTGTATAGGCTACTAACCCTTACCTTTACTTCATATTGACCATCATATTCGATGTATGACTTAGTTATTACTTCACACCAATTGAGACTAGCCTATTAGATAGTATCCCACTAAATCTATGTTGATAATTCTTTTCTTATTACTACCTCCTTGATCCAGCAAGTAGCAACAAGGCTAGTTCTAATGCGTGCACTCGTTAAAAAGACTTCTAAATGAAAAAATTATCAATACATGCAATAACCTATTTGAGAACTGTTATTAAGCAAGATTTACTTTGTTAATCACCTATGGTTCCGACCACATCAGTTGTGGATTTAATTACACATGTATATAAGAACACAATTCATAGTTGTTAAACAATAAAACATGAACTTACTTTGACAATTCGAAGAAAATCCACATAACCAACTTGAAATAACAAGATAACACTTGAAAACCAAATCCGGAAATTGAATTAATGCTAAAGTTGCAAAACCCATTGTGCAAACACAGACTAAGAGCAATAGTAATAATGTCCAACCCCAAAAATGAGATTTTAAACCCTATTTATAGAAAACATTGTCCTAAACTGAAAGGAATTATATTAAGGAAATTCTGTCCAGAAAACGAGGCAGTAATCGACGACCCCCATAAACGGACCGTCGATGAAATGACGGACCGTCGACTGTCTCCGTCAATCCAGACATAGAATCTTTTTTCATCCTTCAGATGTCATCATCTCTGAATCAATCGACGGACGAACAGCACTGTCAGTCGATGCATTTACAGTTCGTCTATGCTTTATGTTGCTCCATACATGGAATTTATCCAACTTCTGTAGTGGGAATATCTTTGATCTAATCGATGATACAACAGAATGGTTTGCCGATCATCGACAGACCGTTTATCCTCTCGGTAGTCTCACACTTGGTAAGATTTCCTCGAGTTTCTCCATTTTTGTGAACTTCAATCGATGGTCACCACCTATGGACCGTTGATGGCTTTCGTGGGTTGCTTCTGCCCTTTATTTCAGATGCCTTCAACGTTTTATTTCGGGACATCTTTCCTGCAAAACAAGTATAAAGACAAGTTAAAAACTACTATAAAAAGGCTCTATACACACACAACTCTTAATGAAAAAGCATCTAAAACATTGTGAAACCACTGTACATAAACACCCTCAACTTAAATTCGTTAGTTGTCCTCAAGCGACGCACTATGACTGAAAACAACACTTTGTACAAAAGTGTACTCTTTTAATCTTTCGCAAACACATGGCTTTCAATCCCGACTTTTTTATTTACTTTAGTGCATGTTTATGCTCTTAGGTTCGACAAGCTAACTCATGTTGATCAGACCATGACACAAACTCACCATGAACTGATACCTCTTCTATTTTGACTCTCACCAAGGTACCAACTTTCTGACATTCCAACTAGTGCCCTCACTTCAAAAGAATTCCTCGTTTTTCGCACATTGATTTTAAATTTGGGTACAAGGATCTATATTCAACACTCACACTCAAAAACAAGTTCATATATAGCTAGTACTTTTCACCATAGTCTTGCCCTTATTATCACCGCTTAAGTTCACCACACTAGACTTATAGGATCACGATAGGACTTTCTTGGCTTGCAACGTAGGATCAGGTTCAGGTATGGTACATATGGGTACATTTTAGTGACTTTTTTCTCTCCTTGACATGACGGCCAAGCATCCTACCTATTTCATTGACTTTTATGCCCTACTTTTCTCCTCTTTACATCTTTGTCCTGCTTTCCCCTTTCTTCTTTGTGGGTATGACTATTTCCTCATTTTGTTCACTTTTTTTCTTTCATTTCTCTACTTTTTCCATTTCAAATCATCTTTTTTTTATTCAATTGAAATTCTACCGAGTCACATATTTTTCTCACTTTCTATTTTCTTTTCAACATTAAACTCTTTTCATACCCAATTTTGGTTCATTACTCATAATAGCTACCCTCAGCTTATGGTTTGCCATGAGTCAAGGTACACATTACCCAAGGTTGGGTGAGGGTCAAGACGAGGTCAGTTTCTGCATTAGCCACACTCAACATAAGCTTTTGGCCTAAGTCAAGCTGCACATGTCCATGAAGTGACCAGGGCCAACACATTAACCCCAGGGAAGGTGAGTTGGTGAAGAAAAGAAAGTTCTATTATAGGCTCAACTGATTTGGATCAAAAAGTGATAAAACTTTCATTTGGTTCGCATTTTTTTAGGCTAGATGTTTGCTAATTCGAACAAGGGCCTATGATCCTTTCCTAGTCGTATAACACATATTCCTTTTGCAGGACCAACCTAGAAAATTCTTGCTCGATACCAACAGTTGAACACTCAAACTCCTCACACTCTCTTGACACTTCATTTCCTTATCATATTATCAGATTTCCCAGTTTAGGTTTTAGATTGAGGGTCATGCAGTGGGTGCCTGTCTATGTCATGATTAGAGCTAACACATTCAACTCCTTTCCACCTATTCATGCAAGCATTTTCGTAGGACGGGATATCATTTATACCTATACATCATGTTTCATATTTAATGCATTTATACTTTGTACCAGTTACGACATGCCGATTCAAAAGTTAAGTTATCAGTCTCTTGGGAAAAAAGAACACAATAGCATGCAATTGTCCTCAATACATAAGAAATATAAAGATAGGGTCGTAGGTGAAGCAAACCTAAGGTGCATAATGCGGACAATCAACAAGTTGGCGGGTCTGATTTCCCCGAACCCGTAACATCAGTAGGAGGGCCACCCTTAATGGTGCCCACAACAATCTCTGCACCATCAGTGGTGCACCTCGCACCGGTCTCCAGTCTGGAACTAGACGCCCCAGCAGCAACCTCTCGAGCCCTCATCTAACGGGTCTCCTCATCAATCAAAGAGGCTTTCCTCGCAGCCTCAAGGTAAATCCACTTCTTCTTCCTCTCACAAGCATCCTCGCCCTCAGTAGTGCATCTAGATTGGTGCCTCTTAGCACGACCACGTGGCTCAGGCGGTGGATCAGTAGGGGTTGTGAATAGTGTAACAAGAATAGTGTCCTCATCTAGCTCGAAGGGTGCAGTATCGGGTTCAGCCCCCCTCATCTCTAGAATGTTGTCTACATCTGCACGCAAATTCTCCACAACCTCTTGAAGAGTAGTCAAGTCAATAGAGGGGGTTGGGCAAGCAAGAAACTGCAGTTCAAATGCATCAACGCGCTGGTGAACTGCCTGAATCTTCTACTCCGTCTACTGGGCCACCGTCTTCTCAATCCGGTCCTCAGCCTCGGCGATGGACTTTTGCATCCGAGGTTGTATGTGATGCAGCAGGGTGGACATCTGGGCCTCTAACTTCTGGACCCACGCCAACATGACCTTTGTTGCAGATGGTGTAGTAGAACGGGAGAAACTGGGTGCTCTACTAGCGGCATGGACGGACTCGACTGGGGTGGTATCAGCGGGCTTTGAAATGGCAGGGTCAGCCCCTTGGGCTAACTCTACCGTGTCTGAAAAGTTCTCACTCAGCGGCCACAACTCCACTCTGGCCCTCTCTGTGGTGCCGCTACATTGGCCTTATCCCTGATGAGACCTATATAAACTGTGCCACCCGCTGTGCTCAGTGTATCAAAATTCCAAATTGGCACTCCGACATCCCTGCATATATGGAATATCAGACACGATAACAGGTAAGTAGTAAGGGATTTAAAAGCCCTCTCATGTATCACCGTGATCAAAAGCTTCGCAAAATCGATCTCCAAACCTGTTACCAAGGTTGCAACCAGTACTGCTCTATCCCAAGTGATAATATTATTTGTTGCCGTCGGAGATAGGCGGTGGCGGACTAACAACTAGAAAAACATAGTTGTGAAAGTGAGGTTGGCCTTTTCGATTGTCCCATTTGGGTCTAACACACAATCTACCCCCTCACCGTAGATGGATAGGTGTTGAGCAATCCACCTCTTACCTGCCTCTATCTGGTCCACGTTCATCTGAAACTGGCCACTTTTGACAATCTCCCACCTATAATCAAACTCCAGATTCAAGAGGACCTGAGTAATATCGGTGCAGGTGACATATATGAACAAGCACTGTGGTGAGCGGGTGCTGTTTGGCGGGTCTCACCCGCCTATGCAAAGAACCTCTGAGAGTCACCACATAGGAGGCATATAACTCTCGATCAATCTCCTCGCTATATGTCCACAGACTCTTAGACATTCACTCGAGCCTGTGGCGGGTGAACAATATCTGCACATCAAGGACTGTGTGAAGACTCCCTGTAAGAACTCAATGCTCGCCCGTCTTCAACCGGGTCATAACCCATTTTTCATTGAGTACCTTGGCATCCCTATAGACCTTCTACTAACCATCTACACACTGCCGATTTGGATCCTTAACAACCAGTGTAGGGACTTCTTGATGGGGTGCCGGAGTAGACTCTGAGCTAGTAGCCTCATCATATGAGGCTTGTCGAGAAGATTCCTCCAATTGAGTGGATCTATGTGACAAGGAGACGAAGGCAGTGGTTTCATTCGACCACGAAGAGTGGTCAGACTCTGATCCTAATGGAGCTTCATAGCTAGATGCTCCTTCAGAACCCGAGTCAGACCCTGACGGTGTGTCAGTCTATGTGCGCTCCTCATCAGATTTGGATGAAGTGACTACACCGGAAATCAAATTCTTGTGGATACCCCGAGTGGCTCTTTCAGCTGGTGTGGATGTACTAGTGCATGGTGGGACATACTCGGGATCCCTCATATCGTCGGATGTGCCAATCATCCGACGGGATGGTGCCACAGACTTGGACCTGCCTCGAGAATACACGATGTCCCGTTTGGGAACCATATGTACCTGTAAAGCAGTTGTTAGTATCATAGAAATCTTACTACACACTCGAAACAACCAAAAGAAAGAAAGGAAACAAAAAGCACATTCCAGTTCAGACCTGCACTTATGATTAACGGGCACTATCGACGGGCCATCAATGAATTGACAGACCATCGATAGGGTCCATCATCTAACACTTAGAATATATTCAACTTACTTAAATTGTCAGACCTCTAAGTTTGAAACGACGGACGTGCAGAACGGCCCGTCGATCAATTGACGAACCATAGTACACTTCCGTCGTCTAACACTCAGCATAATTTTTAAAATAAAAAAAACAACATTACTGAACGAAATGACACACGTACTGAATGGCCAGTCGGTCAATCGACGGACCGTATTCCACTTCTGTCGTCTCAGACTTAGACATATTTGGGGTGGTCAAATAGACGGAACCCATCGATGGCTCATCGGACAAACGACGGTCCGTCTATGAGGTCTCGTGCTAGTGGTTTGAGACAGATTTCATTCCATGTTGCAAGCTCCAAATTTTGACACTATTAGACCCACACAAGTTTACACAACACATAGCAACAATGTAAATACGATTTCTTCATTCCTAGAGTTTCGATTTCACAAGATTCATGCTCTAATTCATCGATGCTACAAAACACTAAGTCGGAAAGTTTATAATTACTATCACAAAAACATATTAAAAAAATTTCATAGCAACACAATCACTTTCTATCATTCCAAGGGACATTTTACACAAGTTTCAACAAGCAAAATCAAACAATTATGTCCCTCAGTCAAGACCCACTTTCCAATTTTAGATTAAATTAGTGTATGAACAAGAATTCATTAAACAAACAGAATCGAAATACCTTATGATCGTAGTGGAGTGATTGGGAGAGTGATCCTTGCAACAACCTACGTTCCCGACTTAGACACCGACCGAAGAAGCTAATGGAAACAAATTAGAATTTTGGGAGGAAGAGGGTTTTGGAAATTTGGGAGAATTTAGGAGTTTTGAAAGAATCTGATTTTTATGGAAGGGGGAAATGTGATGTTTTAATGAGAAAGGAAGGAAGTAGGGGAAGGGAAACGGTTTGGGAAAGAATGTGAAAAGATTTTGGAGGCTAATGAATGGTTTTGACTTTTAATATTACCACCCGGGTAAGGTCGGGTCACTAGTATTTTGGACCGACGAAACCCCATCGACGGTTCGTAATTCAGTCGTTGGACCATCGAATGGACCGTCGATTGCAACAAGAGTTAGCAAAATTTCAAGACATACCTAGGATCTAAGAACACCATCGACGGTCCGCCGATTGAACGACAGCCCATCGATGGGGTCCGTAGATCTATGCACTAGACAATTTTCTGCAAAATTTTAGTTTTGGTCCCTGCACATGTAACACCCATTAAGCTATTTTTTTTGTATTTTTATAGACACTTCTGAGCGACAGACCCTAAACTATTCTCTATCCAACACTATCAACAAATAAGTATAAGTATAAGCAAAATAAAAGAAAACAAGAAAATGCGACTATTCCTTCAAAGAAAAGAAAAACCTATTGTTGGCTAGAGGATACACCTTGAGTTGCCTCCCAAGAAGCGCTTGATTTAACATCACAGCATGACGCACGATCCTTTATTACTCATTCTTCATCAAGGTCATATGCCTCAACCACTTCATGGACACACTCCGCCTGCCCAGGTAGATCTTAATCCTTTGTCCGTTGACAATGAAATTTGCACCCTCCTTATTCTTCAACTGAATCGCTCCATGTGGAAACACTTTAGTGATAATGTAGGGTCCCGCCTACTTGGACTTGAGTTTGTTCGGAAACAAGCGTAGCCTAAAGTTGAATAGAAGCATCAAGTCCCCAACCGCAAATTCTCGCTTTTAAATCTTTTGGTCGTGGTACTTCTTCATCTTCTTTTTGTATATGGATGAACTTTCATACGCTTTTAGGAGAAACTCATCAAGCTCATTTAACCCATTATGTCTCTGTTCCACCGCTTCATTCCAATCCATCTTCAGTTTGTTCATTGCCTACATGGCTTTGTGCTCTAACTCGATTGGAAAGTGACAAGCCTTCCCATATACTAGTTGGTATGGAGACATACCTATAGCGGTGTTGTATGCAGTCCGGTAGGCACAAAGAGAATCATCAAGCCTTCTTGACCAATCCGTTCTATTAGCATTTACCATTTTCGATAGAATTTGCTTGATCTATCGATTTGACACCTCAACTTGCCCGCTAGTCTGTGGGTGATAATGAGTGGCTACATTATGGAGAACCCCATATTTATCCAATAGACCTTTGAACAACTTATTACAAAAGTGAGATCCACCATCACTAATAATGGCCCTAACAGTGCCAAATCTGGAGAAGATGTTCTTTTTCAAGAATGCGGTGACACTCTTTCCTTCATTGTTAGGAAGTCCTGTGGCTTACAAACATTTTGACACATTCAACCACGACAAGTATATAATTCATTCCATGAGAACACACAAAAGGGCCCATAAAGTCAATGACCCAAACATCAAATAACTCAATCGACAGAATATGATTTAAAGGGAGCTCTTGCCTCTTCGAAATTCCTCCATCTCTTTGGTACCTATCAATTGGTGAACTCGTAAACATCTTGGTGAATGGTTGGCCAATAGTACCCACAATGCAAAATCTTGTGGGCAGTCCGGATACCACTATGGTTCCCACCTACAAGGGAAGAGTGACATGCCTCCAAAACACTTAACATCTCAATTTCTGGCACACAATGGTGAATAAGCCCATCAGCACAACTCCGGTATAAGTAAGGCTCATCCCAAAAGAACTTTTCACATCATGCATGAACTTCTTCCTCTGATTGAAAGACAAGTCCGATGGGACTATATAACTAACCACATAATTCGCAAAATAGGCTAACCATGGAATCAAATCATGAGAAGCGCCCAATACATGCTCTTCAGGGAAGGTATCATCAATTTCAGCCTTTTCACTCAATTCTCGCATAGCTTCATACTCTAATCTAGACAAGTGATCGGCAACTTGATTTTTAGTCCCTTTTCTATCTTTTACCTCAAAATCAACTCTTGCAATAATAACACCCATTTAATCAACCGTGGATTCGCATCCTTATTTGCCATCAAGTACCTCAAAGCGGAGTGCTAAGTATGCATTATGACCCTCATGCCACGCAAAAAGAAGTGAAATTTTTCGATAGCAAATACCACTGAAAGAAGCTCTTGCTTAGTCACAGTATAGTTCTTTTGGGCTTTATTAAGGGACTTACTTGCATAATATATTGGGTGAAGGATTTTATTCCTTCTCTGTCCCAATACCACACCAAGAGCAACCTCACTAGCATCATATATCACCTCAAATGGCTTACTGCAATCTGGGGAAATAATAATGGGCGCGGATCCCAACTTCTCCTTCAACTCTCCAAATGATTTTAGACATGATTTATCAAAATAGAACTTACATTCCTTCTCGAACAATTTGCACAAAGGTGTGAATTTTTTGAGAAACCCTTAATAAACCTTTGGTAAAAGCCCGCATGACCCAGAAAATTTCTCACACCTTTTACAGAGATGGGTGGGAGAAGCCTATCTTCGCTCGATCAACCTCTATTCCCTTCATTGAGATGTGATGGCCCAATACAATACCTTCTTTCACCATAAAATGACATGTTTTCTAATTAAGCACAAGTTGCAATCTTCACATCTTTTCAGAACCTCAGCCAAGTGACTCAAACAATGATCAAAGGAGTCGCCAATATACGAAATGTTATCCATGAACACCTCAATAATTTCCTCCACCATATCGAACAATATCGACATTATACATCGCTAAAAGGTGGCCGGTGCATTATATTACCCAAAAGGCATCCTCTTGAAGGCGAACATCCCATAAGGGAAAGTAAAATTGGTCTTATATTGATCCTAATGGGGAATAGAGATTTGGTTGTAACTCAAATAACCATCAAGAAAACAGTTCCATCTTTTTCCTGCGAGTCTATCTAACATCTAGTCCATAAAGGACATAGGGAAATGGTCCTTCTCTGTCCATGCATTAAACTTCTGATAATACATACAAACTATCCATCCGGTCACCGACGTATTTGGAACAAGCTCGTTTCTCTGATTAGGCACCACTGTCATTCCCCACTTTTGGGTACACACTGAACAGAGCATACCCAACTACTATCTGTAATCAGATATGACCCGGCATACAAACAATTAATGATCTCCTTCTTTACTACCTCTTGCATAGGTGCATTCAACCGTATCTGGTGCTCAATACTTGGCTTGTGATCGGGCATGAGGTGGATTTTATGTGAACAAATACCGCGAGAGATCCATATAATGTCCGCAATAGTCCAACCAATGGCTCGTTTGAACCTCTTTAAAACTGCCACCAGACACTCTACTTGTAGCGCATTAATATCCCCTGCAATGATTACCGGCAAACTGTCATTTGTACCTAAGAATACATACCTCAGTTGAGGTGGTACAGCCTTAAGCTCTAATTTTAGAGCCTCCTCAATAGATGGTCTCACGGGTGGAGACTCACGATGTTTCATATCTAACTCCAATTTATTTGGTTTGGAATGATATTCATTTCGTTCAAGTGCCACAACCAAAGAACCATAATCTTCAACCATCACTCTCAAAATTATTGATCACTGCAGCTAGTGCCTCAACACCTAGGCGTTCTTTGATTTGTACCTCATACATACTCTCAACCCTGTAGGATATAACAGATACCATTAGGAGCTCACCACTTTGCTTTATAGACCTACAAATGTTGAACGTTGCTTCTTTATTGTTCATTCTAAACTTCATATGCCCTTTCTCCATATCAACCAAGGCACGACCAGTGGCAAGGAACGGTCTACTAACAATAATACGCACCTTAAAGTCCACCTCACAGTCTAGAATCACAAAATCGGCCGGAAATATATACGACTACACTTTCACGAGCAGATCATGGAGTATCCCAATGGGTTTCTTCACAGTTTGATCGGCCATCATTAGCCGCATTTCAGTATGCTTTTGGTCACCTAAACCCAATTTCTCATAAATAAAAAGAGGCATTAGGTTTATGCTTGCACCTAAATCACACAGTGCTTTGGCAAAGTGTAATAATCCGATGGTACATGGAATAGTGAAAGCACCCGGATCTTTCTTTTTCTTCACAACAGACTTTGTAGCAATAGCACTACAATGTTTCATTCGGTCATCATACTCAAAATTTATCGATCTTTTCTTTATAACCATATCCTTCATAAATTTAGCATAACCGAGCATTTGTTTCAAAGCTTCTATCAAAGGGATATTGATGAAAAGTTGTTTCAACATAGTGATAAAACGCCGGTATTTACCATCCTCAGTCTTCTTCACTAATCTCTTATGAAATTGTGGTGGAGGTATAGGAATGGGGACAACATTCTAAGGTACCTCTACTTTTTTTCGCCGTTTTGTCCACCAATTCTCCGCTAGATTCCACCACCTCTTCGTCTTTTCTCATCTCATCTTATACTACAAGCGGCATAGGTGGATCAATAGTTTTCTTACCTCATCGAGTAGTGACTGCCATGCAATGCCCATCATTTTAAGGATTTTGGATTGTATTGCTAGGAAGAGTGCCCGGTTGGCGTGGGTTCACAATAGTAGATAATTGGGTCATTTGTAACTCAAGATGCTCAATCAAGAGCGCATGTGCATCCACCTTTTGCCCAACGTTATCTAAATCACCTCTCAATTCCTTGGCGTGCTCATCACTAGTATCAAACCTCCTCCTCATCTTTTGTAACATATCCTCAACTCGTGTCGTACTACCTCCACCATCCCTAGGAGCAACTTATCAATTTTGATGTCGAACATAGGGCCTACTTCGATCATTTCTGTTACTATAGTTACCCCAGTTAAGTTGTTCTCGCGATTGTAGTTTCCATCTCGAACATACTGGCCCTCTCTATTATAGTTACCATAGTTCTGACTTTGGTTTCCTTAACCTTGACGCCAATTCTCCTTATTGAAGCCTTGGGAGTTTGGTCGGAAACCCCCTGTCTGATCATTCATTACAAAAGTATCCTCTTCATAATAGTACTCATATGCTGGCGGTGGTGGTTTAGTCAAGTAATTTACCGCATTTACCTTCTCTGCACCTCATGTGAAATGTTTCAATACCAACCATAGCTCAGTTCTTATTTGAGCCATTTCCTCACGAATCTCATCTGCAGCGAGATTGTGTTTAGCTTGCACTGCAAAGGTGTTTCTCCCATTGTCTGACTTTGTAATGCTCCAAGCCTTATTGTTTCGAGAGATTTTATCCAACTTCTTTGTGATCTCGGCATATGTGCACTCACCATAAGAACCCTCTACAATAGTATCGAGTACTGCTTTATTGTTATCATCTTGACCCATATAGAAATACTCTTTAAACAACTCATTATGAATGCGGTGGTTTGGGACGCCTCTCACGAGCGTAGTAAGTTTGTCCCAAGAGCTACTTACTGACTTCCCTAGGTAGTGCCACAAAGTTGTTCACTTTATCTTTGTGGTTGAGATTTTTTGACACCGGGTAATACCGTTCTAGGAAAACATCCCTCAACTTATCCCAAGTATAAATAGAATTTTAGGGTAACTGAGTAAACCATATTGCAGCCTCTCCCGTCAGTGATAGAGGGAACACTCTCAACCCGATGACATTCATATCTAAGTGTGGCATCCCAACACAACTATTGCACACAGACCTCTGTTTGGATATGTGAGCATGTGGATCCTCTTATGGTAGCCCTGCAAACAAACCTCTCACGGTGAGCATCTGCATCTAACTACTAGTTACAACGAACGTGTGCCCATGGGGTAGAGGAGGTACGCTAAGACGCCAATCAGAATCAGTGATGTTGACTTTTCCCCTATAGAACTCTTGAGGGCGTGTGACTGGAGGCTGCATCCTCACAGCATCATCAATCTGATTTTCCGCAACTACCTGACTGTGTACCTCAACAGGTGGTGGAGGCTGCCGAATTATCCCATTACCTAAATTAACTGGGTTCTGCTGATTTTCTATTCTTCGAAGTGTACAGTTAAGTTTAGGATCGAATGGAATTAGCAGTTCTCCTTGGATTCATGTACTTGCCATACACTAGATATAGATTTGAGAGAAACGAAAATAAAAGAAAATTAAAATAAGAAATCGTTGACTAAACTTCAGTAATGTTAATAAGGTTAATCTAAAAGCCACTTTCCCATGCAGTGGCGCCAAAATTTGATATTCTTAAATTACACCTCCTTAAAGAAGTATAAGCGGTCGTATCAAGTAAAGAACCCAACTATTAGGTTGGGGTTGATCCTCGAGGAAAATGGTTGATGCAGATGCTCACCCCGTTCGTGGTAACTAGTAGTTTGATGCAGATGCTCACCACGAGGATTTTGTTTGCAGGGCTACCATAAGAGCATCCTTATGCTAACATAGCCAAACTGAGGTCTATGTGCAAGAGTTGTGTTGGGAGGCTAGACTTAGATATGAACGTCATCGAGTTTAGACTTAACTTCAATGTACAATTACTTCTATTTAGTCAAGTTCTTTCCGAAAATAGGTAATTAAAGATGAGTTTTGTGAAACAAACTTCTTTAGTATCTCTATGTAAAACAAGTAATAGGAGTAAAGATTTAGTTTTTATCAAGTTGTGAGAGAAACTAAGGTGTGTGTTCCCCATAGGTTCATAACGCCGTATTCCTAGCTATAAGAATTCTTCCCTAGTGTTTTGCATCCAAAGTGATAAGTTAGATATCTCTAAATCCTTGGTCCGACATTTAGAGAATTTCACCCGTACCTTGGTCCGGCTACATGTGTATAAGCTACTAACCCTTAACTTTACTTCATATTAAGAATCATATTCGATGTATGCCTTTGTTATTTCTTTGCACCAATCGAGACAAACCTATTAGATAGTATTCCACTAAATCTATGTTGATACTTATTTACTTATTGCTACCTCCTTGGTCCTGCAACTAGCAACAAGGCTAGTTATAACGCGTGCACTCGTTAAAAGACTTCTAAACAATAGAATTATCAGTACATGCAATAAACTATTTGAGAATTGTTATTAAGCTAGATTTACTTTGTTAATCCCCCATAATTCCCACACCCTAGTTGTGGATTTAGTTACTCATGAATATAAGAACACAATTCATAGTTCTTACACAATAAAACATGAACTTACTTTGACAATTCGAAGAAAATCCAGAAAACCAACTTGAAATAACAAGATAACATTTGAACACCAAAATCGGAAATTGAATTAATGTTAATGTTGCAAAACCCAATCTCCAAACACAAACTAAGAACAATAGTAATAATGTCCAACTACAAAAACGAGGTTTTATACCCTATTTATAGAAAACATTATACTAAATAAAAAGGAATTAAAATAAGGAAACTTTGTCCAGAAAACGCAGTTGTAATCGACGACCCCCACAGACGGACCGTCAATTGTATCCGTCAGTCCTGACTTAGAATCTTTTTTCGTCCTTCAGATGGCATCATCTTTGAATTAATCGACGGACTAATAACACGGTCCGTCGATGCAACTACGGTTCGTTGATGCCTTTTGTTGCTCGATACTTAGAATTTCTTCAATTTTGGGTACTGTACTATCTGTGATCTCATCAACGATTCAAAAGAATGATCCGTCGATAAATCGATGAACCATCGATACTCTCCATAGTCTCACATTTGGTCAGAATTATTTAAGTTTCTCCATTTTCTTGAACTTCAAAATCGACGGTCACCACCGATGGACCTTCAATGGAACTCCGTACCGTCATTGGCCTTCGTGGGTCGCTTCTACACTTTCTTTCAGCTACCTTCAGTGTTTTATTTCTGGATATCTTTGTAGCAAAAAAGCATACAGACATGTTAAAAACTACAACAAAAAGGCTCTAGACACACACAACTCTTAAGGAAAAAGCATTGAAAACATCCTAAAACCACGATACATCAATAACCGAACTGACACAAATGAGTAAGTAGAACCCAGATCAAACAGAACAATATCCATTCAGTAATACACAAGAATAGTACATGTGAATACTACATCAAACACCTCAATGTAAGTCTTTCCTAAAAAGGCATAAAACTAAGCCCTGTGACGGGAAATCTCCTTACCTATAAGCACTACTCCTCTACCTGCACTACCATTTTCACAGCCTCCACGACACCAATGATTTCCTCCTCATCCACCTTATGGATGCCCTCTATCATTACTGCCGTTTCCCGCTAGTACCACTACTCAGGCCTGTTATTGCACTAGATCAAACTAACGTAGATGGAGACAGTCTCTCCTTATATGTCCAGGTTCTCAACAATTATAACAATTATGGTCAAAATAATTCATGTTGCATGATATAGGTGTAGATCCCAAACTATCCTGAATGGAATTTTACTGTGGAGTTCTCTAGTAGACACCCGTAGAAGAGGGTAGGGATTACTGAATTTGTAGAGTTTT
Organism: Solanum sitiens; assembly: GCA_016801875.1. Lineage (NCBI taxonomy): Eukaryota > Viridiplantae > Streptophyta > Magnoliopsida > Solanales > Solanaceae > Solanum > Solanum sitiens. Next base: position 1,613,036 of record JABWTJ010000022.1, read on the forward strand.
AATCATCGGCCTACATGAACCTATGGAGTAGGAAATCTGAAAGTTATATGTGCTCTTGGGATTCTAAGCCAAAGCCTTGGCCTACACATCATGTTGAACTCCTCCCACTTTCTTTACAAAGTCTGTCAAATGATTAAAATTTAACCAACAAAGGTCATGTGAACAGACAATACCTGCAACTTTGGGTTCAATCCTCTGGTGAATAGACGAATCCTCTCTTTCTCTGTAGTGACCAACCGGGTAGAATATCTTGAAAATGAATGGACCTTCGCCTCATGGAAAGCTACACTTATTCCACTATAACACCTCTAAAATGACATAGGTGAAACTAGATCCTAACATGGTTCTCATGATTTTATAATGTCCTAAAATGGTTTATATTGTGTTAATGAGAAAGTGTCTTAGATTTTAGGTGAATCGGAAGTCAAATGTCAAGGGACGACTAAGACGTTCGACGACTAAGTCACCAATGTGCCTCATATGTGTTTTTATATGTTTATGTGTGTTTCATAAGCTTATGAAAATTATAATACTTTATATAGGCAGTGTGTTGAATTTCATGAAATTTGGAGGTCAAACGTCCACGAACATCCATGACGTTCGAAAGGTTTGCCTTGAAATGACCTTGTGTCTCTTGGCATGTTTCATCGAGTTTTATGTGTTCGTTTTGGATGATATTTATGTGGGAGGTCATAAACATGTATAAAATCATAATTGAGTTTGAAACGTCTGGGAAAATAGTGACCAAGCACCAACCAAGGGTCCTTGAGGAAGGACCCATGTTAGTGGCCATGACTGGCAAAAGCAGTCCCACCTACGGATGGCAAACGACGGCCAATGGCCTGGTTGACGCCCCGTAGGTGGACTGCATCGATGGGGACTAAGAAAAGGGATATTAAGATCCCATTTTCAAGGATCAATCCCAAACAACGGCCATCCAGGAAGGTCTGTTTGTGGACAAATGGTCCAAATGTTGCCAAGTCGTTGATGTGTCTGTTCCTGCGCAGCTTCACTGTTAAGTGAAGGGGTGAATTAGTAAATTCACCCCACGTCCAAATAAGAGTTTGGGCGGTTACTTAGGGGTATTTTGAGTATTTTAAAAATTTATATAAGTCCTAAACACTTAGATGAATTCATTCTTAATTAAAATCCAAATTCTCTAGAACTCCATTTGAGCTAAAACTCAAGGAAGAACTTGGATTGTAGTTTTGATTGGTGATTCTTCATCAAATTGGTGGATTAACATCAGTGAGGTATGATTTCTTCATCCTAGAAACTCTCTTCATCAGGGATCCAAACTTCAAAGTGATTTTATAAGACTTTCTCAAAAGATGGGTTTCTATCTTATGATCTAGCCATGGGTTATTGCATAAAACGTTTTGAATCATTGTTTTATGATTGAATTGATGTTAATTAGATAATTGTAACCTAATTTATTCATGAACGCATGCAAAACATAATCTCTTCAAATTGGCTATATTTTGGATGTTATGATCTTGTCTCAATGCTTATGAATTCTAGTGTAGTTTTCTATGGACTATTTAATGATGTAATAATTGTATTGAATTGATGTATAGGTTGTCTTATATTGATAAATCTATATTGAATTGACTTAGATTCATTGAGTATTGTGATTTATGTATTGAATTGATGATCATGGCCAAGGGGTAAGCGCCCATTGGTATTGTATTGGATGATTTAGCTATGGATTGAAGTTGTGAGAATGAGTTGGTGGTACACTGCCCTAATTTTCTTTATTTTATGTAATGTAGTTCTTGAATTATGTTGTGATTTGTATGGTCCACTTATGGTGGCGGTGTTATGTGCCTTAATTGTGAATTATGTTGTCTCGTCGGCGTTACCTTATGTGTTATGATGATCATGGCCTTGTCCAAACTACTTGAAGTATTATGATGGTTTGTGTAGTTGATTATGTGAAATATGATCATATATACCTACATGTTAGTTAATGTGATAGTATGTGTTTCTTCTATTTATGTTATTAGGTTATCATGTTAGACTATGACTATGGCATTGTGTGTGTAGTCTTAGAGTTGATGCATGATTTTTCCTATTTTGTTATTGAGTCTTATGATGACTATCTTTGTAACATCCTAAAATAAAATAAGGTGAACTAGAGCTTCGTGATTGTTTCTTGATTTAATTTTGTTATAAAATGAGTTACATTAGTGTCCTTAGGCAGCGTGGGAAGTTTAGTAATGTTTGGAGGTCAAACGTCCAAGAACGTCAATGGCGTTCGAAAGATATGCCTTCGATAGTGGTTGTGTGTTCTCATATATTTGAGTGAGTTTTACGTGTTCTTTTTAATCTAAGTTGATGTGGGATGTTCCTAGGACCTAGACGACTATGTTTAGGGGTTTAACGTCCGGATAAAACCCCACCTAGGACCCACAAGGGGCCCTATAAAAGAGCCCAAAGTAAGGACCCAAAAGTGCCTTGGCAATGTCCACCAATGAGGGCAAATGGCGGTCAGTGGTCCAACCAACGGCCCGTCGACTTGAACCATCAATTGGACCTAAAAGGTAGTCTATACAGGACCCAAATGAAGCTAAGTTTGGACCCACGAAACCCCACCAACGGACAGTTGATGGACAAATAGTCTGTTTGTTGCATCCGTCGATGAAAGGATGAAAAGCTGCTTTTCCTGTAATTACTTGGGGTGTTTGGTAAATTCACCCCAAGTATTTTATGAACCTAGGATGTCATTTTTAGGGTTATTTAGGTATATTAAAGAGTTCCAAACCCTTAGACCAAATTTTAGACCTCATTTTCTTAAAACCCAAAATCCCTCTCTCTTAGAACTCTCTCTCAAAACTCCATAGTAGCTAGAAGTCAAGAAGGAGCTAGGAGGGCTGTTGGTGGTCGAGTTCTTCATCAAAATCATTGGGTTTTCTTCTACTTAAGGTATGGTATCCATCCTTGAACTTTCTTTCATTCAAGGAGTCACTTCTAATTGATTTTCAAAAAGGGTTTTCAACACTACTTTCCACTATCTTCAACTCTATATATGGGTCTTGCATGAAAATGTTTTGAATGATTTAAAAATAATTTATCAAATGTTAGTTGATGAATGTAATGCTAAAACTTCAATGAAAACATGTTAAAGTTTTTTATCAAATTTTGGCTTAAGGAATGGGTTAAATGAGATGAGTTGGTAGTATTTGAGTTTTAATTTCTTATGGTTGATGTGGTTGTTTAGCTACTGCCCTAAGGGCTATTTTATGATGAATTGTTGAGTAAATTTGTAAATAGGTGTGAAGGCTTTTGAAGAATGGTATGTTGGTCTCATTGTTAACTCTCTTTATGAAAAGAAGGTATGGTCCACCTTCTTGGTGGCGATGTTTACTTGATGAATTTGGTTATACTTAGTATGTATTGTAAGTGTGTATTTGAAGACCTAATATGTGAAATGAAGTGATAATAAATATGGTTCTTGTATTTTGTATGATGAAGCTTGAATTACATGTTTTTCTTAGATTATGCCTAAATAAAGTAATGTATATGTGAAGCATGTAAAGTGTTTAACGTGATGAAAGAAGGTGTAAGCATGTATATAATGAAATGTAAATGAAATGATTCTTATGTGTAAGTTCTTTTCATATGTACACACACACTCACACTTGAATGAATGAATGAAGCTAACTTAAGTAAAAAGGGGAGTTTTAGGGTGAACACTCTTCGTGAGTTGAGATGAAGTATTTAGTAGCAACCACACTACATCCTATGAGCTTTCTAAGATAGGTTTGAGCATGAATACCCTTCGTGAGTTGAGATGTGATGTTCACTAGATATCCTTAACGTGTGTTAAAAAATATTGAGAATATGTGGGGAATTATGCTTAGCACCGAGCGGATAGGAAGAAGGGGTGATTACACTTCGTGAGTTGAGATGTTGTATTCAAATGTACCTCTTGAGATGAGTACTCCTCGTTAGTATAGAATGAGTTACTTAGTACCAATCTCTTTATCCCATAAGTATGCGCCCGCATAGGTGTATCTATTGGGAAAGCCATGTAAAAGCCAAGAGAATTACCTTACTCTAGGAAAGTGAGGATCCCTCATCCGATAGGGGTTAATATTGTGCTTCCATGTCTAGATCTCATTGTCTATGTCGGTTAAGCTAACCCCCACAAAAGTAATAAAAGTGCTAAGTCTTCTAAAAGAGTGTACTACTTTGGGTAGGTAGTTGAATGGAATGCTATTTATCCACTGCACTAGTTAGGAATTCCGAAAGGGGACTCTTGGTGAGTCTTATACGAATTGAATGAACTAAGTCTTCTAAAAAAACGTACTAGTAAGGGTAGGTGGTGGTATGTGACGTTATCCATCCATCGCACTAAATAGACCTTCCGAAAGGGGAGTCTTGGTGGCAAGCCTTCTAAAAGAGTGTACTACTTAGGGTAGGTGGTGGAGTGGGACACCATCTACTCATTGCACTAAGTAGGCATTCCGAAATGGATGTCTTGGTTTGTTGTTTGAGTTTTCTTCTAATGTCTTGTTATTGATTTGTGACTTGTTCTCCCGAGTGGAGTAAGCCTATGGTGTGTTGTCTTAAGGATATCCTTGGTGCGCATTGAAGGATGTGTATGGGCGCTTCCTTCATGTCTTACCTTGGAAAGTCTTAGGATAACCTCGGTTAGGGAAAATCCTGCGGAAATGAGTTCACTTCCTCTTGGCAATACCTTAGGAGTTCACTGTTTTGGAGTTAGTTAGATTCATTGTAATGTTACAATAGTTTACTGTAAAATTATGAAGGCTTACTGTAAAGTGCCTCTTGTGTTAAAATTATGGAAATACTTCTCTAAGTTTTAAATGATGTTTATTATGTTGTTTTGTTTCTAAATTCATGAATGTTTTACTTATTTGACATGAAAGGTTATTTTACTAAATGTCCCTTTTACATGTTTTTTAATATGTCATACTTAGTACATTGTTTTGTACTAACCTCATACTTTTCTATACTATATAAGTATAGGTTTTGGAAGCAAGGTTGAAGTCTAGAAGGCAAAGCTTGGAAAAGTTTCTCTCAAGCCAAATTATGTCCTCATATATCTGAGGGCATAGTGTCACGTCCGGGGAGCACCCCCAAGAAGAAACGTGTTGTACTTCACCTCTCTGAGGTCTTATACAAGCCCATAGTCATCATTCATCACATTGTCATAGTAAATTTAGTGGAAAATTTAAAACTTTTCATAGCACATCATATGCTAGAAACATCACTTCATATATATATAAAATATAAGTCACAATACATAGTTATACTCTAAGTCTCTTTTGCCAACTTAGACTCAACATCAATAGAGTAGATTAGGGACACGGCCCTTCACAACATAAAATATTAACTATGCTATTACACAACTTTAAGAATAACTTGACATAAGAAATCCTTGAGTCATAAGGATCCCTTTCTTGAGATTGGGAAACATCTATCAAGATCTTGACCTTAGAGACATCCTTTAAGCATCCATAACCTAAACTTTGTGTTCAAAGGTAGATAAGAATGGTGTTAGTACAAGAATAAACTAAGTATGACAACCATGCAAAAAATATGCATTTAAAAGGGACATTTTACTTTGAAACTATGCATCATGCCTTTTGTGAAAACTTCATAAAACTTTGATATAATAAGCATTATACAATTCACATACTTCATATCAGTATATTCAATAGTCACACATCATATAAAACCACACATTGCATTTAAGGCATATAAGTCACCACTTTACAGTAAATACCTTTACCATTACAGTGAACCTATTTCATTTTATAGCGAACTCTTTCCTTTTGTACTTTTACTCCTTATCTTCCCATGTAACCCTCTAGTGATTCTTGGTTCAATGTATAGACAATGCCCCATAACACTATCCACACTCAACCATCACTTTAAGTCCACTAGGGAATCATGCATACAACCTTCATTAACCCAACACATGTATTCATAGAAGTATTTCATATAATAAGATACCTAACGCACATTTGACCCAACATACTTTAGGGAACATATAGACGGACTCAATACAAGACCATATGCAAGTCAATACCTCCAACATAATCATAGCAAGATAATAGTCACATTAACATACTTGTACTTCACCTCATAATAACCACATAGAACACTACTCATAATCCCTTCCTAAGTCTACTTGTGCAATGTACATGTGAAGCCCAATAACCTCAAACATACAAAGTAAACCTACAAAGAAATTACAATCTTTAACATGCATTTCATACATCAAAAAGACAAACATAGAAAACCTCTTTCATGTCAAACAAGACTTCATCATATAGTCAATAAGACCTATACTATGCATAAAAGGTAAAACCATATCACATAGACTGATTAGGACTCCTTCCATGCATATCATCACAATGAAGTAGACCACACTAAAATGTCAAGTATAAGGAACATAAACATAATCATATACATTAGAACACCTTTCTAGAACTCCCTTCATTAGCTACTTGTGCAATGCATAGGTGAAGTCCCATACCCCCACCTACACTAAGCAACTTCCCTTAGGTTATCCTAGTTAGGGTCCTAGTCATTTACTTCCATTGTCCATTTTACTTTAGGAAAATTATATAATTAATCGACACTAAGACCATGGGTGCTAAACATGAAATTTGGTGTTGTAGAACCTCATACCAAGAAGAGGTTCCCTACTTATCCGAAGTAGAACATTAACCTTAAACTATCATCTTAGGTGATATCACTTGCTAGATCCTATGTGGCGAGCATAGTTCATGGAACTAAGAGATATACATAACCCTCAAAATGCTCATTAGCATTGGAGCCTCATCTCAGGAGAAACCATGGGTGAATCTTTCTCAAGGAAAGTCAACACCTCATGTGGAACCATAGGTGAATCTTCCTCCAAGGGAAGTCAATACCTTATAAGGAACCAATGGTGAATCTTCCTCGAAATGAAGCCAACACCTCACATTGTCAAGTTTACTCGGTGCTAATTTCAGTTCCCTTTATTGAAAAGCCTTTATTACTTTATTTCATAAAACATACGCTTAGGATATTGACTGCTCATATGCTTATAGCTTATTCAAGGACAATCTAGTTTTGGGTACTCTTGGGAACAACTTCCAAGCGCCACTCTTTTGACTACATCATCATACATGTGTGTGTACATATATGTGAGGAATCCTTTCACATAAACACATTAAGACCACACATGTTCATACTTCATTTCATTCATACGTATAAGACATGTTCTTAACACACTCATGCAATTCATGTACATAGGAAACCATATGTAGGAACTATCCTATGAAGGCACACATGTGCAATTCATAGACAAGGTCCCATACCCTTGCCCATACTAGTACACATATCAAGCCATCCTAGTTAAAGGACACATAACATACTTCATAAACATATACTTAAAATGCATAGTAGTAGACATTAGTGCATATGAGAATTGTCCTTTCATTAGACACCATGAACCTATACTACTTTGATAAGCATGCATGAGGCGTGAGTGTGTGTACATTGGTCAACATGATCATATTGTAACACTCTAGAAATTCCATGACTTAGACTAGAGCTTAATATTTAATAAGTCTTAAAATGATGTTCCCAGAAAATGTAGTTGTCTAGTGAAGATTCTATTAGAATTTAAGAATACGTATTGAGGTACATAGGCATCCCAAATGCCCAATATTGAGTAGTATTAGGCATGTTAGAGAATATTGACTTAAGGGTGTTAGACAATTTCTATGTATACACAAGTAAATGAAAATATACCTTGATGTTCAAATGCACCAATGAAAGCTTATTTAGGAATTGTACCTGCAATGAAGACCCTAAGCTAAAATAATTGAATTCATAGCACATTAGGTACGAAGCATCCAAATGTCAAGCCTAGGCACCATAGCACATGATCATTAAAATGGTCATGTAGATTAAGCAGTGCCCAAGGACATAGTGAATATCCTTGGACAAGAAGTGAACTTTATAGAAGGGCACGGTTAGGAAAGTGCACAGCAACACATGTGCAACCGGCCGAGACACGAGCCAAACCTATTCGGTTAGGGAGATTAGGGGACAGGCGTGTCGGATCAAGCAATGTGGGGCCGAGCCTCCTAGCCAAACCTAGGTTCTAACTAACCAACCTAACTAACTAACCAACCTAGGACTAACTAAAATAAACTAACTAGCGTGCCCGAAATCCTAAGACCTAACCGGGTGACACTAGCCGAGTAGCTAACTAAAGAAACATCCTAGTACCTAACCTAGGATGGTCTAAAAGGGTTGGTTATGGTCCTGACGACTTAGGGGTACTTTAGTAATTACCCTAGGTCACTAAATTAATTAAATTAGCAACTCAATTAATTAATTTAATTCCTGGTCAAACCCGAGACCCTTAGTCAAACACTCTCCTAGTTTTAATCAATTTTGGAGGGGCATTTTTGTAATATAAGTTGAGGGTCTTTTAGGGTAATTCATGGGACGACTATATATTGATATTAGGTCAGTTGTATTCCACTTTTACAGGTCCCAAATCATATCAAACGAAATTCTCTTAATCTCTCAAGAATGCTCTTTTTTCCAAACTCCATTGAAGAACAAGAAAAGCTTAAGGAAGAAGACGAAGGTTTCAAAGTTTCCAATCAGATTTCGTGGATTCCTCATCTATAAGGTATGGGTTTTTCACTCTTGGTATTCCTTTACACAAGAGATCCTTTCAAGATACATTTTCAAGAACTTTAAATACTAGGGTTTTACTCTACAAGACGGATATTCTCCCTAACCCTAGATTTATGATTTTCAACGAAAAATAAACGTTTTCTATATTCAATTTCGCATGAATTGTTGGGTAATTGATTGATAATGTTTTAATGTCGTGTGATACATGATCTTTCTCTATGTGATGGTTTCTAATGGGTTGTTTGTAGTGTTTGATAACGTGAAAACGTTAGGGTTAGAATTTAAGGTTTAAATGAACCCTTTAATGACCCGTTTACCTTCTCCTATGCTATGTATTGATCTTGTACATGATTTTATGATTTTTTATTGATTATGCCATTGAGTATTTCACTATGTATGATTATGAATATTGCATGATGAATAAGATTTTTTGAAGCAATAGGTAAGTCTTATATGTGTGATTACTCTTAAATGTTTGTGTTAGACTATAAACTATGATGCTATGTTCTAAAAAGTATGTATGATGTTGCTATGTGAATATGCTGGTCTATGAACATGTTACTTGTGAAATTAAAATAAGAATACGAATATGCAAGTTATGATACTCTCTTGTATGCCTTAGACAAGATGATTATGCCATGTAAATCTCACAAAAGAAAGGTTATGATGAAAGGAAATTCTCGTCTAATATAAAAGAGCTCATGATCATGTTATACAAGTATTTAATATCCTATGACCTATGATAACTTTATGATAAAAGAAAACTTAAAGGTTATTTCAAGAAAGGGACTTAAGCTAAGAACCGATGAACTAGATATGGTAAGTGTCCCTTCCCTAGCGGGAAGGCAGGTTCACAATAATTCTCATTAGATTGAGGCTGCCATGTAATGTGGAACTATGGGTCTCTAATACATCCCCTAGTTCTTGAACTATGTTGCCACCATAGGATACTAGCTAGTGGATCTACCTAGAAAGCTACGTCATGTTCGGTTCTACTTTTGCCGGTAGACCACCTCTTTTTGGTGTGGGGAAGACACTACATTCCCTATTTAGCTCACATGGTCTATGTCGGTTAATGCGTATTTTCCCTCATGTAAAATAAAAGACAAGTAAATTAACATTGACTAGGGCGACTTGAGGAGTTTACTTAGTGTAGGTAGTGGTATGGGACGCTACCTAGATATTGCACAAGTTGACTCTAAGGGAAATCCTAGGAGATTGTTCTTATGTAATACGATAATATGAAAGGTATGATGCTTATTATATATGATGTTACTCTTACATGAATGTTGATCCTTATGATGAATATGTTATTTGCTTATATTGTTATATGAGGTGAGGAGTACTTATGTTACAAGTACATGAAGCAAGGCTTTACTTATGGTCTATCTTATCTACTCGGTTATGTGGGGTTATGGGGCTTCACATGACCATTGCACTTGTCGGTTGGGGATGAGGTAATTGGTAAATATTTTGTATGTTGTGTTTATATGATCTATTGAATATGAAATGTTAACATGACTCTATGAGAATATGTCTTTACTTATGATCATGCTTTAAGTGATGGAATCCTTAACTTGTATGCCTTATATGGTATGTGCATTGAAGATTTTCATATGACTTAGCATATTTTCTAAAGAGATTATAAATGATCCTTTTTCATGCATTTCCCTATGTTTTATGTGTATATACCCATACTAATTAGTACATGTGGTGTACTAACCCCATTACTTTATATTGCTACAACTTCAGGTTTCGGCCATTGAAGTTAAGCAGGTCGAGTTGAAAAAGCTTGGAACTCTTTCTCCATGTCTTGGTAGGTCCTCATGTTCGGGACTCTATCACTTATATTCCAGCCTATGAAGACTTAGTAGTTTTTATAATACGTTAATTCCATTATGTTCTTTGGATTCTTTTGTATTAAGGCCTATATGGCATATTGACTATTATTGACTAAGTCCAGATTTGCATTCTTAGATGATTTCTATATGTGTGAGACAGTTTTAGAATATCGTATGTTTTTATAAATATTAAGTACGAAATCTAAGTGTACTTCATTAGTATGTTAAAAGTTTTAATTTTTTGCAAAATTTAACTTTATAATTGTTATGAAAGCTAACAAGAGGCTTGTCTGCGACCTCTGAGAGGTTAACGACATCGGTCTCATCCGGGGTCTAGGATCCGGGTGTAACAAACTTGGTATCATAGCATGAGGTTAAATATTGGAATCTTAAACTTCGTATCAGATCATGAGGTTAAACAAAATCCTTAAAATCAATGTTTCACTAAACCATATTACCTAGTGTCTTGTTCATGGTTGTGAAGCGCGCCACAATTATGGATGAGAGGTTATATGATGATTAGGAAACTTCTCTTTTCTTGATACTCCTATATCGTGCCTTTAGAGTTTTGACACTATGTTTCTATTAGCATCTAATCCCTTTCTTGTGTATATAGGCGATGAACACAAGAAGGATAGCTGGTAGAAGGGTAGGAGGGGAGATTCCGAATGCGGGAGCTACTCTCCAAGGTAATCGAAATGCTCCTGAAGTGCAAGCTGCTGCAAATGATCAAGTTTTGGTGAATCCTCCGTCTATGACGGATGGTGAGGTGAGGGCAGACCTATTCCAAATGGCCCAAGCCATCACCACTCAAGCTAAAGCCATCATGGCTCAAGCTAACCGAGAGGTTGCACCTTGAGAAAACCAGCATGCTAGTACTATAGCTAGCCGTTTGAGAGATTTACGAGGATGAATCCTGCAATGTACTTTGGATAAAAAGTTGATGAGGATCCCCAAGACTTCCTAGGTGAGGTCTACAAGATTTCGTTTGCTATGGGGGTGAGTAATACTGAGAAGGCTGAACTTGCTACTTATCAACTCAAGGACGTGGATCAGACATGGTACAATCTGTGGAAGGATAGTAGGGCTTTAGGAGATGATCCCGTGACTTGGGAGATCTTCAAAAAGGCCTTTCTTGACAGATTCTTTCCAAGGGAACAAAGAGAAGCTAAGGTAGAGGAGTTCATTAACCTTCATCAAGGAGGTATGAGTGTTAAGGAATACTCCTTGAAGTTCATTAAGCTGTCAAAATATGCTTCTTCTTTGGTTTCTAATGCTAGGAATGAAATGAGCCGTTATGTAACGGGCGTGTCCGAACAGCTTGAAGAACAATGTCGTGCACTCATGCTTCATGACAATATGGAACTTTCTAGGTTGATGGTTCATGCTCAACAGGTTGAGGAAAGTCTCCTAAGGAAGAGAAATAGGGAACCTAAGAAGGAAAAGTCTTTTGAGAGTGGTTCTCCTAAAAGTAGGCTTGATATTCAAGACAAGCCTAAGTTTAAGAAGAGGTTTTCAAACCATATTTCTTCAGATTTCTCGCAATGATAGAGGTTTTAATCCTAAACCTCAAGAGGGTTGAAATGTTGATACCCCAAGAGAAAGACCAACTTGTGGTAAGTGTGGTAAGAAGCATGGGGGCGAATGTCTTGTTGGAACTAATAGTTTCTATGGTCGTGGAAAGGGTGGCCATATGGTAAAAGATTGTACTAATATTAGATTCCAAGGTAAGGGAAATAGCCAAGTTCAACCAAGCGGTCCTAATTCTGAAGCTCCAAAGAGAAACCGCTTCTATGCACTCAAGGCTAGGGGAGACATTGTGATGGGTATGTTACATGTTTTTTCTGTTAATGTTTATGCTTTGCTTGACCGAAGGTTGTTTATACCATGTGGTGGGGATAAAGGAGGCTTTTCAAATGTATTGAATTCAAGAAAACCGAAACTAGGATTGTTCTCAATGAAATTATCGAATGTTAATCTCCCTAGTTCTCCCTATTTTCGATTCTAGTAGTATGTATAATGCTCAAGATTTCAGTAAGAAAGTAAGAAAGAAAGAAAGAAAGAAGTATGAAGATGAGGGGTGTTCGGATAGGATGACCAAAGGCTGAGGTTAGACTAAGTAATGATATAAGTCATTCATAGTCATTGCACAAAAAGATCCCAAAAGAAGTCTTAAAAGAATATCCTAAGTCAACCTAGCATGTTCAAAGTGAACGTGAGATCAAAGAAGAAGAAATGTAAGTTCAAAGTGAACTAAGTAAGCAAAGCATGAGAATGTCAAATCATCAGTGTTTGATAAGAATGAAGTTTTAGCAGTTAATGGTTTATGCCAATATTGGAGTATGAATATATGCCCCAAGAACTATATATTTTGAAAATAATCAAAGAATAGGCATAGCCAATAAAGATTGGCTTATAAAGACTTCATGCCCAATTTAACAAGAATGAAAAAAAATTAACTTAGTTACTAAATAGGTGCATGTTTTGGTAAAATATAGTACCAACTAGAGTTTTAAGAAGATGTTTTCATAATCTTTTCTCGCACTTATGTGAAACTTGTATGCATATGTTTTCTTGAGATTTTGTAGTTTTGTTGTTATCTTGAGAAGATTGATAGCATGGTAACTCTTTGATGCATTTTGAGCTTATGATAAGGTTGAGAAAGAAATTCCTCACTATGTGCTATGAATATTAGCTCTTATATGTTTTTACATCATGAATTGAGTGCTAAGTGTAATGATATGTTATGTGCTGGTTGTGCTGCTAGTATTGAGTCTATTCCTTACCCTCCAAAAGATTTTAGTATCATTACGGGGATGAATGTTCTTAAGGGGGGGGGGGGGATAATGTAACACTTCGGAAATTCCATGACTTAGACTAGAGCTTAATCTATTTAATAATGCTTAAAATGATGTTCCCAGAAAATGTACTTATCTAGTGAAGAGTCTATTAGGTTTTAAGAATATGTATTGAGGTACATAGGCATCCCAAATGCCCAGTATTGAGTAATATTGCGTATGTTAGAGAATATTGGCTTAAGGGTGTTAGCCAATTTCTATGTATACACAAGTAAATGAAAATACACCTTGATGTTCAAATGCACCAATCCAAGCTTATTTAGGAATAAAACCTGCAATGAAGACCCTAAGCCAAAATTATTGAATTGTTAGCACATTAGGTACAAGGAATCTAAGTGTCAAGCCTAGGCAGCATAGCACATGATCATTTAAAATGGTCATGTAGATTAAGAAGTGCCCAAGGACATAGTGGGGATCCTTTAAATGAAGTGAACTTTCTAGAAGTGCACGGTTAGGAAAGTGCAGAGCAACACATGTGCAACCGGCCGAGATACAAGCCCAACATATTCGGTTAGGGCAGTTAGGGGACAGGCGTGTCGGATCAAGCCACGTGGGGACGAACCTCCTAACAAAACCTACGCTCTAACTAACTGACCTAACTAACTAACCAACCTACGACTAATTAAAATAAACTAACTAGCGTGCCCAAAATCCTAAGACCTAACCGGGTGACACTAGCCGAGTAGCTAACTTAAGGAACATCCTAGTACCTAACCTAGGATGGTCCAAAGAGGTTGGTTATGATCCTAAAGACTTAGGGGTACTTTTGTAATTACCCTAGATAACTTAATTAATTAAATTATCAACTTAATTAATTAATTTAATTCCTGGTCAAACCCAAGACCCTTAGTCAAACGCTCTCCTTGTTTTAGTCGATTTAGGAGGGGCGTTTTGGTAATTTAAGTGGAGGGTCTTTTAGGGTAATTCATGGGAACACTATATATTGATATTAGGTCAGTTTTAGACCACTTTTACACGTTCCAAATCAAATCAAACGAAATTCTCTTAAATCTCAAGAACGCTCTTTTTTCCAAACTCCATTGAAGAACAAGAAAAGCTTAAGGAAGAAGACGAAGGTTTCAAAGTTTCCAATCAGATTTCGTGGATTCTTCATCTATAAGGTATGGGTTTTTCACTCTTGGTATTACTTTACCCAAGAAGTCCTTTCAAGATAAGTTTTCAAGAACTTCAAATACAAGGGTTTTTACTCTACAAGACGGATTTTCTTCCGAACAATAGATTTATGATTTTCAATGAAAAGTAAACATTTTCTATATTCAATTTCACACGAATTGTTGAGTAATTGATTGATAATGTTTGAATGTCATGTTATACATGATCTTTCTCTATGTGATGGTTTCGAATGGGTTGTTTGTAGTGTTTGATAAGGTGAAAATGTTAGGGTTAGAGTTTAAGGTTTGAATGAACCCTTTAATGACCCGTTTACCTTCTCCTATGCTATGTATTGATCTTGTACATGATTTTATTATTTGTGCTTGATTATGCCATTGAGTATTTCACTATGTATGATTATTAATATTGCATGATGAATAAGATTCTTGGAAGCAAGAGATAAGTCATCTAAGTGTGATTACTATTAAATGTTTATGTTAGCCTATAAACTATGATGCTATGTTATGAAAAGTATGTATGATGTTACTATGAGAATATGATGGTCTATGAACATGTTACTTGTGAGATTATGATAAGAATACGAATATGCAAGTTATGATACTCTCTTGTATGCCTTACACAAGATGATTACTCCATGTAAATCTCGCAAAACAAAGGTTATGATGAAAGGAAATTATCGTCTAATCTAAAAGAGCTCATGATCATGTTATACAAGGAGTTAATCTCCTATGAACTATCATAAGTTTATGAAAAAAGAAAATTTAAAGGTTATTTCAAGAAAGGTACTTAAGCTAAGCACCAATGACCTAGATATTGGAAGTGTCCCTTTCTAGCCGGAAGGTAGGTTCACAATGATTCTCATGAGATTGAGGCTGCCATGTAATGTGGAACTATGGGTCTATAATACACATCCTAGTTCTTGAACTATGTTTCCACCATAGGATACTAGTTAGTGGATCCACCTAGAAATCTACATCATGTTCGGTTCTACTTTGTCCTCTTTTCGGTGTAGGGACTACATTGGATTCCATGTTTAGCTCACATGGTCTATGTCGGTTAATGCGTATGTTCCCTCATATAAAATAAAATACAAGTAAATGAACGTTGACTAGGGTGACTTGAGGAGTTTGCTTAGTATAGGTAGTGGTATGGGACGCTACCTAGACATTGCACAAGTTGACTCTAGGAGATTATTCTTATGTAATATGATAATATGAAAGGTATTATGCTTATGATATATGATGTTACTCTTACATGAATGTTGATCCTTACGATGAATATGTTATTTGCTTATATTGTTATATGAGGTCATAACTACTTATGTTACAAGTACATGAAGCAAGGCGTTACTTATGGTCTCCTATCTTATCTACTCGGTTATGTGGGGTTATGGGGCTTCACATGACCATTGCACTTGTAGGTTGTGGATGAGGTCATTGGTAAATATTTTTGTATTTTCTGTCTATATGATTAATTGAATATGAAATGTTGACATGACTCTATGAGAATATGTCTTTACTTATGATCATGCTTTAAGTGATGGAATCCTTAACTTGTATATGTTATATGGTATGTGCATTGAAGATTTTCATATGACTTAGCATGTTTTCTAAAGAGATGATAAATTATCCTTTTTCATGCATGTCCCTATGTGTTATGTGCATATACCCATACTTAGTACATATGGCGTACTAACTCCATTACTTTATATTACTACAACTGTAGGTTCCGGCCATTGAAGTTAAGCAGGTCGAGTTGAAGAAGCTTGGAACTCTTTCTCCAAGTCTTGGTAGGTCCTCATGTTCGGGACGCTATCACTTATATTCGAGCCTATGAAGACTTAGTAGTTTTTAGAATACGTTATTTCAATTATGTTCTTTGGATTCTTTTGTATTAAGGCATATATGGCATATTGACTATTATTGGCTAAGTCCATATTTGCATTCTTAGATGGTTTCTATATATGTGAGAAACTTTTAGAATATCGTATGTTTTTATAAATCTTAAGTACGAAGTCTAAGTGTACTTCATTAGTATGTTAAAAGTTTTAATTTTACTGTATGATTGTGATGAAAGCTAATAAGAGGCTTGTCTGCGACCTCTGAGAGGTTAACGACGCCGGCCTCATCGTGGGTCTAGGATCCGGGTGTGACACATGACAATAATCCTAGCATTGAGGCAGAAACCTTACAAAGATGATATACACATTCAAGTATAGACCACACACCACATAATAACATAGGAGATAAGACAACTTCAAAATTAAATCTAAGACTCCTAATCATGCTTAACACCACACATTCATGTAGAGGTTCACAGGTAGGGATCATACCACACAAAAGTATTCAAACACCAACATGTAGACGATACGTAACCCTAGCATAGTCGTTTAAATGTAGAGGAAGCACCATCAATGTAACCTAGATCATAAACTAGCATTGGAGACTAGGCATAATACTTCACATTAGCTGATCAACATAACCTCACACTCATATAATAATCAAATTGCCTTTAAGGATATAGTCCACACATATATAGATTAACAAGAAGTAAACACCGCCACCATAAGTAGACCATACCACAGAAAGCCATACAAGGCTACATCAACTACCAATTCTATAAGAAAAATAGAGAGAATAGGGCCAACTTACAATTTCCTCCAAGGTTTGATCATTATTGATCAATTACCATAAATCAACATAAATACATGTATAAAACAGTAGCTAAAAGAACCATTACATAAACAAAATCATACGTCAATTTACCATAGAATCGAGATCACATTAAAGCTACATTAGCAATCTAGAGAAAATAGGAGAATTATAGACTAATCTCATTCAAACAACCAAACCTTGATCCACATAGATCAATCATCAACAATTCACCATCAGTATACAATTAAGACGGTAGATATAAGCAATTCAACATGCTAGAATCATAATTCAATCAATACAAAGTCAAGATCACAATTACAATAACATAGGCTAATTTGAGAATTTAGGAGGATCGTGGGTTCATCAAGAAATTGGATTAAAATTCATCTTTAAAACAGTAGATAATCATCAATTTATCATAAACATTCTTTTGAAATCAATTGAGAAAGAACCCATATCTAGATTGAAAATTGGGAATTTTGGTCTTTGAATCATATTTGAGAATCCTTGATTGACTCCTTAGATGAATGGATAACTAAGGATGAAGGATCACCATACCTTATTTATTGAAGACGCATGAGAAATTTGAGAAGAAACAATGAAAATCCACCCCATAGCTTGATCTTGAGTTTTTCCCCCAATGGAGGTTTGAGAGAATTTGGACAAGAAGAGTGATTTGGGATTTTTGATTTTCTTATTGGGTGTTGGGGTTTTGGCTTGTAAAAGGGGTTAAATAAGTCATGAAATCTGTTTATAACCATCCCTTTAAGTTAACAAAACACCCCCATTCTTAGTGGCACTTTTAGACATGTCAAAATTGACTTATAAATGACGCAACTGAATCTGGGAGTGGCCTGCGCGTTACGGTGTAGACTCCCAATTATTCCCCAAATAAAATTTGAGGCAGTGAGATGTGTGCAAGGCGCGCGTTGCGAGGGCAAGGTCCAATTCTTTGACCTGCTCGATTCCTTGGGCAGCCTCTTGTCCAATGTTTAGGTCCTCCTTGGGGGCCCTTTGGGTGGTCCCCGGGGAGTCGTATCCGGACGTTTGGACCCTTAACATGTCTTTTAAGGTACTAGGCTCAACTAAACTGACTTTAAACTTCAAACAACACATGAAAACAAGGCCAATATACAAGGACACACTAGTACGTCTAAAAGGCTAACATTCGAACCTCTTGGACATTTTTGAACGTTTGACCTCCAAACTTCATGAAACTTAACACACTGCCTATTAACATCATTATAAGTAATATAAGTACCTCATGAACCCATGACATACACATAACCACATCAAAACACTTAAGGCCCTTCGGTGACTAGTCGTTGAACGTCTTGGTCGTCCCTTGATGTTTGACTTCAAAATCACCTCAAATCTAGTATACATACTACAAAACACTTAATGATCATTTTAAAACATTTTTAGACACATCTGAAGCTCTAAGCACCTTAATTCATTTTAGGGGTCTTACATTATCCCCCACTTGGGAACATTCGTCCTCGAATGAAACTAAACATCGCAAACACATCAAGGACTTAATAAGCCATAGAGAAGCTCACAATAGTCAAAACATAATAACATAGAAGTCAATGCACCAAACTTACAAGGAACACGACTTCAAGTCATTTAGCACTCAATGCAACACAAGCAAGCATAACCTTTTAATTACTCACTTTAAAAATGCATCACCAACATAGGTTCTTATCATGTTCGTAGGATGAACTTCTATCTCCTAATCATAACATGGTCTTTACATTTAATTTTGTTAGGAGCTCATTACGCAATAACCTTTTTGTCACTCATAAGCAAGTTCAACATCACTAAAGAAGCAATTAAGCATTTATATACTTCAATGCCTATAAACTTGATTCAAATAAATCAACTAGGATTCTTATCATTTAGTCATAATACCATGAAGGTCATACTCAACGTTACCATTTTCACATCTCAAAACCACACCCTAGAAGTTAGGGTGCAATCTTGGATTGCAACCAGCGTATTCAACCTCTCGGAGGTCTCATACAAGCCTCTCGTATCATTCATCGCATATACATAATGAAAAGTAGTGCGGAATTAAAACTTTTCTTAAAAACAATATAGAAGTCTTTAAACTCTTTCATATAAGTAGAAATAGGAAAACACTAAGTCTCGTTCATCATCTTAAGACACGATAATACTTGGGACACGGCCCATACGAATTCAAAACATACCACTATATAGTCTATTACAAAACTTCATTTAAGAAAACATTTCCAAAAACTTCATTTAAGAAAACATTTCCACTATATACTTGGGACACGGCCCATACGAATGACACTTGCCACTCTACGAACATTTCCAATATTAGAGAATCAACTTAGCTGCATAGAACCAAACCATATACCTCATAATCAAGAAGAAAACATTAATTTCACATAGTCAAGAGATTCACCACACAACAAGAAACTAGAAAACAATTCTATAACTCATTATGCTACAAAACTCACATATTTCATTCCAAATGGTAAAAACTCATTTTATATGCAATATCATACATATATACATCAGTTCTAACCACATAACAACAATTTTATACCAAATAATCAATTAGTCACTTTTCCAAAAAATTTACAATGAACTGTGCATGCTACAGTGAATTTTGGCAATTTTTCAAACATGCAACTCTTATGCAATTCATGATATACACATGCTAATATGCAAAGTAACATCATAAAAACACATCATATAACATGCTCAAAGCTTCATAAAACACACAATGCAAGAAGTTAATGAAATTCAATTTCAACTAAATTCCTAAACATCATGCACATGCAACACTCCTAGCACAATTCTAACCATACTCCCCCACTTAGAAGGAACTCATACTATCAAAAGAGAAACAAGAACTCACCAACATCATGCTCACCATCAACCGGCTTCTCAATTCTAGTCCATAGAGCATAGACAAGCCGCTTTGTTGGAGCATCTTCCTTTGGAACACTAGGATCAACCTTCTTACCCTCCTTCCTAGAAGCAATGTTTGGACAATCTCTCACTTTGTGCCCATCTTTTACAAATCCAAAGCAATTACCCGTACCCACTAGACACTCACTATAATGTCTCTTACCACAAGTGGAACATGTAGGTTTTTCATTGCTAGAACCACCTCTTTTCTAAAACTTCTTCTTAGGCACACTAGGTCCATCTTGAGTTTGAACCCTCTTTTTGAACCTAGGTTGCACTTGATCACTAGCAACACTCATTTTTAAGTTCCTTGACATCCTCCTAAGTTTAGACTCTTCAATTGATAGTGCCTACACTATGAGTCTAGCCAAAGTCATATCATCATACAACATAGCCGTACGGCATTCCTCCCTCACTAAGTCGGCTACACCCGTCACAAAACGACTCATTTCATCCGTTGGATTTGGCACTAGAAGGTGCATACCTAGACAAAGTTGAGAATTTCAAAGAGTATACCTCAACACTCATATTGCCTTGCTTGATATTGATAAACTCCTCTACTTTAACCTCTCTCCTCTCCCGGGGAAAGTACTTACCAAGAAAAACTTCCTTGAATTCTTCTCACTCAATAGGACCCGACTCCACCAGCCTATTGTCCTTCCATTGAGTGTACCAAATTTGAGACACATCTCTCAATTGATAAGAAGCCAACTCCGCCTTCTCCCTAGATGTAACCCCCATAGCACTCAAAACTTTGTACACACCATCAAGAAATTCTTGGGGATCTTCATTCACTTTAGAGACAAGAAAGATTGGAGGATTCAACCTCACAAAGTCTCTCAACCTAGATGACATAGTGCTCTCCATAGAATTAACCCTAGGCACCATGTTCAAGTTAGCTTGAGCCGTTACGGCTCGGGCTAAAGAAAGCAAAGCCTTTCTAATCACCCTATTAGACAACTCCGACAGCTCATCACCTCCTCCCACATTAGGGGCATGATCACCTTCAGGAGGCACTTGAGCACCTTGAGCACCTTGGACACCTTGCCCATCATGAAGTACTTGCTCAACTTGCTCAACTTGAGGAGGAGCTTCCTCATTAACCCTTCCCTCTTCCCTCCTTCTAGCGGCCATTCTTCTAGTATTCATTTCCAAGAAACACAAGGAAACTCATAAGAAGGATAATCATAACATAACTCTACCGCATGAACATAGGAGTAGAAATGAAGGGAAACACTATTGTCCTATAGCCTCTCGCCCATAGATGTATCGCGACTCACAACGATGGTCAAGACTCTACTAGACGTGACTTTTCGAGATTTGTTTATACCTAAGACTACTTTCATTAACCTATGCTCTGATAACAAGCTTGTCACGACCCGAGACCACACCCTAGAAGTTAGGGCACAATCTCGGATTGCGGCACGGCGTATTCGACCTCTCGAAGGTCTCATACAAGCCTCACGTATCACTCATCGTATATATATAATGAAAAGTAGTGCGGAATTTAAACTTTTCGTAAAAACAATATAGAAGTCTTTAAACTCTTTCATATAAGTGGAAATAGGAAAACACTAATTCTCGATCATCATCTTAAGACACTATAATACCTGCGACACGGCCCACACGAATTCAAAACATACCACTATATAGTCTATTACAAAACTTGATGTAAGAAACCTAAAATGACATATACGCCCTCGAGTCAAATGAGGACATACTTCAACTTCTCTTGAACGATCTTCTAAGTCCAAGTCTTCTTCACTTCTCAAAAGCTCTTCACCTACCAAGTAATATAGATAGAAAATAAAGCATGGAATTAGTACAACCACATGTACTAAGTATGGCATTATGCTTAAAATTATGAAAATGGACTTTATTGGAAATATGCATCTTTTCATTTTATAAATCATATTTTAATCATAACAACATCAATTATCAACATAGAAACACATACGATAACATTAAACCAAAAATATCAATTTTAAAGAACACTTTGAAGTGACTATATTCACTGTACAGTGAATTATTCACTGTTACAATAAAATACTTTCACTTCTCTTTTAACAACTTCTAGCATGTAATTTCCTCACTTAAAGTCATCCTAAGATTCACTTAAGTCACAAAAAGAGAGACCGCCCATACACCCTCTCTAGATGTGCCTAAACGACTTTTAAGATTACTTATAATGAGTCACATACACACTTACAAAGTATCATAATCATCAAGGTAAGATTCTTCTACCAAAGGTGACTCTAAATATCACTTGAGTGAGTAGTGAAGCAACCACCCATACAATCCCTTACACACACACTCAAGAGATGCTATAGACTCCTTAGGATAGAATCATTCTCACTAAACACACCAACACATAGATGATATGACATTCTCCTGCAAAAGGCTATCACAAGACCTACTTAAGTAAATCAAGAAGAGAACGCCCATGATTGACCTCTTCAAGATTACCTAAATAGTCATCGAGACTACCTAAGGCTTAGATCATGTCCACAACACCAAACACCTTCCCTAACTAGATTCATACTTAAGACTTCTAAAGATAAGACATGAAGAGATCATCCCATGTGCCCTCTTCACACTTTAGCTAAGGAGTCCTTAATTTACTTTAGATTAGGTACTTATTCATTTACATACTTTCCAACATGAGTTATTAGTTCACTAGTTCATTTAGAAGACATACATCACATAAAGGACATGCAAATAATGGTCTTAGACAAGACCTAGGAACTCCAAATAACACCATCAAAGTCTATTGTGCAATGTCTAAGTAGCGTCCCATGCCACCACCTAAACCTCATAAACTTCTCTAATGCTAATAGGTAATCCATATGATGAGAATAGGCAATAAACGACATAGACCATGGTAGCAAAGCATGGAATCCGAAGTTCTATCCTACTTCGATGAGGTCTTGCCAATGGTAGAACATAAAGATCCCATGTAGGCACATGGTTAAGGAATATGAAGGGTGTGCGTTGTATTCGAGTCTCATACTTAACTAGAACTACTTCCCTTTACTATACTCACTCAGTGCTAGCCTTAGTTCTCATAGATCAATTTACATTAAGGTTCATACAAATGGGTCCCATATCATGTTCATGACCCAATTACATTTACCCTACCATAACAAGGTCCATTTGGGCTATCTCACTATGGCGACAAGAATCACATCGCGACTTTCCTAAGGTGTGATATGATTTCGTTCCATCCAATCAACCTTAAGTCCATCGCTCATTACATGACGGATACCATTACGGCTTACTACTTCACAATTCATAACCTTACCACTTGGTTCAAGGTTCCACATAAATGACCCTTTTATCATCATTCAAGGTCTCACCTATATTCATTTATTCAAGACTAAGACCCTTTAGGTTCCTAAGTGAAGACATCATATATTCACATAAGCATCAAGTAAGGGACACAAGTCTACCTAAACAAGACACAACATACTTCCATTTAACACATATAGCATATCTTCCTTTAGACTCTTAGGAATGAACCTTAACCTTATCAAGTCACCATATTCATTACCTTAACATCATCAATTTAAACATTTTAGACTCATCTAACCAATTTAGGAATAACCATGTATCAACTCTAAGACTACATAATAACACATAGTCAAAGCACAACATGATTAACTAGATAGTAGCAATAGTCTAGCACATACTTCCACATATAGATACATATGATTATACATCATCAAATCAACTACACAAATAGCAATATAAGTTCAAGTAGTGCCGACAAGGCCATGATCATTAATATACTAGAAAGTAACGCCGACAAGGCCACATCAATTGAGATAACACCGCCACCAAAGGTGGACCAAACAAATCATAATAGAATCGAAGTAGAAATAAAATTAAAATAAAGGTAATTGGGCAGCATACCTCCACTCCATCATCAACTTCAATTCAAATAGACTTACTCAATTTGATGACACAAGACCCTTACCCAAGGCCATGAACACCAATTCAATGCACAATTATAGAAATAAATGAAATCTAAACCAATTCAACATAGATTCAACAATCCAATACCAATTTGATAACAATTGAACACAATTTATACATCAATAGAAAGCCCATAAGAAACTACACATGAATTCATCAACATTAAACCAATATCAAGTAACCCATAATTTAGTCAAAATCTTAGGTTCATCAATTTCATGGGTTCATAGGTAATTTAGGTTAAAATCATCAATACAACATCAATCTAATCCATAATAGACATTTGAAAGCCTTTAATGCAAGAACCCATAGAAGAATCATGAAATTGGACAATTCCTGTTTGAAAACTTTAAAAAACATCTTCGAAAGTTGGGCTCCTTGATGAAATGAGTTTCAAGGATCAAAAGTCATATCTAAATGATGATAATGCTTCACTTTGATGAATATTCTTCACTCAAAACGGCACACCAAGCTCTTCCTTGATTTTGGACTTCAATGAAGTCTTTGGGATTTCTTAAGGACTTTTGGTATTTTGTTTTTGGAAGAATGAAATATTCTAAGTGTTAAACACTTATATACTCATTCAAAATACCCAAAAGACCCTTAACAAACCGCCTAAACTATTATTTGGGAGTGGGGTGAATTGGTCTAAGTTGGCAGTGAACTGCATGCAGAAACAGCCCGCACTGACGGCACCATTGACAGGCCGTCAGCCCACTGACGGGACGAGCTGGCAACCGTCGGTGGGTTCAGAGACCTGTCATGGCTCCCTTCCATCTCCCAGGCAAAGTATCTATAGAAGACGCCCATCGACGGGGCGTCGATGGACCCACTGGGCGTTGATGCCTCCGTCGTTTGGGTCCTGTCTGGGACAGCCTTGTCAACCAAGTTGGGTCCTTCCTCAAGGACCCTTGGATGGTCCTTGGGGATAATTTCCTGGACGTTTCCAACCCAAACACGATCATCTATGAGTTTAACACCTCTCACATAAATTTCATCCAAAACGAACACGTAAAACTCGACGAAACATTCCTAGACACACAAGGTCGATTCAAGGCATATCTTTCGAACGACATGAACGTTCTTGGATGTTTAACCCTCAAACTCCACGAAACTTAACACACTGCCTATACACGCTATAATAAATCATTTAAGTACCTTAAAACCTCATGAATATCACATAAACACATAGAACCACATATGAGGCATTTAGGTGACTTAGTCGTCGAACGTCTTAGTCATCCCTTGACGTTTGACTTGTAACACACCTAATAATTTATCTACTGCCTCTAAACATTATTATAGACACTTTAAAGACCTTATACCTCCATTACCAATATGTTAGGCTCTAGTTAACCTAAGTCATTTTCGGGGACTTACAACCATGCTTAGATATGTTTAAGAAGTAATGTCCTTCTCCTCAACATGCTTACATGTCTCATTAGTTCTTACACAAGCACTGCACAAAGGTCACCTTTACTATAACATGAGAGTTTCTCAATTATTAATCATGGCATGTAAATTCACACCACACACATCACAACAATAGAAAGCCATTTCACAACATTTCAATTTTTAGCATATCACTAAGCTTCATAAGCAAGCATCAAATTTGGAAAAATCTCTCAATTTAGAGGCACACACAAGGGCACCTTGTTAAACCTGTCCTCACTTTTCAAGAGTGAGCCTACAATCATGCTTTTCAACCATAAAAGTCACATAATTTTCAAGAGACTCAACATTTTTCATTTTAAAAAGGCTCAATTTCTCCTTATAAGGCTAAACATTTAAACAATTAGAGTGACTTCAAACATGCTTATTATCTTACGTCATGAAGTTACATGCACAAATACCATATAAAGATGCACAATCAACATGAGAAATCATCAATTTGATCAAAATTCTTTTTCAAGTACTTTGGAATCATCAAAATATCTTTAAGATAGTGTTAATCAATACATACCAAACATATAGAGGTCATGCAATTCATACTTTATACAAAGATCCTATCATGAACGAACTTTACTAAAATTCATTAGATTCAATCTCAATTAAGAATAGAAGGACAAGGTAGAAATATCTACAACCTTAATACTCCATCGCCATCCCCCACATAGGGTAAACCCAACTAAGATCAACTTAACCCAACCTCAAGAGGATCTTAGTTTATGAACCTTCATCATCATCACTTAAAAGTGATTACCAACCTAAAATGAATTTACAGTAACTTAACATAGTTACACCAAAGGCATATAAAATCCTACCATCTAGGCACTCTATCCCCCACTTGAGTATGCCTAATCACCTCATCCCCTTAAACACCAAGGTAATGGCAAGTCAAAACCAACCTTTCATACTCTTCACTCAAGAAGGTTTAACATTATTCAGGGTTTTCACTCTTAATCTCATATGAATTAGTCTACTAACTCAATCTTAACCATCCCTCTAGGACTACACCCAAAGGAAATCCATAACAAACAAGTTAGGCCATACTAATCAACCACATAAGGTCTTCAACAATACCATAGACATCAAGGGTCATACAACATTAGGGGAAGCAATAAAGGAGACTTAGTCATAAGGCCTTTTTCCTTTCTTTCAATACTAGAGTGAGGTAACTTCTAGGTCATTCCAAACTATATTATCACCCTACAAGGAATGCACACTATCTTCACTCCTAGGATCAAGCCTACACAAAAGACTCCAATCTATGCAAAGCAACCGTGAAGCATTTACTCACATAATAAGGCAACATTGAACTATTAAACATGCATATATATAGGTAACATGCATCTTTCTCATTTTGCACATTCTTAAAGCATTTCAAGTCTATCCCATATCATAGAACTTATAATCATACAAAACCATATAGTAAAACACCATTCCAAGAAGGAAGCCTAATTTAACCATACTAACTCTTAATTAAGCTAAAACCATATCATAACATAAATCTTTGCATAACATGTCATTTCACATATGCCTCATATACATAGCCATAAATGTCATCACATCAACATATAATCAAAGATTCACCTTCACATATACTCATCAAGCCATAAACCAAAACAAGCATCAAAACTCACCTTTTCTCCGTCAAGCATAGAGACACCCTCTCATCCAAGTAATCACATCTAAAAGACCACCGGACAAGAAAACATAAGAGAGAGATCCTATAGAGTTAAGTTCTATGGCATGACATGAGAATGATGAAGAAGGGAAATTCTATCATCCTATAGCCTCCCGTATAATTTGATGTGTCGCGACTCACCACCAATGATACAAGACTCTACTAAATGTGGCAATATGAGACTTTCAGAAGCTAAAACCACTTTTATAACCTGGCTCTCATACTACGTTTGTCACATCCGGGGAGCACCCCCTAGAAGTAACATGGCGTACTTGACCTCTCGGAGGTATTATACAAGCCCATAGTCATCATTCATCGCATTGTCATAGTAAATTTAGTGGAATATTTAAAACTTTTCATAGCACATCATATGCTAGAAACATCACTTCATATATATATAAAATATAAGTCATAATACGTAATTAGACTCTAAGTCTCTTTTGCCAACTTAGACTCGACATCAATACAGTAGATTAGGGACACGACCCTTTACAACATAAAATATTAACTATGCTATTACACAACTTTAACAATAACTTGACATAAGAAATCCTTGAGTCATAAGGACCCCTTTCTTGAGCTTGGGAAACATTTATAAAGATCTTCACCTTAGACATCCTTTAAGCATCCATAGCCTACACTTTGTGTTCAAAGGTAGAGAAGAATGGTGTTAGTACAAGAATGCACTAAGTATGGCAACCATGCAAAAACATGCATTTAAAAGGGGCATTTTACTTTGAAACCATGAATCATGCCTTTTGTGAAAACTTCATAAAAGATATAATAAGCATTATACAATTCACATACTTCATATTAGGTATATTCAATAGTCACACATCATATAAAATCACACATTGCATTTAAGGCATATAAGTCACCACTTTACAGTAAACACCTTTACAATTACAGTGAACCTATTTCATTTTATAGCGAACTCTTTCCTTTTTACTTTTACTCCTTATCTTCCGAAGTAACCCTCTAGTGATGCTTGGTGCAATGTATAGACAATGCCCCATAACACTATCCACACTAAACCATTACTTTAAGTCCACTAGGGAATCATGCATACAACATTCATTAACCCAACACATGTATTCATAGAAGTATTTCATATAATAAGATACCTAACTCACATTTGACCCAATATACTTTAGGGACCATATAGACGGACTCATTACAAAACCATATGCAAGTCAATACCTCCAACATAATCATAGCAAGACAATAGTCACATCAACATACTTGTACTTCACCTCATAATAACCACATAGAACTTTACTCATAATCCCTTCCTAAGTCTACTTGTGCAATGTATATGTGAAGCCCCATAACCTCACACATACTAAGTAAACTTACAAAGAAATTACAAACTTTAACATGCATTTCATACATCAACAAGACAAACATAAAAAACCTCCTTCATGTCAAGCAAGACTTCTTTATATAGTCAATAAGACCTATACTATGCATATAAGGTAAAACCACATCACATAGACTCATTAGGACTCCTACCATGCATGTCATCACAATCAAGTAGACAACACTACAATGTCATGTCTAAGGAACATAAACATTATCATATACATTAGAACACCTTTCTAGAACTCCCTTCAAGATCTACTTGTGCAAAGCATAGGTGAAGTCCATACCCCCACCTACACTAAGAAACTTCCCTTAGGTTATGCTAGTTACGGTCCTAGTCATTTACTTCCATTGTCCATTTTACTTTAGGGAAACTATAGCCTTAACCGACACTAAGACCATGGGTGCTAAACATGAAATTTGGTGTTGTAGAACCTCAAACCAAAAAGAGGTTCCCGACTTAGATAAAGTAGAAGATTAACCTTAAACTAGAATCTTAGGTGATATCACTTGCTAGATCGTATGTGACAAGCATAGTTTATGAAACTAAGAGATATACATGACCCTCTAAATTCTCATTACCATTGGAGCCTCATCTCATGAGAAACCATGGTTGAATCTTCCTCAAGGAAAGTCAAGACCTCATGTGGAACCATAGGTGAATCTTCCTCCAAGGGAAGTCAACACCTTATAAGGAACCAATGGTTAATCTTCCTCCAAGGGAAGCCAACACATCTCATTGTAAAGTTCACTCGGTGCTAAGCTAAGTTTCCTTTATTGTAAAGCATTTATTACTTTATTTCATAAAACATAGGCTTAGGATATTGACTCCTCATATGCTTATACCATATTTAAGCACCATCTAGTTTTAGGTACTCTTGGGAACAACTTCCAAGTGCCCCTCTTTTGACAAGATCATCATACATGTGTGTGTACATATATGTGAGCAGACCTTTCACATAAACACATTAAGACCACACATGTTCATGCTTCATTTCATTCATACGTATATGACATTTTCATAACATACTCATGCATTCATATTTATGTACAAAGGAAACCAAACCTAAGAACTATCCTATCAAGGTGCACATGTGCAATGTATAGACAAGGTCCCATACCATTGCTCATACTAGTACACATATCAATCCATCCTAGTTAGGGGACACATAACATACTTCATAAAAATATACTTAACATGCATAGTAGTAGACATTAGTGCATTTGAGAATTGTCCTTTCATTAGACACCATGAACCTATACTACTTTGATAAGCATGCATGAGGGGTGAGTGTGTGTACATTGGTCAACATGATCATATAAGGAGAACAATCCTAGAATTGAGGCAGCCACCTTACAAAGGTCATGATACACATTCAAGTATAGACCACACACCACATAATAACATAGGAGATAAGACAACTTCAACATTGAATCTAAGACATCTAATCATGCTTAAGACCACACATTCATGTAGAGGTTCATAGGTAGGGATTATACCACACAAAATTATTCAAACACCAACATGTCAAATATACTTAACCCTAACATAGTCGTTTGAATGTAGAGGATGCACCATCAATGTAACATAGATCATAAACTATCATTGGATACTAGGCATAATACTTCACATTGTCTGATCATCATAACCCACACACTCATATAATCATCAAATTGCCTTCAAGGCCATAGTCCAAACATATATAGATTAACAAGAAGTAAACACCTCCACCATAAGTGGAGCATACCACACAAAGCCATACAAGGCTACATCAACTAGCAATTCTATAAGAAAAATAGAGAGAATAGGGCCAACTTGAAATTTCCTCCAAGCTTTGATCATTATTGATCAATTACCATAAATCAACATAAATACATATATAACACAGTAGCTAAAGGAACCATTACATAAATTAAATCATACGTCAATTTACCATAGAATTGAGATCACACTGAAGCTACATTTGCAATCTAGAGCAAATAGGATAATTATAGACTAATCTCATTCAAACCACCAAACCTTGATCCCCATGGATCAATCATAAGAAATTCACCATCAATATACAATTTAGACATTAGATATAAGCAATTCAACATGCTAGAATTATAATTCAATCAATACAAAGTCAAGATAACAATGCTCATAACATAGGTTTATTTGAGAATTTATGAGGATCATGGGTTCATAATGAAATTAGATTAAAATTCATCTTTAAAATAGTAGATAATCACCAATTTATCATAAACATGTTTTTGAAATCAATTTGAGAAAGAACCCATGGCTAGATTGAAAATTTGGAATTTTGGTGTTTGAATCATATTTGAGAATCCTTGATTGACTCCTTAGATGAATGGATAACTAAGGATGAAGGATCACCATACCTTATTTATTGAAGACGCATGAGAAATTTGAGAGGAAACAATGAAAATCCACCCCATAGCTTGAACTTGAGTTCCCCCCCCCCCCAATGGAGATTTTAGAGAATTTGGAGAAGAAGAGTGATTTGTGATTTTTGATTTTCTTATTGGGTGTTGGGCTTTTGGCTTGGAAAAAGGGTTAATAAGTCATAAAATCAGTTTATAACCGTCCCTTTAAGTTAACAAAACACCCCCATACTTATTGGGACTTTTAGACATGTCGAAATTGAGTTAAAAACGACGCAACCGAATCTGGGTGTGGGATGCGCGTCGTGGTGCATCCTACCAATTCTTCCCCAAATAAAATTTGTGGTAGTGAGGTGCGTGCTAGGCGAGCATCGTTAGGGCAAGGTACAATTCTTTGACCTGCTCGCTGCCTTGGGCAGCTTCTTGGCCAATGTTTGGGTCCTCCTTGGGGGCCCTTTGGGTGGTCCCCGAGGAGTCGTATCCGGATGTTTTGAACCTTAACATGTCTGTTAAGGTACTAGGGTCAACTAAACTAACTTTAAACTCCAAAAAACACAAGAAAACAAGACCAACATACAAGGATACACTAGTACGTCTAAAAGGCAAACATTGGATCCTCTTGGACGTTCATGAACGTTTGACCTCCAAACTTCATCAAACATAACACACTGCTATATAAACATCACTATTACTCATATAAGGACCTCATGAACCCGTGACACACACAAAAGCACATCAAAACACTTAAATCCCTTTGGTGACTAGTCGTCGAACGTCTTGGTCGTCCCTTGACGTTTGACTTCCAAATCACCTCAAATAAAGTATACATACTATAAAACACTTAATTAACATATTTTAAACCTTTTTAGACACATGTGAGTCTCTAATCACCTTAATTCATTTTTGGTGTCTTACACATAGTTCCTATCTTTTTAGTTTCTTTATGTTAAGACTTATTATGTATTTCTTTCAAATGTAAAGGGTCGTGTCCCTAATATTATTTATGTCATGTTTTTAAGTTTGGCTTGTGACGTTGAGTTTTTCTTAGTATTTATGAAAGACTTCCTTTTTATATTAAATATCATGAAAAGTTTTAAATTCCGCACTACTTTTCATGTCTTATGTAATGAACGACAGTTAAAGGGCTTATACAAGACCCCAAAGGGTCAACTACACCCTGTCATGACCCAAGGGTTCTCCCTAACTTCTAGAGAGTACTTGTGGGTCGTGACAATCTTGATGGTTCTATAGTAGTGTATAGGGTGACCTAAAGTTGAATTGGTTGTTCTTATGTGCTATTTGGAAGATGTGTTATATGTGATAAGGTAAAGTGAAGTGTGTCTAGTTTAGGAAGACTTAAGTGTCTATTCTTTCTGCATGAATGATACATGAATATGATATGTCTTGACTTAGGATGCTAAAGCCTCCTAATCTTGTATGTATGAATGATACGTGACCTTGAACATAGTGAGAAGGTCAAATTATGTGGAACCTTTGAGAAAGAAGGTTAAGTTAAGCTTGAGTTTAAAGTTGTAATGGTATTCTTCTTGTGTGAGTGATGGACTTAGGAATGGTTTGATGAAACGGCTTGAAATCATTCTTAGGAAAGTCATTAAGCTATCCTCTTCTCTATTTTAAGGAGTCCCTAGGTGACCTCTTTGGTAGGGTGAATTTGATTGGGTTATGTACTAGATATGAAACCCCTTCGTATGATCCTTTATGTGAATTACTCTATGAGAACAAATTCTAGCACCGAGTGAGTATGGTATGGGAAGTAGCTCTATTTGTATTATGAGAATAGAGGACAAATAAACCCCATCATATTCCCAAACCATGTGCCTACACGTGATATGTCCAAGTTCTACCATTGGAAAGTAGAACACCCTCCATCGGAGTATGTCACAACTCCGGATTCCATGCTTAGCTACCATGGTATATGTCGGTTATTGCCTATTCTCGTCATATGGGATACCTACTAGTGTTTGAGAAGTCTATGAAGTTTAGGTGTCGGTATGGGTCGCTACCTAGGCATTACACCCTTAGGCTTTGAAGATATTATTTAGTGAGTCCGTAGGTATTCTCCAAGACCATTACTTGAATTTCCTTGTGTGTTGAATGTGTCTTAAATGAAATAATGAAGTTAATGACTTATGTCAGGAAGCATGTGAATGAATGAGTACGTAATCTAGAGTGACTTCAAGGATTTCCTAGTTAAAGTGTGAAGGGGGCAAAAAGAATGATCTCTTCGTGTCTTATCTAGGGAAGTCTTAAGAATGACTCTAGTTAGGGAAGTTGGTTGATACCTTAGTCATGATCTAAACTTAGGAAGTCTTAAGGATTATTTAGTTAACCTTGAAGAGGGTGCATGAGCGTTCTCTTCAAGAATTACATAAGTAAGTCTTTTGATAACCTTTGTAAGGAGAATGTCATATATACTTGTTATGTGTTCTGATGTATTGAAAGTGTATTCATCTCCTTATAAGTAGTTTTGAGGATCTTTAAGGTATGCTTAGAGAGGGTGTATGGGAGGTCTTTCTTTGCCTTACTTAAGTGAGTCTTAGGATAGCTTTTAGTGAGAAGGATGCATGTTAAAATTGATTCACTGTAAGGTTTATGTAGTTCACTGTAATGTCAGTTTAAGTCACTGTAATAGTGACATAGTTCACTGTAAAGCCTTTAAAAAGTGAATAAATGCTTATGTGATTTCTTATGTATTTTTATTGTGTTAAATGGTGTTTTTATGCTTATACTATGATATTTTAATCAAAAAGAGCATATTTCCATTAAATATCCGTTATCATGATTTTTATCAAGCCATACTTAGTACATGTGTTTGTACAAATTCCTTATATTATCTATCTCTAAAGTAATTCATATGTGAAGGTGGTTTTGGGAGCGAAGGCTTGGATTATAGGATCTTTCAAGCAAGTTGATGTAAGTCCTCATTTGACTCGAGGGCATAGATGTCTTTAGAGTTTTTTTATATTGCTGTATTGTAAGAGACTTAATTTTATTGCATTTGGATTGTATGGTTCGTGTCCTAAGTATATTTCGAGTCTATGATTTGATGACATGAGACTTAGTATTTCCTTTGATTTTATGTGAAAGATATTTTGAAAGACTATTAGAATATTTGTGAAAAGTTTTAATTCCGCACTACTTTTCATATATGTGTATGCGATGAATGATGCGAAAGGGCTTGTATGAGACCTCCGAGAGGTCAAGTACGCCGATTGCACTCTGAGAGTGACATATCTTCTAGGGTATGCTCTCGGGATGTGACAAGCTTGGTATCAGAGCATAGGTTATGAAAGTAGTCTTAGGAATCAAAAAGTCTCATCAAGTCACGTCTAGTAGAGTCTTGTTCATTGGTGGGAGTCATGACACACCCATGAACGAGATTCTATAAGACGATAGTGTTTCCCTTCTTTTAAACTCCTATTTCGTGCCGTAGAGATTTAAAAGTTTTGAGTATTCTATTCTTATAATTTTCCTTGTGTTATAGGAGATTACTTCTAGAAGGATGGCCGCAAGAATGTGGGAAGAGGAAGGTGTGCATGAGGAAGTTCCTCAAGGGAATGAGTTTCTGGTGGTTCCCTCGGACATGACTAATGGGGAGATTAGAGAGATTCTACTTGCACTAGCCTGAGTCAAAACAACTCATTCGAATAGGGGTTTTGAGCCTAGAGTTGATGCTTTAGAGGGTACCATGACCTCTAGTTTGGGATAGTTTGTGAGTATGAATCCTCCTATCTTTCTTGGTTCTAAGGTGGGAGAGAATCCTCAAGAGTTCCTAGATGGTGTGTACAAGGTGTTGAGTGTCATAGGGGTGACTTCTAGAGGGAAGGCGGAGATAGCTTCGTACCAATTGAGGGAGGATGATCATGTATGGTACACTCAATGGAAAATAATAGGACGGTTGAGTCGGGTCCCATAGAGTGGGAGGAGTTCAAGAGGGCTTTCTTAGGAAAGTATTTTCCCCATGTGAGGAAGGATGTGAAGGTTGAGGAGTTCATTGACCTTAGTCAAGGTAAAGTTGATGTTGAAGAACCCAAACATAGAAGGAGCATGAGGATTTTGTAGAGGAGCATGAGGACTTTGAAGAAGGGTAAAGTCAATAAGCAAGGTCAACCTATGTTTAAGAAGAGAGCCCCAAATCAATATGGAACTAGTGCTTCTAAGGAGAATCTTCGGATAGGTAGGGGTTCTCAAATTATTAAGCCCACTTGTTCTACTCGTAAGAAGAGGATCTATGGGGAGTGTCTAGTTAATATCGGGAATTGCTTTGGTTGTGATAAGGATGGACATAAGAGGAGAGATTGTCCTATTGTTGCGACTAAGAAGAAAGAAAGCCAAACAAGTTCCTCCTAATATTTTGGATGATGATGATGGTAAGTTCTAGTTTTTTGTTTTGTCTAATGAGTTCCTTCTAGGTGGGGGAGTATGGTTAATAGAGGACCGAGATGATCATAGTAGTATGTTGCATGTTGCATTGTGTTTAGGAGTCTTGTGGAATTGAATTTCATTGATTTCTTGCATTGTGCATCTTATGAAGTTATTATCATGTTGTAAAATGTGTTTATATGATTTTATCTTGCATATTAGCATGTTTCTACCATCAATTGCCTAAAATTTTGCATTTTTGAAAATTTGAAGTATGCGCACTGCCAGGGAAAATCTGCTCACTGTAACATTTTTGAAAAATTAAGTAATTTATTCTTTGGTTGAAAATTATTGTAATCTGTATAGAAATTATGTATATTAGCATGATAATGAATGTAAAATAAGTTCATGCTATTTGGAACGAAGACTGTGAGTCTAATGCCACAATGAGTTCTACAATGAGTTTGTACCTTCTTGTTGTGTTGTGATTCTCTTGATGATCTGAAATTGATGTTTTATCAATTATTGTGTATGGTATAATGTGTTATGTGGTATGGTTATGAGTTTTTAGTTGAATCCTTACTCTTGGAAGTATTCATAGAGTGGCAAGTATCATTCGAGGACGAATGTTGTCCAAGTGGGGGAGAATGTAACACCTCTAAAATGACTTAGGTGAGTCTGGAGCCTAACATGGTTGTCATGGGGTGTAAGGTCCTAAAATAGTTTATAATGTGGTAATGAGGAAGTGTCTAAGAGTTTCGGTCAATCGAAAGTCAAACGTCATGGGACAACTAAAACGTTGGACGACTAAGTTACCAATGTGCCTCATATGTGTTTTTATGTGTTTATGTGTGTTTCATGAGCTTATGAGGTGCCTATATGAGTTATAATAGTGTATATAGGAAGTGTGTTGAATTTCATGAATTTTGAGGTTAAACGTCCAAGAGCGTCCATGAAGTTCGAAAGGTTTTCCTTGAAATGACCTTGTGTGTCGTGGCATGTTTCGTCGAGTTTTATGTGTTTGTTTTGGATGAAATAAATGTAGGTGGTCCTAATGTTACACCCTCAAAATGAGCTAGGTTGGATAGATCCTAACATGTTGTTTATGAGCTTATTAAGTCCATAAATAACTAATTATAGTGTTAAAAGGTAATGCGTCAAGTTTGAAAAGGTTTGGAGGATTTTTGAGGTCAAACGTCCAAGAACACCCAAGACGTTCGAAAGTTTTGCCTTGAAACGTGCTTGTGTGTCTTATTAAGTCTTATAAGGTTTTATGTGTTGTTTGAAGTTGAAATTGATGTGAGAGGTTCCTAATATGTATACGAGAGTATTTGAGGTAGAAACGTCCGGGATAACTCCACAAGGATCAACCAAATGGTCCTTGAGGAGGATCCAACCTTGGGCCGAATAGCTGCCCAGGGCAACAGATTTTGTTCCTTGGTGAAATAGGTCCGCGTCGCGTACTTGGCCACCATAGGTCAAAAAGTTATTCCGCGTCGCGGACACAATGAAGACTCAACTGCCCCAGAAGTTAGTTTCAAAAAAATGATGCGGGAACAGCTCCGCGTCGTGGAGTTGTTCCCCGAAGAATATTGTGAAAGCTGAAAGTTGAGTTTGACATGTCTAAAAGTCCAAATAAATATGGGGGTGTTTTGGTAACTTTGGGTGACGGTTATAATCTTATTTTAAGACCTATTTAACCCTTTTCCCATGTCAAAACTCAAACACCCAATAAGAAAAATGAAAACCCCAAAACTCTCATCTCTTCCAAATTCTCTCAAACCTCCATTGGAGACAAAAACTCAAGATTAATCAAGGGGCTGGATTTCTATGGTTTCTTCTCCAGTTTTTTATGGGTATTCAATAAATAAGGTATGTTAATCCTTCATCCTTAGTTATCCATTCATTTAAGGAGTTAAATCAATGAATTTCAAAAGTGATTCAAAGACAAAAATTCCCAATTTTCAATCTAGCCATGGGTTCATTGTAATATTGATTTCGAAGTTTCATTAATGTTTTAATTATGAATTTAAATCTAATTTTATGAAGAACCCATGATCCTCCTAATTTCTCAAATTGGCCTATAATGTGAGCCTTGTGATCTTGATTTCATGTTTATAGAATTGTGATTAGATTGTATTGAAATGCTTATTGCTATTACTATCTATATCAATTGAATATGAATTGTGGAGGAATGATCAATGATGATCATTTGCTTTGAGATTTGGTAAGTTGACCTATTTCTTCTAATTATCTTAGAATGTATAATTAATTATGTTGATTGGTATGGTCCACTTATGGTGGCGGTGCTTACAATCTTGTACATGTTTAGGTGTTATGATCTTGGCCTTCAGGCATTAGATTCAAGATGAATTGATATAATGATTCCATGTTTAGGAAATTGAAGTATTTAGCCTTGATTCTAATATCCTGTTTTAAGTGAATTGATGTTATGTGAAGTATATGAGTAGCCTCCCACATTAGTTGCATGATTTAGGTGTGTGGATGATGTTATGTATATATGTGATGATCCTGTTAGGGTTAGGTGTGGTCTAAGATGGCTAATGTTGATGAGTACACTTATAGCATGACCCCGACCTCTATGAACCCTATATGAATGTGTGATCAAATTATGCTAAGAGTCTTCTATTCTACTGTTGAATATGGTCTTGTCTCCTATGGTGTAATGTCAGTGTATGTAGTCTATAGTCCTTAATGCTATATATATGTTTATGACATTAGACTTGAGGCATGTTGTACATATGTTGTGGTCTTTAGAGGGTGGCTCCATCAATGCTATGTGATAGCCATTATGTGATCATATTGACCAATGTTCACACATATAGTTCATTCATATCTAAGAGAAGGGTAGATTTGTGATGAAAAAGCAAAGGATAGTTATCCTATGAATCATTACCTATTTTTATGCATGTAAGTATATGATTTATTAAGTTATCAGAATGTGTGACTAAAGGTGTTTATGTGAAGGTAGATCTCATATTCTATGCACACATACATGAAGTATGTTTGTTTGAACATGTGAAACGACATTCTCACATGAAGTAGGGTCTATGATTAAAGGACATGCTCATCTAAAAATCCATTGAGAAATATGATGTATGAAGGAGAAAGTTCTTAAAGCCTTTATTATGAATTAGAGTATTAAAGGCTTAACTATATATATTAAAAAGGGATTTTTATCCTAGCATCGATTGAACATGACAAATGAGAGTGGGAGCTTTACGTTTATAAGTCCGACTTTCCAGATAAAAACGTTCACGTTTACCAAGTCTGGGTCCCATCATAGATATTGTCTCACGATACGGAAATCCCCACGTTAGTAAGTCAAGGTTTCTAGAAGTAATCTCCATGTTCCATAAGTACGTTCCCCTGTAGGTTATATCTTGTGGATACCACTTATATAGTTATGTACGATTAGTTACACCTTAGGAAAGTGTTAACCCTCTCTTTTTGGTGCGGGAGTAGAACAATGGATTCCATGTAGCTATCATGGTCTATGTCGGTTATGGATAAATCTCCCAAAGTAAATAATGAATTAAAATAAGATTATGGACTCTAATCACAACTCCTTGAGAGGATTACTTAGTATAGGTAGGATTATGGCCCCTACCCATGTATTGCACAAGTTAACTTCAAGAAAGGATAAGATTGGTACATGTATACAAGTAAGATTTATGTGATGTTATGTATGAATGCATTGTTAAGTGACTTTGCTATGACTAAGACATGAATTATGTGTATGTGTGTGAATTACAATTATGGCTTCGAAATGGGTTTACTTAGTATATGTGGGGTTATGGGACTCCATGTGTACATTGCACAAGTAAGAGTGTGAAGGGGTTATGAGGGTGGTTTACCTATTATATGAACTAAATGAGTTATGACTAAAGTTGTAGCAAAGGAAACAATCCTTATGTGATGCTATGAAGTATGTGGCCTTATGTATAGTTATGAATGATAGAGTTATGACTTGTTAAGTATATTATGCCTAGTCTAGGGTGACTTCTTAGGTACACTTGGTTGAAGTAGTATTATGGGATGCTACCTACACATTGCACTAGTGTAACTTAGGAGTTGTCTTAGGTGATGGTC
Organism: Solanum sitiens; assembly: GCA_016801875.1. Classification (NCBI taxonomy): domain Eukaryota; kingdom Viridiplantae; phylum Streptophyta; class Magnoliopsida; order Solanales; family Solanaceae; genus Solanum; species Solanum sitiens. Next base: position 1,652,490 of record JABWTJ010000022.1, read on the forward strand.
TTTATGTGAAGTTGATGTCTATGAGGTGCTTAAGACTTATGAATATATATGGTTGTGTTATGAATCATACCTATGAAAGTCTATTGTAAGGTGACCTCAAGGTGATACATTGTACTAAGTACACTTGAGGGTTACTTAAGGAAAGAAGTAATATAAAAGAGAGGTAATGTATTTTACGTATTGAATATGCCTCAAAGTATGATAAATGACTTTATGTGCTATTATGAGTAGTATCCATGTCTATATGTTTTATGTGAACTAAATTGAGATTATATGTGCCTATGTTCATAAAATTTACTAAAAAGACATGTTGCATGATTTCAAATGAAATGTCCTCTTTCAATGCATGCTTTTGCATGGTTGCCATACTTAGTGCATTCTTGTACTAATACCATTCTTCTTCATCTTTTTACACAAAGTGTAGGTGGTGATGGCTAGAGGATGTTTCCTCAATGAAGAGCTTTGATAGATCTCCCAAGTTTAAGTAAAGGGACCCTTACAATTTCAAGGGTTACAGATGTCAAGATGTTCTTTAAGTTGATGTAATAGATTAGACTTATATTTTATGTTGTTAAAGGTCGTGTCCCTATTCTATTCTATTGAGTTAAGTCGAAGATGACAAAGAGACTTAGAGTCTAACTATGTATAATGATATTATATATATATATGAAGTAATGTCCTAGCATATGATGTGCTATTAAAAGTTTTAAATTTTCCGCTATTTTTACAATTATGCAATGAAAGATGTCTAAGAGCTTGTCTTAGACCTCCGAGAAGTCGACGACGCCTTGTTAAGATTCGAGGATACCATAAATTATAGGGTATACCCTCGGGTCGTAACACCTCAACTCATATACGATCATATTTGACTTGTAAACATCCGGGAAAAAGTCCCCAAGGACCAACCAAGGGTCCTTGAGGAAGGACCCATGTTGGTGGCCAAGACTGCCGAAAGCAGTCCCACCTACGGATGGCAAATGATAGCCAGTCACCTGTTCGACGCCCCATAGGTGGAGGGCTTCGATGGTTACTTAGCCTAGGGAGATTAAGATCCCATTTTCAAGGCTGAGTCCCAAACGATGGCCAGCCAGGACGGTTCATTTGTGGACAAACGGTCCGTCAGGGGCCAAGTCGTTGATGTTTTTGTTCCTGCGCATCTTTACTGTTAAGTAAAGGGGTGAGGTAAATTCACCCCACGTCCAAACAATAGTTTGTGCAGTTACTTAGGGATATTTTGGGTATTTTAAACAAGTCCTCAACACCCTGATGAATTCATTCTTCAAAATCAAAACCTATATTCTCTTAGAAATTCTCTAGAACTCCATTGGAGCTAAAACTCTAGGAAGAGCTTGTATTGGAGTTTTAATTGGTAATTCTTAATCAAATAGGTCGATTAACATCATTGAGGTATGTTTTCTTCATCCTTGAAACTCTCTTCATCAAGGATCCAAACTTCAAAGTAATTTTATAAGACTTTCTCAAAAGATGGATTTCTATGTTATGATCTAGCCATGGTTTATTGCATAAAAGGTTTTGAATCATTGATTTATGATTGAATTGATGTTACTTATATGATTTTAACCTAAATCTTTCATGAACCCATGCAAAACATAATCTCTTCAAATTGGCTATATTTTTGATGTTATGATCTTGTCTCAATGCTTATGAATTCTAGTTTAGTTTTTCATGGGCTATTGAATGATGTAATAATTGTATTGAATTGATGTATAGGCTTTCTTAGATTTATAAATATATATTGAATTGACTTATATTCATTGAGTATTGTGCTTTATTTATTGAATTGATGATCATGGTCATGGGTAAGAGCCTATTGGTATTGTCTTGGATTATTTATCTATGGATTGATGTGGTGAGAATGGATTGGTGGTACGCTGCCCTAATTCTCTTTATTTTATGTAATGTAGTTATTGAATTATGGTGTGATTGGTATGGTCAACTTATGGTGGCGGTGTTATGTGCCTTAGTTGTAAATTATGTGGCCTCGTCGGGGTTACCTTATCTATTATGATGATCATGACCTTTTCGGCACTACTTGAAGTATTATTATGGTCTCTGTAGTTGATTATGTGAAATATGATCATATCTACCTACATGTTAACCAATGTGAAAGTATGTGTTTCTTCTATTGATGTTATTAGGTGATCATGATAGACTATGACTGTAGCATTGTGTGTGCAGTCTTAGAGTTGATGCATGATATATTCTTCCTGTTTCATTATTCAGTCTTATGATGACTATCTTGATGGTTCTATAGTAGTGTATAGGGTGACCTAAAGTTGACTTGGTTGTTCTTATGTGCTATTTGGAAGATGTTCTATATGTGATAAGGTAAAGTGAAGTGTGTCTTGTTTAGGTAGACTTAAGTCTCTCTTCTTGATGCATGAATGATATGTGAATATGAGATGTCTTGACATAGGATGCAAAAGCCTCTTAGTATTGTATGTATGAATGATACGTGACCTTGAACATAGTGAGAAGGTCAAATTATGTTGAACCTTTGCTAAAGAAGGTTAAGATAAGCTTGAAGTTGAAAGTTGTAATGGTATCCTTCATGTGTAAGTGATGGACTAAGGAATGGTTGGCTGAAAAGGCATGGAATAATTATTAGGAAAGTCATTAAGCTATCCTCTTCGCCATTTTAAGGCATCCCTAGGGACCTCTTTGGTAGGGTGAGTGTTATTGGGTTATGAACTAGGGATGTAACCCCTTTGTATGATCCATTATGTGAACTACTCTATGAGAACAAAGGCTAGCACCGACTGAGTATAAGTATATCTATTTGTATTATGAGAATAGAGGACAAAGAAACCCCATCATATTCCCGAACCATGTGCCTAAATGAGATGTGTCCAAGTTCTACCATTGGCAAGTAGAACACCCTCCATCAGAGTAGGTTACAACTCCGGATTCCATGCTTAGCTACCATGGTTATGTCGGTTATTGCGTATTCTCATCATATGGGATACCTACTAGTGTTTGAGAAGTCTATCAAGCTTAGGTATTGCTAAGGGATGCTACCTAGACATTGCACCCTTAGGCTTTGAAGATATTAGTTAGTGAGTCCCTAGGTCTTCTCCAAGACCATTACTTGAATGTCATTATGTGTTGAATGTGTCATAACTCTTAAAAGAACTAATGAAGTTAATGAATTATGTTAGGAATCATGTGAATGAATGTACCTAATCTATAGTGATTTTAAGGATTTCCTAGTTAAAGTGTGAAGGGGGAATAAAGAATGATCCCTTCATGTCTTATCCAGGGAAGTCTTAAGAATGACTCTAGTTAGGAAAGTTGGTTGATACCTTAGGCATGATCTAAACTTAGAAAGTCTTAAGGATTATTTAGGCAACCTTGAAGAGGGTGTATAGGTATTCTCTTCTAGAATTACTTAAGTAAGTCTTTTGATAACCTTTGTAAGGAGAATGTCATATTATACATGTTATGTCTTTTTGTGTGTATTGTACGTGTGTTCATCTCCTTATAAGTAGTCTTGAGGATCATTTAGGTATGCTTAGAGAGGGTGCATGGTGGTCTATCTTTGCCTTACTTAAGTGAGTCTTAGGATATCTTTTAGTGAGAAGGATGCATGTTAAATTGGATTCACTGTATGGTTTAGGTAGTTCACAGTAATGTGAGTTTAACTCACTGTAACAGTGACATAGTTCACTGTAATGCCTTTAAAATGTGAATAAATGCTTATGTGATTTCTTATGTATTTCTAACGTGTTAAATGTTGTTCTTATGCTTATACTATGATGTTTTAATAAAAAAGAGAATATTTCCATTAAATGTCCGTTATCATGATTTTTATGCATTAAGCCATACATAGTACATGTGTTTGTACTAATTCCATATTTTATCTATCTCTAAAGTGATTCATAGGTGAAGGTGATTTCGGAAGCAAAGGCTTGAATTATAGGATCTTTGAAGTAAGTTGAAGTATGTCCTCATTTGACTCGAGGGTATAGATTTCTTTAGAGTTTCTTCATGTTGAAGTATTGTAATAGACTTAATAGTATTGTATTTCGATTGTATGGGTCATGTCCCAAGTATATTTCGAGTGTAAGATTTGATGACGTGAGACTTAATATTTTCTTTGATTTTATATGAAAGATATTTTGAAGGACTATTAGAATGTTTATAAAAAGTTTTAATGCCGCACTACTTTTCATTTATGTATATGCGATGAATGATGCGAAAGGGCTTCTATGAGACCTCCGAGAGGTGAAGTACGCCGGTTGCACTCCGAGAGTGCCATATCTTCTAGGTTATGCTCTCGGGATGTGACACCGTTCTAAATTTATAAACTCATCCTTCAATTGTCTCAAAGTCTAGGGAACATACTTCTCCAGGAACAGAGCAATGAACTACGTCAAGGTGAGTAGGGCAAAGACGGGCGATCAACATTCTAAATAGCCTCATATTGAATTTGAAAGGTCACAAATTCTACTCCATGTTGGTGTACAATTCCTAACTTGTGAAGCATTCAATAGCAATCTCAAAAAAACTCATAGGCATCCTCAATCTAAAAACGAAATACAGGTGACTTTAACTTCAAAAACTTAATCAACATCTAATGCTCGGTACAAATAATCACAAGACCCAATTAGGGACCGAAGAAGTAATTAGTGCCTAATGCTCCATCCACCTTGGGAATAGAATCAATAATGGGGCTGTTGATAAGAGATTTAGTAGCCTCTACTGTGTGAAGGACTCCGTGTCTGACCAACGCCTTGAAAAAGTCATGATCTATAGGAAGAATTCCGGTATATTCCCAGCCTGCGCATCTATCTCTTCTTGGGGTGCAGGAGGGGCTTCTTCCCTAGGAACATTCTCAGTTGGGGCTCCACCCATGGTGAGTGCCACCCTTCCTCTTCCCCTACCCTTCCCTCGTACACAACCTCTGGCTGCAGAATCAACTTCTTTCTCATTGACGGGAGCTACGAGCCTGACGCCATTGTATCATGTGTTAACCATCTACTTAAACAAGAGTGAAGGATATTTTTTAAAAAAATTGGATCACCAGATACACAATCAGAATCAAGTCATAACATGAAAGTAGAAGAAGACGGAGAGATATCCAACCTAAGTCTCTGATACAAACTTTGTCACGACCTAGACCTTAATGATCGATACCGACACCAACCCTTCGGTTGGAGAACCACTACTACAACCCAACTAATAAAGTTTAAGAAAACTAAAACATTTAAAGACACGGAAGCATGTTTAAATGACTAAATTAAATACGGAGTTCCTACAATTTTTGAAGTTCTAACAAACATAGTATTCTTGAAATTTAACCCTTAGTCATTGTACCTAAACTATATTAAATAACAAGTCCAAAAAGGGGAGCGACTCTGATAACTAAACGTAAACAACCTAAATATAAAGTGATAGTCCGAAAGGGATGGACTAAACTATTGATGGATCCATGGCTTCCTGAAAGAACTGGCTCATTCTTGAATCCAGTCTCGATCAAAGATCTCCTAGACTAGATTTGTCAATAAATGCTTGAATATTCCCTATACTTAACAAAGAAAGGGCAAGTGTAGTATCTGTACACGAAACCACATTATGCTGGAAGATCACTCGACTACTCTAGTAGCGTAATACAAGGAAGTCATTACAACACATCAAACACAAATATAAATAATGCAACACTCAATCATAATTTTAGGACCAATTTTATTTTTCCCAACAACCACAGATAATTATATATGTAATAATCACAAGTGTTATCTCATGGAACCCACACCTAAACGGTCAGTGTTTCGGAACGTCACACCGATCCAATATACATGTCGAAATGTGACACTTGGTCCAATAAATTTGTCGGAATGTGATACCAATTTCAAAATTTGTGTTGGAACAAGACACCTTATCGAATATATGTGTCAAAATGTGAGACCCGGTCCAGTCAAAACAACCACAATCACAATCACACCTAAATGAATAATGCACATAGTCACTTTCAAGCAATAGCTTCATGGCATGTAATTGTTCACACATAATCATCTAATATGATTCGATTTGTCTTTCCATATTCACATACATGCATGCACACGACAAATCAATGAACAACCATATATAACACAACAAGAATTCATACTATAACCTACCTCAAAATTAAGCATGAATACTCTTAACACACCAGAGTCATCTCGTTACAAAGTCTTTCATCTTGTTCATGGTCTATAAACAAGTACTTAATGCAAGAATCAATAATAAGACCTAATTTACACATATTATTTCAATATATAAAACCAAGGCCAAACCTGTGATCCTCATATTAAACTAAAGCATTTACAACCATTAATCATATGGCAAAAACCCTCCCAAATTATAATAAATGGGGTTTCTAAGTTGTACGAATCAAAAAATGTTTTAGGGGAGTAATGAACATAACTTTAACGAGTGAAATCATATAAATAAAATAAGAAATTGTATTATGTCGGCCCCTAGCTCTCATGAACGAAATTTTGCATAAAATAACGATTTTGGGGGTTTCTCGAATTTACATCGCGACTGGCCCGCCAAGGAGGTCCCTATCCCGCCACAACAGCCAAACCCATAGGACATTAATTCCATCTTAATGTCTTGGGTTGAGAAAGAACCTCAAAATTTGATTTCCAATATCCCATTTCACAACAGACCTTCAAACTAGGACGTTCTTAAACTACCCTGTCAAGCCAAGATATGTTTTGGGAGTTTTACTCGCCAAAATTTGATTATGTAAAATCGTACAGGCATTTTTAACGCCTTAGCTATGTACTATCATGATCAAAGTCACAATTAAATCCCTCTTCAATTACAAGATTTTCGTAGACCTCACCCGACTAAGATTTTCTCCAAGTCTGTCCTAGGCTAGAAATTTCTAAGTTACTACTTAGAAGTTTTCTGTCCAAAGTTTCTTCCAAGGTGACTTTTCCATAACTACGGGAACGGGTTGTTACACACATAGGTAATATATTAACCTATAGTCATAGAATCCCCCTCCTTTCCATCAGAGTTCTCCATCCGAAATCAACAACATTAAAGAAAACATATCATAATATATTAGTCTAAGGCAAACATGTGTTTTAGCATGCAGAATTGTGTGACCCTACATAAAAGTGGACAATCTAGTTTTCATAAACAATGGTCTTGATATCAACAATAAATGTTTAATTAGTAACTCAACAAGGCTATTTTTAGTATGTACATGAGCTATAACATGTTGAATTTTCATCTAATTAATAGAAAACAATTTATTTAAACATGGGATGAAACCTTGTTAAGGTTATCAGGGCAAATAAACTATATCTTATTACTTGACTATAATTATAATCTTCATATTTTTCTCAACAATTAGTGAAGAGCCAAACTATGAAATGAAAACACCCAAACATGCGACCATCTAGAAGAAGAAACTATTAGGATAATAAAGTGTTTAAATGATCCACCACGTGGATGAATAAGTCCACAAATAACCACATGTATACATTTATAAAAACGTATGGGGCTCAATCACAACTTTTATTTTTAATATTCTCATAATTAACTTGTGTTGACAACAAATAAATAAATTCACCATTTGAAAGAATCTTCACGTTATGAATGTCCAATTGATTTTCTTATTATTCATCTCATCTTTATAAATTCCGGATGTCACACACAATAATGCCAAACTACAAAAGTATTGGGATTAGTAAATTTTTTAATTTAATATGAAATGTGCCTCAATTGCACTAATATTTTTACAAAACAAGTTGGAAGCTAAAGAAGGAAATTTATATAAAACACATGGTTTCTCACAGATATTGTTGGTAATACAAAAATATCAAGATTTATTTCATCCATTGTCTTTATATAATAATAATTTCTATGAATATCATAAAAAATTAACAAGTTCCTCCAAAACATAAGAGAAAATATAACATTATCTTTGATTGCTTTATCTCTCCTAGCAAAAAAGTATAACGATTTTCTGAAGCCATCTATCATATTAGTATTATCAAAAATCATGGTATGATGATAACGTGTTATTAAATAAGAAGAGGAAGAATAAGAGGAGGAAGAGGTTCAATCAACATTTAAACAAATTTTATTATTTTTTATCTTGCTATTATGAACAATATTACTAGGACAAAAAGAGTATTACAAGTTTTTCAAAACCAAATTGTTAATTTGAAAAATTGTAAAATAAAACATTAAATGTAATGCACATTACAATACAAAGTTTGAATTCAATAGTTTTCATAAATAACCTAAGAAAGATAACATTGAAAAATATTCAGTTGAATAACTAATACAATAACAATTTTTCTAGGAATGATTTTCATTGTGTGCCTCAGTAGTTAGCTCAAAAACCCAAAGGTAAAGACAAGACTGTATAGCAGTACTTAATGTAGCATCTCCTGAGTTGACGTGTTGCATCATTTTCCAAGTTCACTTACTGATTCCCATATAAATCTTCATTTCCTCTTTTTTTTTTTTTCCATAAAAATATTACAAAATTATAAAGTCAATAAAGGTAAAGTTAATGAGCGTGAAAACAACAATATTAATACCAATATATATATAGTAACTAGCTTTCCAATGTTGGAAGGGATATCACATTGAGATAAGTAGTTAGCTTCTCTCTGGTTTTTAATGTATACCCATTATAAGATTTAGTACATGTTTCAACTACATAATTTTTGATCAATGTTTTACCGCACACATGTGATTACGTCTCGGTGTCACATGAAAATTAAATTATTAATGATAATGTTTAAAAGAGTCATTTTGATTTTGTATTCTAATATAATTTTTTTCTAGCTAATCCACTATGTTTCTTCATTTCTCTTGATTTCATTGTTTTTAAAGGAATTTCCCCATATACAACAACTTTATACACTTCTATCAAAGATCAAAGATTTTTGTTTTTCTCCAAATGAAGATAGACCTGTTTATCAATAATTATTTAAATCATTTTTTTCACAATCTCATAAAAGAAAATATACATAATCGATTTTTTGGCAGGGAAACATGCAAATTATTCAACATGAAACATACATAATCTATTATTAGGTCATCTGGACGAGAAATATTATTGATGATCCGATTTTGCCTTCTTTGTTCAAGTGTATGTCTATGCATGCAATTCATATTTTTTTTACAATATCATTCTGCAACCAAATCAATATATATGGAATTTAAATTTATCTAATATCAATTCTCAAAATGTAATTATCTAGACAAAGTGGGGAGTATCAATATTTTTTTAATGAAGTGGTATACAAGATATTGAAGTATCAATATCTTATATTCTATAGATCAACACAATACCATTAAGTGTGTTTCTTCTTCTTATATTTAGATGGCTAGGTCAGACCTAGCTATAACTGTTTCCGACATATTTGTACATTTTATTTTGAATGAAACCGTGGATTCCGCTTATGTGACGACCTTTATAAGTATTATATTCAAATATATATATATATACATACACTCACACTTCTTTGGACTATTTTTTTGTTGAGCTAAGGATTTATTATAAACAACAACTCTACCTCAAAGGTAATGATAAGGTTCATGTACATTTTCTTCCTCTCATACCACATTTCATCATATTAAACTTATTGTTTATTATTATTAATATTATTGACATGAGGTATTTAAATATTGTTGTGATACATATCAAATCTTTTAAATTTGAAGAACATTTTTCTTTTTATTGAAGATAATTAACATTTAAATTTTGTTTAGGTATTCGTCAAAATATTTTTATATGTGTATTAAAAGTAATTAAAACAAAAAACTTATAATTGGATAAATATTTTCAAAGCGAACCTGCAAAATATCAGCGTTTGCTTTTTCTAGAGAAATAAATGATATTGAAACGTCCATTAATGTTATATCCTCATCACAATCAACTTGGTACTGCTTATCCATATTCTACTCTAAAGAATTAAAAAGAAAAATAAATATTTTTTGAAATGAATAATTGTGTACAGTAATTGAGAGGACTTCCAGAAAAAATCAAAATCACTCGCTTGTAAAATTTACATATACAGACACGCATACACGTACACGCACGACATAAAAATTATGTATGTATAAATATATATGTGTGTGTGTGTATGTATGTGTCTATGTATATGTGTACATGTATGTATATATACACACACAAACACAGTTCTTCGGACGATTTTTTTTTGAGCTAAGGGTTTAACAAAAAAAAACAAATCTACCTCAAAGGTACTGATAAGGTTTGTGTACACTTTATTCTTATCATACCTTATTTAGTCAAAATACACTAGATTTCTTGTTTTTATTATTATCATTTTTATTGACATGACATATTTAAATATTGTTTTCATACAGATCATATCATATCTTGTTTTGAAAAAACAATTAACATTCAAAGTTTGTTTAGGTATTTATCAAAAGATTTTTTATATATATTAAAAGGAACAAAAACAAACAACCTATCATTAGAGAAATTTTTCCAAAGCGAAAAAACGAAATTCACCGTTTGCTTTTTGTAGTGCAATAAAAGATATCGAAACGTCCATTAATTATACATCCTCATCACCGTCAACTCGATACAAATTATCCATATTATAGTCGAAAGTATGAAAAAAATAATTAGATATTTTTCAAAATAATAAATTGTGTGGAGTAATTGAGAAGACTTGTATATATATACATATCAATGATTGTTGTGGTTATGCAACTCTTAATATTCACTAATTAATTTGATGTGAGATGAAAATTTTACCATAAATCGAAAATTTTATTCTAAATCTAAATTATTAATTTTTGTGAAAACTAAATAAAAAATATTCTATTTCTAAGGAAATTGTTAAATTGAGAGATGTACAATTATAAGCAGTCTTATATTTTAGCATTGAGATCTTATTGCATCATCCTAATGCAAAGATGTTTTTTAGAATATTCATGCACAACTTATCATTTAATTATCCATTCTAATTTTGACGTCTTAGATATAATCATAAAAATAAAATAAGATGATAAACTTATTAGAGATCTTCTATTACTTGTACTATTACTATTATCGATATGTATTTATATTACCATTTTCCTTTTATTATAATTTATTTCAGTGTGGCCCGATTAGTTTTGTTTAAATACAGAAATGAGGATTCACATAGCCAATTTTATTTTATTTTGGATTGAAATATAGTTAAATATTGTTGTTGTTATTATTATGTGACTTAGATTTTTTAGCTTGAGAACTTTATTTTGGTGTTATTATGCGACTTAGGTTGTTTAGCTTGAGAACTTTTCTGTCATTCTTCCACAAGATAAATAATATTTAAAAAGTAATTAAACAGTAAAGGATTTTTTCAAAGCTTACCAATGAGACACCAATTTGTGGTGCAATAAAGATAAAGGAATTGCCACTATTGCGTTTATATGGTCAACTTTGTGATGTTTATCCATTTTCTAGAAGAAAATATGAAATAAAAATCTTATGACCAAATATATCAAAATGTTTGTGCACATGTCTTTAATTAGAAAAAAAAAACTAAACACCTTTAAAATAAGTATGTTAAATAAGAGAGAAATTTTTTCAATCTTACTATTGCGACACCATCTTGTTGTGAAATAGAACATATGGGGATAGCCTTTACTGCATTTCTACGATAAACTTTATGGTGCCTATCCATTTTCTAGTAGAAAATATGAAATTATTTAATGTTCTAGAATATCAAAGATAATGAAATATATGTTTTTCCATATGTTATGATTTCAATACAAGTGCAATGATTTTCTTTGGAAACTCAATCTGCTTAGTAACTTTTGTAGCATCTTCACAGAATAAGAAATTTTTACTTTCTGTTCTTGTAAAGAAATCATAGTTTCAATGGTCACAAAAATTAATTTATATTTTACTTCGTCACCGGAACATGCATGTTGTTCACAATGAGAGAGTTGAGATTGATTCATATCAACTGAAGGGTGTTGCTAGGACTTGGTTTGATCAGTCCAAAGAGGGTAGGGATGAAGATGCATCACTTGCGAGTTAGGCTTGTTTCGAGGAAGCCTTCTTGGGGCGTTCCTTTACCCGAGAACATAAAGAGGCTAAGGTATATAAATTCCTCACACTTATGCAGGATTTTGTAAGTGTTCATATATATGGGTTGATGTTCTCACAACTATCCTGTTATGCTCCGGAGATGGCTAAAGACATGAGTAGTAAAATCAGTTTATTTGTTGCTGGGTAAGGCCATCTATAAAGCAAAGAGAGTCGCTATGCAATCTTATTGGGGATGTGGACATTTCAAGGTTAATGGTCTATTTGCGGCAGGTAGATGAAGAGAAGCTGAGAGATAGAGAAGAAATCAAGAAAAAGAGGTCCAAGAAAGGGAATAAATCCGGGCAGCAGCAGAGTAATGCCAACCAGTTATCTTTCCAGTAGGAACAAAAGGGACCTGCTCCAACATCTGCTAGTGCACTTGATTCAAGAAATAAAGGTGAGTATACTGGCTAGAATTCCTAGAACTTTATAGTTAGACCTGCATGCACAGTCTCAGGGTAGTCTAGCACAAAGAGGTAACTGGGCTACTTCATATGCTAGGTGTGGTAGAACCCACGCATGAAAGTGTCTTCAAGGCAAGACAGGTTTCTTCAAGTGTGGTCTAGAGGGTCACTTCAGGAAAAAGTGATCAATAAACATGAAAGGAAATGGTACTGGCAGAGGAAAAATCGCATATATGCTATCAACGGTCGCCAAGAGGAAGAGGAAGAGGAAGAGGATTCGCCAGATGCTCTCACTGGTATAATTCAAGTCCTTGGCTTACAGTATATGCTTTGCTAGACCCAGGAGCGAGTTTATCTTTTGTAACTCCATATATTGCTGTGAATTTTGATGTTATTCCTAAGCAAGTTAGTGAACCATTCGGTGTTTCCACACTGGATTTCGTCAAACACAAGAATACCATGACTGATTTAATAAAGTTAGACAGGTTAGAGTTTGATGCCATTCTTCGTATGGACTGGCATCATGCCTTTTAAGACTTAGTTGATTGTAGAACTCGAGTAGTTAAGTTTCTGTTTCCAAATGGGCAAGTCTCAGAGTGGAAAAGCAGTTCAGCAGTTCCTAAGGGTCGTTTTGTTTCGTACCTTAAGGCAACGAAGTTATTTTCTAAGGGGTGTGTCTGTCACTTAGTATGAGTTAATGACTCTAGTGTTGAGATACCTCCTATTTAGTTAGTTTCAGTTTCAGTAGTAACAGAATTTCCAGAAGTCTTGCCTGATGACCTACTCGGAGTCTCTTCTAAGATAGAAATAGACTTTGGCATCGACATCAATCCAAATAATCGTCTATTATTTTACGCCATACAGAATGGCACAAGCAAAATTGAATGCTGATAAGGAGAATTGTCCAACCCATGACTGAGAGGTTGTTATAATATTTGCTTCAAAATATGACACCATTATCTTTATGGTGTTCATGTGGAAATGTTCACCAATCACAAGAGTTTTCGGCATATGTTTAGTCAGAATAAACTTAATCTCAGGCAAACAAGGTTGTTTATTGTTAGTACCACCCATTTTGAGGAAGATAAGAAAGAGTTAGCAAAAGAGGTGCATAGACTTGCACGGTTAGGAGCTCGGTTAATGAATTACACAAAAGTAGGAGTAGTTGTGATGAATGGGTGTGAATCATCATTAGTTTCAGAAGTAAAAGTCGAGCAAGACCAAACTCTGGCTTGAATTAAAGGCAAATATTTATAAGAAAAAACTGATGGCTTTTGAACAAGGGGGAGATGGTGTATTAAGATATCAAGGTAGGTTGTGTGTACTAATGGTAGATGATTGAATTACTTGAAATCTTCACCCATGAAGGTTGTTATGAGATTTGTCAAGAAGGGAAATTAGTTTGTAGAGAAGCTGCTTAAGAAGCTAAAGAGGATAAAAAGAACAGATACCCACATCTCTTCGAATCCGGAGAAGTTTCAAATTGATGTAATAATCTTTTTCTTGGCATATATAATAAGTTGGCGTGTTGTGTTTATATTTTGTCGTTGGGTGTTTGAGATGAATGTAAGATGTTACACCATAAGCACAGTAAGATGTAATATCATTCGAGGATGAATGTTCCCAATGGGGAGATATTATAACACCTTGCAAATTCAAATAGCTAGGAGAAGACTTAGAAGTTGAAATAGTTAGTTTTGGAAAGATATAAAATCATGATACTTTCTTAAGTTAGGAAAAAGTGAGTTTTTGGTCAACTTTAAACGTCCGTAACTCCTACCTCAGGATGATTTAGGTGACATTCTAGATATGTTTGGAAAGACCTTGAAACAATCTTTCCAACGCCACCAAGTTTGGTAAATTTCGAGTTCAGATAAGTGAGTTATGACCTTTGAAAGTTGGGACTATTGAATTAATGAAATGTCCAATCCGGAAATTAAAGGGTAATTTGGTATTTTTCTTACCCAATTAATTATATTAGTTTTTGGTAATATTATTAGGGGTCTAAACTTAACTTTGTCAGTTTTACACTTTTGTAGAAAGGTTAGGGGTTTAGAGAAACAACGCAAGAGAAGAAGAAAGGAAAAAGGAGCAAAGATCATTGAGTTTTTCAGGAATAACTTGTTGATTTCGTCGGGGTAATCCCTAAAAAGGTATGTTAGTCTTCCATAATGTTGTGTTCGTTCACCCACGTGTCAATCATGTTTAATTAAGAATGATTTCATCCTAAAAAGATTGGAATATTTTTATGTTCTTGAATGTTGTTCTTGTATTACTTTTGTTCTTGAATATGAGTTGATATTTAAAAGTTAATTGATTATCTACGTGTTGTTCTTGAATTCAATGGGTTATATCCTTGTGTATACGATGTAGGTACATAAATCTTAAGTGAATTTGAGAAAAATAATTGAACTAAAACGATTTAAGGTCAGAAAATGAGAGAAAAAGTTCGGCAGATGATTGCCTAAGGAACATGTTGGTGCGACTTGCCCCCATATCCCCATGAGAAATTTATCGGCGCACCATGACTGCGCCAGAATGGTTCCACAATCATGTGAGGCTTGCGCAGCGAGCCCCGGATGCGCCAAAAACGTCATTTCCTACCCATTTTTTGTTATTCCATCAATTTAAGCTCTTCTAAAGTGTTTTAATGCTTCCTATTGATTCCAGCTACTCTAAATGACTTCTAACCATATATAAATCATCCAGAAACATGAATTACAACCTTGAATTCATATCTTCAAATTCAATCTAAAAGTAAGGAGTTGACTTTATTTCACAAAAGTTATAAGGAAACTATGTATTCTGTAAGAGTTTACAAATGTTTTCACATTTTAGAAAGAAAAGGGAACATTGGTTCCAAGAGATATTTTAAACTAAGATTTTTGAGCACTAATCTCAAATCACGGAAGAAGATGTTTTTGAAACATATGAGCTAAGTATATATTTGGGAGTAGTATGACCATCGATATTGGGATGCGTGTTCATATTAACTCAACTATCCATAAACCATGTAGCCGTCATAGGTATCAGAGGATCATACTTTGAAGATGATTGCTTGAGTTAAGCTAATGGATCCACTAAGTTAAGTTGGCATCGTATACTGATGGCAAGGTATAGGTCGGTCCTTGGCAGCGCATATCATCACTATAGCTATTAAGTGATGGTTGTGAGTTAGAGAAACTCACGTAGAAGTAGTTGCATGGTTCCTCAAGAGATTCTCCTTAGTATGATGGGGGTATGATATTACATTTAATGCATTGCACAAGTAGACTTTGAGAGGAATCACGACATGCCTTTTATTATGATTATGAAATGACATTAGGTTATTTTGTATTTTTACATACATCTCAAAGTTATTTTGTATGTTTCCATACACACAGAGTTTCAACATGTATTTAAACAACATTTCTTTACTATGCACTTGCTTTTACATTGCCTAATTTTGAAATGAGTTTAGTTAAGTATTCATGAGTTTAGAAGAGCCAATGTTAGTGTTTCATTAATAATCTCCTTCAAGCATATGTTGTTTTAGCACTCTAATTCGTCTACTCATACATTCAATGTACTGATGCCAGTTGGCTAGCATCATATTATGATGCAGACACAGGTAACTAGAATCGACATTCTAGTGAGCTGCTCAGGTTCAGTTTGTGAGCCTCCTTACATTTTGAAAGATATACTTTATTGTTTGATTTTCAGTTTTAGTTGTTAGGATGATTGGGGATCCTATTCCAACATCATCTTTGTTTTAGAGTGTTGATAGATAGATAGAATTAGTTATTGAGTATTATCGTTTTCAATTGTAATCATTTAAGACATGAGTTTCCATTTTGGCTAAGTTATTTCTTTAAGATATCTTTCATTAGTTTTATCACTTTTGTTTAAGTCTTCAATTGAGTAAGTAAGCCAGGCCAAGGGTCCGACCGAGGCCAACAATGGTATTCGAGTGCTGACCACGTCCTATATATAGGCTCGAGGCATGACAATATGAAAAAATAATATGTAGTACCAGATGTTTATACGCTCAAATTACTGGTCCCTAAAGAAGTATAAGCGGTAGTCATCAAGTAGAGAACCCAACTAGTAGGTTGGGGTCGATCCCACGAGAAAAATGGTTTACACTTAACTTCAATTCACAATTACTTCTATTTAACCAAGGTCTTTCCGAAAACAAGTAATTAAATGATTTTTTTTTAAAACAAGTTCCCCACAGGTTCATAACACCGTATTCCTAGCAATAGAAATTCTTCCATAGTGTATTGCATGTTATGTAATAAGTTATGTATCTCTAAATCCTTGGTCCGACATCTAAAGAATTTCACCCCGTACCTTGGTCCGGCTACGTGAGTAGAAGCTACTAACCCTTACCTTTACCTAATATTTGACATCATAATTGATGTATGGCTAAGTTAGTAGTTCACACCAATCTACACTAGCCTATTAGATAGTATCAGACTAAATCTATGTTGATAATTCTTTTCTTATTACTACCTACTTGGTCCGGCAAGTAGCAGCAAGGCGAGTTCTAACGCGTGCACTTGATTAAAATACTTCTAAGCGAAAGAATTATAAATACATGCAATAACCTATTTGAGAATTGTTTATTTGCTAGGTATACTTTGTTCATTACCCATGGTTCCCACAACCCTAGTTGTGGATTTAGTTACCCATGCAAGCAAGATCACATGGCTATCAATCCGGAAATTGATGAATTGCTAAAGCTTTGCAACCAATAATCTCCAACACAAAATATAACAATACCAAGAGTATCTAACCCCAAAAACGAGGTTTTGATCCCATATTTATAGAAAACATAGTCCTAAAGAAAAATGAATCAAAAAAGGAATGTTTGTTCAATTGATGTGGCTTCAATTGACGACCTCACTCATGGACCATCGATGGAATGACGGTCTCGACTTCCTCCATCAGTTCATACTTAGAATTATTTTTCTACACCAGCGAGAACCTTCTCTAAATCAAATGACGGACTTGCAGTATGGTTCGCAAACTCGTCTACGGTCCGTCGATGCTCCTCCGTTGTTCCATATTTAGAATCTTTAAATAAATTTCAGGTACTGGAATCTTCTCTTAACCAATAGACGATTCACCAGTACAGTTCATTGATCAATCGACGAACCGTCGTTTGCTCTCTTGGTTTCATGCTTTGTCAGATTACCCAGATCTTGTCCATTAACCTGAACTGCAATTGACGGTCACCACCTACAGACTATCGATTGAATGACGGGCCATCGATGTCCTTCGCAGGTCATCTTGTGCACTTTTTTCAGCATCCTTCTGCGTTTTCAACCTGAACATCTTTCCTGGAAAACAACCACAAAAACTTTTTAATACTACTACAAAAAGGCTCTAGACACACACGACTCTGAATCAGAATGCGTTGAAACAACCGTCAAACCACGGTACATCAACACACTCAACATAAATTTGTTATTTGTCCTCAAGTGATGCACTATGACTCAAAACAACATTTATACAAAAGAATACTCTTTTAAGATTTCGCAATCACATGACTATGAATCCCAACTCTTTCATTGATTTAGTGCAGGCTTACGCTCTTAGGTTCGACAAGCTAACTCATGTAGATCACATCATGACACAAACTCACCTTGCACATACACCTTTACTGTTTTGACTCTCAGCAAGGTACCAACTTTATGACATCATAACTAGTGCCCTTACTTCAAAAGAAATCCTCATTTTTCACAAAGTGATTATAAGTTTGGGTGCTAGGATCTTTGTTCAACACTCATTCCTAATAACAAGTTCAAATACAGTTAGTACACTTCGCCATAGGCATGCCGTTATTTTCACTACTTAGGTTAACCACACTAGACTCTAGGATCATGGTAGGGCTTTCTTGGCTTTTAACGTAGGCTCTAGGTCAGGTGTGGTACATATGGGTACAATTTTAGTGACTTTTTGCCCTCCTTGACATTACCGCCAAGCTTACTACCTCTTTCATTACCCTTGACACCCTATTTTTCTTCTCTTTTCTTATTTGCCTTGCTCCCTATTTTTTGATGTGACTGTTACTTCTTGCATCATTTCTCTTCTTTTTTTTCTTTTCTTTTTTTTTTTCTTTTTTTTCCAATCAATTGATTAGTTATAAGAATCACATCTTTTTCTTAACTAAGCTTTTCTTTTAAACATCAAACTCTTTTCATACCCATTTTTAGGACTTCACTCATAATAGCCACCCTCAATTCATGGATTTCGATGAGTTGAGGTTCACAATACCCTAAGTCTGGTCAAGGCCAAGACGAGAATACATACTGTATTAGCCACCCTCAACTTAGGCTTTTGGCCTAAGTCGATTAGCACATGTCCAAGGAGGGACTGAGACCAAAACATTAGACCCTGGGAAGGTAAGTTAGTGAATCAAAAATATTGGTCTATTAAAGGCTCAACATATTTGGATCAACAAGGGACAATTTTTTCATTTGGCTATCTTCTTTTAGGCTAGATATTGGCTATTTCGAAAGAAGGCGTATGATCACTTCCTAGCTTCTAACACAGATTCCCTTCATAGGACTAACCGGGAAAATTCTAGTTAGGTATCAACTGTTGAACACTAGAATCTCCTCACACTCTCTTGGCACCCATTACACTATGAGATTATCAGTTTTCCCAGTTTAGGTATTAGTTGAAGGTCATGCAGTTGGTGCCTATCTATGTTATGCGTAGAGCTAACACATTTAACTTATTTTCACCTATACAAGCAACCACTATCCACGAAGCGGTATCATTTTATCAGCCATCATGCTTCATTATTCATGCTTTTCTACTTTGTACAAATTATGACATACCGGTTCAATAGAAAATTAAACAATCTCTTGGGGGAAAATAACACAGGCAAGAAACCCCAAGAGAGGATTGTGAGTTAGGCTACTCAGACTTCACCCAATCAATCACTTTCCATTTACCCTACCCCCACAAAAAAACTTGCAATTTTCCCCAATGCAATAAAAGTGTAGGAATATGGTGGTAGGTGAAGAGAACCTAAGGCGCATAGTGCTGAAGAACTATCAACATTTGGGTGGGTCCGATTTCCCAGAACTCACAGGATAATAAACTGGGCTACACTCTGTAGTGCCCACATCAAAAGATTCACCCTCACTAGTGCTCCTATCATAAATCACTGGATGTTCCAACCGCCATCTCTAGTGCTCTCCTTTGGCGTACTTCCTCATCAACCAAAGAAACCCTCCTAGCCCACTCAAGCTCTGACCTATATCTCTTTTTGGCATAGTCCTCATTATTGGCCTCAGTGGAATGGTTGGAGCGCTATCTCTTGGCACGACCTCGATTCTCAGGCAGAGGCTCAGTAACGCCTTTAAACAAGGCATCTAGAATAATGTCCTCTGCAATCTCAATGGAAGCACTATCCGGCTATGTCTCCCTCATCTCCAAAATGGCGTCCATATTAGCTCGTAAACTAGCAACCACAGCCTTAAGATAAGTGAGGTCTAAGGTAGGGGATGGTTGTGCCAGCACACACAACTCGAAGACATCTAGTCGTTTGTGAACCAACTGAATTTTATGCTCGGTCTGCTGGGCCACCCACTTCTCTATTCGGTCATCAGCCTCAGCAATGGAGTTCTGTATCAAAGGTTGCATGTAGTGGAGCAGGGTGGCCATCTAGGCCTTT
The DNA here is from genome assembly GCA_016801875.1 of Solanum sitiens. Lineage (NCBI taxonomy): Eukaryota > Viridiplantae > Streptophyta > Magnoliopsida > Solanales > Solanaceae > Solanum > Solanum sitiens. Next base: position 1,672,654 of record JABWTJ010000022.1, read on the forward strand.
AACTTCTGGAACCGTGCTAGAGTGACTAGTGCTGCATATGGGGGCGTGGATCGGGATGAGCTGGGGGCCAACTGGTGGCATGGGTGGAATCTACCGAGGTGATGTCAACAGGCTCAAAAATAGCAGGGTCAGCCCCTTAGGCTAACTCCACAGTGTCACAATCTTGGGCCCCTTCAGTGTTCCCTCTACATTGGCCTCATCAAGCAATTGTCCCCGCCGGGCTCTGTAGTGTGTCACAGTGCAAAATTTGCACTTCGGCTCCCATGCACAACTGGAAGATAAGACAAGCAAATGAGTAAGTGGTAGAGGTCTGTAGCCCTATCATGAATTACCGATATCAACACCCGAGCAAAATCTATCTCAAGTCCTGCTACCATGGATGCCACCAACACTGCCCTATCCCACGTGACTACATTATCCGCTTGCGTGGGCGATAACCTATGTCGGACTAGAAGCCAGAAGAATTTGACCACAAAAGTCAGGGTGGCCTTATTGATCACCCCTCGGGGATCTATTATTTAGTCATCCCTCTCAGCATCAGTTTTTAGATAATGCGTCAACCATTTCTTTGTTTCCTTACAAAGTGCAACACTCCGACCAAACTCGCCACTTTGTAAAACCTACCACCTGTAGTCAAACTCTACAGTATTTTAGTTTTCCTGTGCACCAATGATGTGGCTGTATAGATAAAAGGCGGATGGTGGCCTCAGAGATATCAACCCGGCAGCCCCCAACTTGTGTAGATGTAAGAGGATCCTGTTTGCTAGGTCTCGCTCTCCTGTCTTGGGATTGTAACATCCCTAAAAAAGAGCTAGGTGAAACTAGATCCTAACATTTCTATTATGATGGTTTAATGTCTTAAATTTTCAATATGTATTTTTAGGGACAGTATAAAAAGTTTGGAAGTGTAAAGAGGTCAAACGTACAAGAACATCGAAGACGTTTGAAAACTAGTCAAAGTTGAATTAGTGGGTCATAGTGTTTTATATTCAAGTTTTGGGGGATGGTTTGAGGGTGAAATTGTGTACCGATGGTTCCTAAGCGTAGACTGACCTGTAAAGGGTCAACACGCCCGAGAACAACGCCCTGGTGACAAGCGTAATGGTCCTCAAGGAGGACCAAAAGTTGTCCAAGCAGGCTTTCGCTCTAGCCAAGATATGGCAGTGGTTGCACGTCGCGCTGCTGGCTCAAAATGGGCAAAAACCTTTCCCAGCGACGCGGGGCAGTCGAGAACCATTCAGTCTCAAAATTTTCCAGAACTAAGATTTGAAAATGCCTCTGCGACGCGCAGTAAATTCCCAATTTTGGTCGTGTCATTTTTAAGTCAAATTTGAATTAGTTAAACTGTCCATTTAGTCTAGGGGTCTTTTGGATAATTTGGGGATGACTTATTGACGGTTATTGAGTCTTTTTAAACCCCTAAACTGACCAATCAAAGCTAAACCCTCAACTCAAAACAAAACATCTCCATTCTTTTCTCCAAAACCTCCATTGTTGAAACTTGGGAACTCCAACAAAGAAGATTGTTTTTCTAAAGTTTTTCTACGCCAATCTTGTGGGATTTTCATCACAATTAAGGTATGATTTTTTCATCCTTGGAATATCATTCTTCAAGGAGTCAATTCCAATGATTTTTGCAAAGATGATCAAAACATGATTCCTTCTATTCCAACTTCTGGCCATGGGTTCTTGCATGAAACGATTCGAAACAATGTTTTATGATATAATTTATTTTAATTGATCATTTTGGATCAAATTTCTTATGAACCCATTCAACTCATGAACTCCTTATTTTGAATATATTATGGGTAATTTTATCATGTCTCTATAATATTGAATTGTTGTGTAGTTTTATTAGGGGTATTGAGTTATGAAAGAATATTGCTAAAATTGTAAGTTGGTTGTCTTAGATTCATAAATTCATATTTTTTTAATTTTTAATTCATTGAATATTTAGATTATTGGATTGAATTGGAGATCAAGGCTATATGTAAGAGCCTTTGAGTAAGGAGTTTTTTGAATTTGATATGGATTGAAGGTTTGAGACTGGATTGGTGGTATGCTGCCCTAACTCTCTTTATATTATGTAATATAGGTCTTCAATTATGATTATTAATAGTATGGTCCCCTTATGCTGGCGGTGTTTATGTGTTATACTTGAGATGATGTGGCCTCGTCGGCATTACTTTACGAATCGTATTGAACATGGGATGTTTCTCCATTACTTTATGAATAGTGATATTATTATCTTAAGACTTGATTATAATCGTTGTGAAGGACTATGTGATATATGTGTATGTGTGAGATTGAACTCTCCTAGTTTATTATATGTGATCTTGATAGACTAGGGTGATGTCTCTAGTTGTGTTACTAGTGTGTCTTGATAGACTAGGGTGATGTCTTGAACACTATTGTATATGTGATATGGAGATGATGTGTGTGTCGTGATAGGTAGACTATGTCCTTGTTCTTGATACATGAAAGATATTTGAATATAAAAATCTTGACTTATTAGGCTTGTGCACCTTTGCCTTGTATGTGTGGATGAATGTAGAATGAATGTCTAGGATCGATAGACCTATGATGGTGTCCTTCTAAGCATTACTAAAATGTGAAACCTTCTATAGAGAAAGAAGGTTAAGAATGAGCTATTATAGACCATTGCGTGGCAGCCCTAGTGGACCCATCTTTGGTAGGTGCATTATGACTAGGTAATGACTAAGAGATGGTACTCTATGAGAACAAAGGCTATCACCGAGTGAATATGTTACGGGTTGTAGCTCTACATGAAGAGGAGACTAGAGTGCAATGTAGCTCTACTTGAGGAGAAGACTATAGTGCATAAAACCCCTTGATATTCCTTAACCATGTGGCTACATGGGATGTGTCCTAGTTCTACCCTCAGCAAGTAGAACACCCTCAATCAAAGTAGGTTCATCACTCTGGATTCCATGCCTAGATAGTATGGTCTATGTCGGTTATTGTCTATTCGCATCATTTGGGATACATTCTAGTATTTGATAAGTTCTACAACATTTAGGTAGTGGAATGGGACGCTATCTAGACATGGAATGAGTAGGCTTTGATGTTGCTAGAGTGGGTTCCCAAGGTCTTTATAAGACCCTTATGTGAACTCCTTAATGAATGTAATGTCTATTAATTGACTTAAGGAATGATTATGACTTTAGCTAATCTATGTTGACTAGAATGTCCCCTATATAGGGTAGCATTGAAGGATGCTTTGGTAAGCTTAAAGAGGGTGTATGGGCGGTCTCTTTTTGTCCTACTTAGGTGAATCTTTGAGTAACCTTAGGTGGTGAGTAAATGAAAGGAAAAGGGAATAATCTTATCTTACGTAGTCTTAAGGATTGTTAGGTAGGCTTGAAGAGGGTGTATGGGCGGTCTCTTCTTGTCTTACATAAGTAAGTCTTAGGATAACCTTTGGTGGGAGGTGTATACGTTTATATTGGTTGAAGTGATATTGATGTTATATTGTGGAATGTGACATATATGTTAACTTGTAATTGACTATTATACTTGTCTTAAAAGATTTTCTCAAAAAGAGCATGTTTCATAAACAAAAGTCCATTTATCATGATTTTATGCATTATGCCATACTTAATACATGCATTGTACAAATTCCATACTTTTTGTCTATCTGTGAAGGTGTAGGTGACATTTGAACTTGTATTAGTGTTCATTCAAGCAAGAGTTGGTATGTCCTAACTAGATTCGACGACATCTTAATGTTTAGATATCCTTATTGAAAATATTGTAATGGAGTTAGGTATTTTCCTATATGTTGAAGTATTGGCCGTATCCCAATATATTTGTATGTCTAAGATGGAGACTTTAAGACCTAGCCTTTCATTATCTTTTTCTATAAAAGAGATATTTTGAAGTGTTATTATTGCATGTGAAAAGTTTTAATTCTGAACTACTTTTCATACATGTATGCAATGAATGATGTCTAAGGGCTTGTACAAGACCTCCGAGAGGTCGAGTACGCTGTGTATCGATCCAAGAGTGCCATAACTTCTAGGGTGTACTTGCGGGTGAAATGAGTGTCCTTTACCATCCATGGGTACTATGGCTCATATGGGTGATGACAAGAAAGAATTGGTTAAGGAGGTTCATAGGTTGGCCCGGTTGGATGTACGACTTGAAGAATCTTCAAAGGATGTTTTCATGGTCTATCACAACTACGAGTCATCTCTAGTGGTTGATGTGAAGTCCAAGGAATATCTTGATCCTCTATTGATGGAGTTAAAAGAGTCTGTCCTTAAAAAGAATAATCAATCTTTCTCCCAAGGGGAGTATGGGGTACTTAGGTACCAAGGGAGATTATGTGTATCGAATGTGAATGGTTTAAGGGAGATAATCATGGATGAGGCTCATGGCTCCCGATATTCCATCCATCTAGGGGGCCACCAAAATGTATCGTGATTTGCGTGATGTTTATTGGTGGAATGGAATGAAAATATTTGTAGCTAAGTTCGTGTCAAGTTGGCCAAATTGCCAACAAGTCAAAGCCGAGAATCAACGCCCGAATGGTATAACCGAAGATATTGACATCCCCACTGTTAAGTGGGAAGACGTCAACATGGAATTTGTTGTAGGTTTGCCTCGAACACGCCCTCAACATGAATCTATTTGGGTCAGAGTGGATAGGTTAAACATGTCAGCCCGTTTCTTTCCCGTAAAGGTTACTTACTTTACTGAGGAAAATGCTAAATTGTATGTTAGGGAGATTGTTAAGTTACATGGGATCCCATTGTCGATCACTTTGGATAGAGGATCCCAATTCACTTCACCTTTTTGGAGATCTTTCCAAATTGAGCTTGGTACCCAAATTAATCTTAGCACCGCTTTTGACCCTCAAACGGATGGACAAGTGGAGTGTACCATCCAAACTCTTGAAGACATGATGAGGGATTGTGTGATTGTTTTCAAAGGGAATTGGGATGATTACCTTCCTTTGATATAATTCTCCTACAACAATATGTACAATGCGAGTATTGATATGGCACCTTTTGAAGCCCTTTATGGTATGAGGTGCCGGTCCTCGATTGGATTGTTTGAAGTGGGTGAGTTTACTCTTATTGGTCCCAAAATAATGTGTGATGCCACGCAGAAGGTTCAACTCATAAGAGGAAGGTTGAAGATGGCTTATAGTCGGCAAAAATCATATGCCGACAAGAGAAAGAGGGTCCTTGAATATGAAGTAGGAGATTGGGTCTATTTGAAAATTTTACCCATGAAAGGGGTGATGAGGTTTGGAAAGAAGGGGAAGCTTAGTCCGTGGCATTTACAAGATTTTGAAAAGGGTAGGGGAAGTGGTATGTGAGTTGCATTTGCCATTTGAATTGGCCTCGGTTCATCTGGTGTTCCATGTATCTATGCCCAAGAAGGGTATAGGTGATCCGGTGTCGATTATTCTTTTAGAAGGTTTAGGGGTGAAAAAGGACCTTTCTTATGAAGATGTCCCGGTTGAGATCTTGGATCGTCAAATTAAGAAATTGAGGAATAAGGAGGTTGTATCCGTAAAAGTTCTATGGAGGAACCACCTTGTTGAGGGTGCAACATTGGAGGTCGGGGATGACATAAAGACCCGCTATCCTCATCTCTTTCCCCCTATTCCTATTCTAAGTTAAGGTTATTAACTTTCTCTTAAATTAGTTATATGAATAATGTTAAACCTATCATATTTATCTAGTATGTGCATATTCTTGTGGAAATTCATTCCTAAATTGAGTTTTACTTTCTGTGAAATACGACTCTCATGATTAAGGTGCACTTAAATATGTAGAGGGCTAGATTGCTTTCATGAGAAGTATTTTGGGCATGTTTTGATGTTGTATTGCTAAGAAATTAGCATCAACTCTTTAAAATTGTTCATGTTGATCTCATATTGAAATTGAGAAGGTAGTTCCTCCTTATGTGATATAAATGATGAGCCTCTTATGTGTCATGAGTTGGGGATTAAGTTCCTATGTGTTAATGCGATATTTATATGTTGAAAGGAGTTGAGAATTCCTCTTATGATCTCATACTCATTATGATATTGTTGGTTGGTTGGATGCTAGTCTTTAGTCTATTCCTTATTCCAAATAGAAGAGCTAAGATGTCATTCGAGGACGAATGTTCCTAAGTGGTGGATATTGTAACACCCCGTAATTTCCATGAGTATAATGATGATTTTAGACCTAAAGTAGTGTAAATAACTTGTTTTAGAAGTATTGGATCCATGTCATAAAAGAAAGGCCTTGAGGTCCGGAAACTAGCTAAAATTGGACTAGTTGACGTCCCTATGTTTGGTGAAGGTTTAGGAGGGTCATATGAAGTCCATAACTTTAAAAAAGACATTTAATACTTAAAATGTAGTATAGAGGGTCAAAACGTACAGTGAAGACACCCCAAGGACCACCGGACGGGTTCTTGGGAGGACCCGAACATGGACGAGCAGGATGTCAAAGCAGCCTGCGTGCAGTAGGATTTTGGATGTTGTTGCGCGACGCGCAGCCATCACATGGAGATTTAAACTTGGCCTCACGATGCGTGGCCTACAATAGGTCCACTTCCTCAACCCGGATTTCAAAAATAAATTATGAAATTGACCCCGTGACGCGCAACTACTTCCTAGATTCATAAAAGTCATATTTTTAGTGTTTTGATTTCACAAAAAGTCCCATTTAAGTGAGAGGTCTTTTGGGTAATTTAATGGGTGAATATATAAGGTCTTAGGTTTAATTTTTGGTCAATTTTAACACTTAAAACAAGTCCCAAAAGTTGAAATAGAAAATCACTCTCATCTCTCTCGAATTCTCTCTTTCTCAAAACCTCAATTGAAGACCATTAGAGCTCCAAGAAGAAGATCAAGCTATCAAGTGTCCAACACAATTTCGTGGATTTATCATCAATGGGTATGGTTTATTTCATTCTTGAAATCCTTTTTCCCAAGAGGTCCTTCCAAAATATGATTTCTAAATCCCCCAAATCTAGATTTTTCTTCTACACATTGGTCTTCTTTGAAAAATGAATTTATGAATCAATTGTGGTTAAATATGATGAATCAATGTTTTTAAGTATATATTGATGATTAATTGATTATTTCCTATAAGATTTATCTAGACTCATGTTGTTTCCCCAATTTCATGAAAACCTTGAATTGATATGGTGAATGGTGAAGATTATGAATATGTAGATTGACTACATTGTTCTTATTTATGTAATTGTTCTAGATTTTACCTTGTTTATGTAATTGGCTATGTATTCTTGGTAATGGAAGTATGAATGTTCTTGGAAGGGCAATAAGGTATGTTGATTGGTTCTACTTGGATTCAATTATGAATTATGAGTTACTTAGATAATAATGCTTCTAGGTCTAATGTGTGGTTTTGATGTTGATGATAAGTAGTCCTCATCCTTAACCCTAGACTATTGAATTGGTTATCAATCATGCACGTATGTTATGGTATTATTACTTTATGATTTAAAGTAGTTTCTCATGATTATAACAGAGTGTTAAGTGAAAGGTTTACTCACTTATGAGGTGTTGTCTAAAGGGAAAGGATTTTTCACACTTGTGATGACCTATGAGCTATATATGATAAGATGTTTACATAGGGGTCTATAAGAGACTAATGTGAACTTGTATGATGAGATAACATGATTACTAAAGGGAATAATTGCTTAGCATCGAAAGGGGATGTAAATGAGATGGAGGTCTCACGTTAAAAATTCCGGCCTACCACATGGGTTTCCTCATGTTAGTAAGTCTGGATTCCCTAGTTATGTATTGTCTCATGAGATGGAAACCTCCACGTTAGTAATTCAAGGTTTCTAGAAACAATCTCCTTGACCCTTAACTATGTGCCCACATAGGACTCTAGCTTTGTGGATCCACCAGGATATCTATGTACGAATGGTTACACCTTAGGCAAGTGTTAACCCTCTCTTTTAGGTTTGGGAGTAAAACACCAAATTACATGTAGTTCACATGGTCTCATATCGGTTATTGCACTTCATTCCCTAATGTAAAAGTAAATGAACAAGTTAAATATGGGAACTTTTATTAGGTTTGGCTTGAAGGCTACTAAATAGGGTTAGGGAGGGTATGGGACTTCTCTTACACATTGCACATGTGGGATCCATGAGTAGTATTTATGTACAATGTATGTTATGACGAATTATGAGAATATGTTGAAAGTATGAAGTGGTTTTCTTGATGTGATAATTAGCATTGGATACGATTATGGGGTTCTATCTTTGGCATTGCACAAGTATTGCTTACGTGATCTAGATGTTGGGTTGATATTATGTTGACATGGACTTATTATGCTTCTTATATATGCATGTTGAGTTAAATTGATAGAAAACATGATTTTGACTAAATTGTCCTTTTCCCATGCATTGATGATTTTGTGCATAGAAGCCATACTTAATACATGTGGTTTTGTACTAACCCATATTTCTCCCCTTTTCCCAAAACATTTTAAGTTCAAGCCATTGAGGAGATTCGTGATCATTGGAGAAGAAGACTTGGATCTTTCCTAAGTCAATTGGTGAGTTCTCATGAGTTTCGAGGATAGAGACACTCACCAAGCCTTCTTAGTTTGGTCTATATTTTGAGAGAATTATTACATTCTCATGTTCAGAATTGTAGCCTATATGGAATATTATATGTAACAACCCTAAAAATGAATAGGATCAAGACTTAGGTTTTCAAGAATGCTTACGATTACACCAAGGTCCACACGGTCTGATACGCGTAGAACCAGACCTCAGAACCCTTACTACGACCAAGCCAACTAACTTGGGGAGTTAATTGAGCTTGGAAAGGTTGGAACCAACCATGTGAGGCTCACAAAAACGAAGATTTAATCGAAAGAGTTTTTACCAGACTCAAAAGAAGAAATTTTAAGTTTTGAGGGTCCAAGGGTAAAATGGTCTTTTCCAAGCCAAAGGTAATATTGTAATTACCCTGAGGAATTAATTATTTAATAAATTAATTTAATTAAATAAAGCAATTCGGGTGGGGCAACCCGAAATGACCCATTTTCGCAAATGGGAGTCACTCGGGTTCGAGCCCCACAAGAAGCAAGGATTTAACTTGCTTTTATTTAATTTGATAAATTAATTTAATTAAATAATAAATATTAGCTGATTTAGGAAAAAGAAAAATCAGATTTTTATTTAAAGTTTGAAAGAGTCCTAGTTGACTAAGTCCTTACCTAAGCCTAAACTACCTTGCACGTTTAACTCTTTCCTTCTCTCACGTCAACATCTCTCTTCTCTTTCACGATTATTCTATGCAAAACTAAGGTGAAGAACTGAAAATATATCAAGAGTTCTTCACACTTGAAGAACTCACACGAAATTTTAAGAAAAACAAAGTAACCAAAACGATAAAGCAAAGAGAAGTTGTTGTCGGGTAGTGTGGAAGATTGAGGAAGCTTGGACTGATTTGTGGAGAGGATTTTGGGCAGCAATTTCGTGGTTGAACAAGGAAATTAAGGTATGGGTCTTCTTACTCTTGGTCCCTTTCCCAAGAGACTCCTAGGATTCAGAATATTCGGCTCAAAAACTAGGATTGTTTTCCCCGTTGCATGTCCCTGTCATTAGCTCCCAACGAATTCATAGGTTGGTATGAATGCTGGTAGACTTAGGAATGTGTGATGTTTTTGCTGAATGTGAATGTGTTGAATGTACGTTAAATTACGAAAATGACAACCCATGTATGTGTTCAGAATTATGTGTAATTGTGTGCAAGTGTGTGATGATGACAAGGGTTTCGGCCTAGATGCTCTAAATTGTTAATGTTGTGGTTGTTAATTTACGTACACAAACTCATGAAGATCGTGATGTTCATAAAAAGGAAATGTGGCTGATTTGAATAAGAATCCTATAGCCAATTAATTCTATGAATGATGCACTGAAAAATACGTTAAAACGGATCCATGAATGTAACCTTGAACTAAGTAATGCATTGATGTTATGAGTTAGAAAGTGACTAAAATTTCCAGGATTTTACAAGTTAGTTTGAGGCTAAATGTTAATGCATAAGAATCCGGAAATTTAATATTAAATAAAAGAATGAGGCCACTAGGAATTGAACCCGTGACCTCATCCTTGGGCGAAATAATCCACGGAAATGGGTGAGGGTTGGGGGGTTCGATCCTGGGTGCAGGCGGAGGGATGAATGAGTAAAATAAATGAGGGGAGTGGGATTCAAACCCACCACCCCTCGGTCAAAACTCAAGAAGAACAGAAAATAAAATAAAAAGAAAAGGGTGCGAGGCGTGGGAATCGAACCCACGACCTCAAGGCTGGGAATAGAGGGGGCGAAAATAAGTATTAAAAACAAGTGAGGCTGTGGGGGTTCGATCCCACGACCTCACTGTCCATGCTCTCAACTTAGCGAAAAAAAATAAAATATATATGGGGTTGTGGGGGTTCGAACCCACCACCTCACAGCCCCTAGCGGAAATTAATTAAAAGTAAGGAGGCTGTGGGGGTTCGAACCCACAACCTCCCTACTTAGGCGAATTAAAGAACAAAATAAAAGAGGCTGTGGGGGTTTGATACCACAATCTCTTGGTTTAGGCGAAATTGGGCAAGATGAAGTTAATAAAAAATTAAAAAGGGGTTGTGGGGGTTCGAACCCACAACCCTTCGGCAAATTAGGATTATTACTAAGGAGAAAATTAATCCTTCAATGTTAATATTGTGATTTAACTTAGAGTCATAATGTTATGAATATTAGAATAAAATTAATTAAAAACATAAATGATATCCAATTGATTCAAGACTTGGGTTTCCTTGCTCAATCTTCCGTATTGATACATAAGTCATACGTGAATAAAATATCCGAGAATAATGCCACATAATTAGATCAAAATCAAGATCTTGGCACATATACAAGATGCATAAGTCTTGTATCACATAATCTTAGACGAAATATGAATGAAGTGTCATGACTTGAATGTATAGACGCATAAGTCTAACATACGTTCAAAGTAAGTGATCTAAGAAGTATGTAATGAAATGATGAACCCTAGAAGGGTTAAATATGAGTGTAAGATACACTAAATGGCCAAGTGCATTGGCATATGATGAAATGAACGTTCACGTAATAAGAGGTGAGTAACTATGAAAACAAAGGGTGTTAATGATAATGAATGTGGTGACAACATGATATAAGATTAATGAGAATGATGAGAGTAATCTCGAATGAGCCTAAATAAATGTTACCAATACGTACTCACCTATTAGAGTGTAAGATAATGAAGAGATCAGTCTCTATGAACACTCTAATTAAGGTATTGAGCTTAACACACTTGATACTAATGATGAGATGAGAAATCATCTAATGAGGTATGATGTACTCATACTAGAAGTCAGCTTCCATGACGTATGAGTTGAATGAAATGGAACTTTATACTGAGCACCGATAGACTAGCTATGAGCGGTGATGCCTTCTTTCGGGAAGGGCGAAGGTTCACGTAACTCTCATGAAATGAGACTGTCCGGCTTGCCGGGGATGGATCTCCATACATCTCCTAGTCTTCGAACCTATACTGCCAATATAGGGATCTGGCGGGGTTAAATTCCCATGTACGCTAGCATGTTTTTGGGTCACCTTGGCAGGTGATTCCACCTCTTTTCGGTGTGGGGGAGACACTGGATTTCATGATGCTCACATGATCTATGTCGGTTAAAGTTAAAGTTCCCAATGAATGAATGAGGCCAGCATCAAATGATGCACATAATGAAATAAACAATACCAAAGGTGTTAGGATAGGATAATCAAGAGGTGAGCTAGACTCAGGTACTAACACTAGGTTATTGTTGATCATTGCACAACAAACCCGATGAAAGTCGTAAACTACACCCTAGGTATAGCTGGTTTTCACACTGGCCTATGAACGAAATGAAATGAAGTATGTATGAATGAATGAAGCAGACTCTGTGTTTGCTAATGAAGACTCCCTAGTTGAGTTCCCATATGTTGAGCCCTCATTTCTGGGATGTCTTAATGTTAAGTCCATGATTCCAAGGTCTCATGGCATATGAATGAATGACATTAAAGAAGTTATGTGCTACATGCAAAAGGTGCTATGTGCTATATGATATGTGCTATGTTTAAATGTTATGTGTTGTGTGCAAATGTGATAAGTATGATGACATATTTTATACTCATGGCATAACTTTCCTAATCCAAATTTGGAAAGCTCATTTACTTTCCTAATCCTATTTGGAAACTTTCCTAATCTCAATTTGGCAAGTCCATTGACTTGACTTCCAAAAATCATGTTGTTAGGAAAGAGCTATTCTTTCTCATGCATGTCCTTGGTGTGTGCTTTCATATACCCATACTTAGTACAAGTGTGTACTAATCCTATACAAACTCTACTATTTTAGGTGCAGGCACAGGTGGACGATAGAGCTACAGGATCATCGTTGCAGTTATCCGGACGTCCAGCATTCATCCGGAGTTGGTAGGTCCTCATGCTTTCGAGGATGCTACTGTTTTACATTCTAGCTTAGTTTTAGAGTAGAGCTAGTGGAGCATGTTCCACTAGCGTTTCTTTCCTGTTTTTATTCAGACTATGTGTTGGTGCCATTTTGGCAATTATACGCTTTATAAGTATTGAACTATTCCTTTCATTTGATTATCTCTTAATGTTAGATGGTTGATGGTGAACAAATTACGAATGTATTAGAAATGTTTAGTAAGCAATATTTAGAAACAAAAAGTTTCAAATTTTCCGCTAAAATTAACCTATGTAAAGTAAGAATGACGTAAGTAGGCTTGTCTGCGACCTCTGAGAGGTCAACGATGCCGATCTCGTCTGGTGTCTAGATTCTAGTCGTGACAAAGTTGGTATCAGAGCACTAGGTTAAATTACGAAAATAATAAGTTCACATCAACCACATTGAGTAGTTTCTAAGTCATGGTAGTGAAGTGCACCACTATCCTGAATTAGAGACTGCATGATGCATAGGAAAATTTCCCTTTTTCTGATCTTATCGTGCTTTTCTGAATGCCTGAATTCTTGGTGTTATGAGCGTGTCTAACATCAATCCTTTTTGTTTTTCTAGAGAATGAACACTAGGAGAGGAAATGGTCAGAGGAGAGGAGGAGCAGCTGCCAGGGGTAATCAGGATCTACCCCAGGCTCCAGCTGAAGGAGTGGCCATGCCAGTTAACCTAGCTGTGTTGACTGATGCTTAAGTGAGGGCATCTCTGGCCCAAATGGCACAGGCCATTACTATGCAGGCCCAGGCTATGACTGCCCAGGTCAACCGACAGGATGTTCAGAGAGAGAACCCACCGGTTCGTAGCATGGCTGACAGGCTGAGGGATTTCACGAGGATGAATCCTCCTATTTTCACCGGGTTTAGGACATCAAAGGATCCCCAGGAGTTTGTGGATGAGATTCATAAGATCCTGGTGGCTATGGGGGCCACTGAGTTTGAGAAGGCTGAGTTGGCTTCCTACCAGCTCAAGGATGTTGCACATACTTGGTGCAAGATGTGGCAAGATAGCCGTGTCTTAGGTGGAGTGCCAGTCACATGGGAGCTATTCAAGACAACATTTCTGGAGAGATTCTTTCCCAGGGAGATGAGGGAGGCCAAGGCTGAGGAATTCATCAACCTCAACAAGGCTCTATGACAGTCAGGGAGTATTCCCTGAAGTTTGTTAAGCTGTCAAGGTATGTTGTTTTCCCTAGTATTTAATAGCAAGAATGAGGATAATACTGACTTTGTTGAAATCACCCAGGTATGCTACTTCCCTGGTTTCTAATAGCAAGGATGAGATGACCAGGTTCCTCACAGGAATCAATGGAGACCTGGAGGAGGAGTGTCGATCTGCTATTCTGCATGATAATATGGATCTTTCCAGGTTGATGGTGCATGTCCAGCAGGTAGAGGACAGCCGCAGAAAGAGAGGTGTTCGTGATGCTAGGAGTCCTAGGCCTCAAGATCAGGCAGGATCCAGTCATGGAGGCCACAGGAACAACTTTGGCGTCCGTGAGCAGCCAAGGTTCAAAAAGGGGCAACAGAGTTCTGGGAATTCTAATCCTCAGAGGAGTGCTACACCTAGAGGAGGCAGACCTGAGCTCAAGAAGGGCAATGGAGGTGAGATGCAACGTCCTAAGAAGAATTGTGCTAAGTGTGGCCGAGCTCACAGTGGAGAGTGCAGACAGGGCACTAATGCCTGCTTCGGTTGTGGTAAGAGTGTAAACATGGTCAGAGACTGTCCACAGAACATAGGTCAGGAAGGAGGTAATACTCAGCCTAGGCCTATTCCACAGGGTGCAGCAGCAGCCGAGCCTCCTAAGAGGACCAGGTTCTATGCCCTGAAAGGCAGTGAGGAGCAGGAGAAGTCCGCTGATGTGGTCACAGGTATGCTGCAAGTGTTCTCAACTTCTGTTTATGCTTTACTTGATCCAGGGTCTACACTTTCCTTTGTAACTCCTCTGCTTGCTCTTACTTTTGAGATATTGCCTGAAGTTCTACATGATCCTATAGTGGTTAGTACACCTTTAGGAGAGAATGTAAGAACTGATAGAGTATACAAGGATTGCCCAATAGTTGTGAGTGGTAAAACTATGTGTGCAAACCTGGTTGAGTTACCCATGCATGATTTTGATGTTATTCTTGGCATAGATTGGCTTCACAGTTGTTATGCTTGCTTGGACTATCGTAGTAGAGTGGTGAGATTTTGCTTTCCTTATGAAGAAGAGTTAGTCTGGGAGGGGTACAATTCGAGTCGTCCTAACCCCTTGATTTTAAATCTTAAGGCTAATAAAATGATGTCCAAGGGGTTATTGTGTCATCTTGTTAGTGTTAATGATCTAGATCATGACATTCCTTCCATAGACTGAGTACCAGTAGTGAATGAGTTCTTAGATGTGTTTCCTGATGATTTGCCTGGAGTCCCTCCCCTTCGAGAGATTGACTTTGGTATCGACTTAGAACCCGATACTTAACCAATCTCAATTCCTCCTTACAGAATGGCTCCAGCTGAGCTCAAAGAGTTGAAACTACAGTTAAAAGATCTCACTGACAAGGGTTTCATTCAGCCAAGCATATCCCCTTGGCGCGCTCCAGTGTTGTTTGTAAAGAAGAAAGATGGAACCCTTAGAATGTGTATCGATTATCGGCAGCTCAACAAAGTCACTATAAAAATAAGTATCCACTCCCCAGAATAGATGATCTGTTTGATCAACTCCAAGGGTCTAGTTTCTTCTCTAAGATTGATCTTCGTTCAGGGTATCATCAGCTTAGAGTTAGGGATGGAGATATTCCAAAGACAGCCTTTCGTACGCGTTATGGTCACTATGAGTTTTTAGTCATGTCATTTGGTCTCACGAATGCACCTGCTGCATTTATTGATCTCATGAACAGGGTCTTCCGTGAATACCTTGACTCTTTCGTCATAGTATTCATTGATGACATTATCATCTACTCTAAGACCAAGGAAGAGCATGAACAACATTTGAGACTAACCTTACAGGTACTTAGACAGCATAAGTTGTATCCCAAATTCAGCAAATGTGAATTCTGGCTGAGATCAGTGACCTTCCTGGGTCATGTTGTGTCCGATCAGGGCGTGGAGGTGGATCCCAGGAAGACTGACCTGTGAAGAACTGGCCAAAGCCTCTTACTCCTACTCATATCCGTAGCTTTTTGGGATTGGCTGGTTACTACCGCAGGTTTGTGGAGGGCTTTTCTTCCATTGCTGCCCCATTGACAGCTTTGACTAAGAAGAAAGCCAAGTTTGAATGGACAGAGACTTGTGAGAAGAGTTTCCAGGAGCTCAAGGACAGACTCACTTCATCCCCGGTGCTTACTTTGCCTAAATGTGGTGAGAATTACACTGTTTATTGTGATGCATCTAGGGTTGGTTTGGGTTGTGTTCTTATGCAGGTTGGTAAGGTGATAGCCTATGCATCTAGACAACTCAAGGTTCATGAGAAGAATTATCCCACTCATGACCTGGAGTTGGCAGCTGTGGTGTTTGCACTGAAGTTGTGGAGGCATTATCTGTATGGAGTGCATGTAGATGTGTTCACAGACCATAAGAGTCTCCAGTACGTGTTCACACAGAGGGAGTTGAATCTACGTCAGCGAAGATGGTTGGAGTTGTTGAAGGATTATGACATGAATGTGCACTACCATCCAGGTAAGGCTAATGTTGTAGCAGATGCTTTGAGCAGGATGAGCATGGGAAGTACAACTCACGTTGAGGATGAGAAGAAGGAGCTGGTAAAAGATGTACACAGACTGGCCAAACTGGGTGTGCGTTTGGTTGACTCCACTAGTGAGGATGTTTCAGTTCATCCTAGTTCTGAATCATCCTTGGTAGTTGAAGTCAAGCAGGGTCAGCATCTAGATCCCGTGTTAATGGAGCTGAAAGACTCAGTGTTGATGAAGATGAATGAGTCTTTCGCTTTGGGAGGTGATGGCATACTTAGGTATCAGGACAGGCTGTGTATGCCAGATGTGGATGATTTGCGAACCAGGATTGTTGCAGAGGCCCATGGTTCCAGATATTCTATACATCCAGGTTCCACCAAGATGTATCATGATCTCAAGCAGATTTATTGGTGTGATGGAATGAAGAAGGACATTGCAGAATATTTGGCCAAGTGTCCTAATTGTTAGCAGGTTAAGGCAGAGCATCTCAAGCCTGGTGGTCTGACGCAGATTATTGAGGTTCCGACTTGGAAATGGGAGGCCATTAATATGGACTTCGTGGTTGGGCTTCCTAGGACTAGGAGGCAGCATGACTCTATATGGGTTATTGTGGACAGATTGACTAAGTCTGCCCACTTTATCCCTGTGAAGTCTACTTACATAGCCGAGGATTATGCGAGACTCTACATTGATGAGATTGTGAGATGGTATGGGATTCTCTTGTCTATTATTTCAGACAGAGGAGCTCAGTTTACTTCTCATTTCTGGAGATCTTTCCAGAAGAGCTTGGGCACGCAGGTGAAGCTTAGCACTGCCTTTCACCCTCAGACAGATAGGCAGGCGGAGCGCACCATACAGACATTGGAGGATATGTTGAGAGCGTGTGTGATTGACTTCAGAGGTAACTGGGATGACCATCTGCCTTTGATAGAGTTCTAGTATAATAATAGCTATCACTCCAGCATTGGGATGGCACCGTTTGAGGCACTGTATGGTAGGAGGTGTAGATCTCCAGTTGGGTGGTTCGAGGTTGGAGAGTCATCCAGTTTTGGGCCGAAGATCATTCATGAGGCCTTAGAGAAGGTCAGAATGATTAGGGACAGGTTGACTACTGCGTACAGTCGGCAGAAGTCATATGCTGATAACAGAAAGCGGCCCTTAGAGTTTGATGTTGGTGACCAGGTTTATTTGAAAATATCGCCTATGAAAGGGGTGATGAGATTTGGTAGGAAAGGGAAGCTGAGTCCGAGGTATGTTGGGCCATATGAGATCCTACAGCGTGTGGGTGAGATGGCCTATGAGTTGGCATTGCCTGCAGAACTAGCTTCTGTTCATCCAGTCTTTCATGTATCTATGTTGAAGAAGTGCCTAGGTGATCCAGCATCAATCTTACCTGTGGAAGGTTTGGGGTTGGTGAAGACTTGTCTTATGAGGAGGTACCTGTTGAGATCTTAGACAGACAGGTCAAGCGGCTGAGGAACAAGGAGATTGCCACAGTGAAGGTATTGTGGAGAAATCATCTTGTTGAGGGTGCTACGTGGGAAGCTGAGGCCGATATGAGAGCTCGCTACCCTCACCTGTTCAGCTCTTGAGGTTAGATTTTATACTCTTAAACCTATGTTTCCTTACCTCCCCGTATTTTGTTTCTATTGATTGACTGTGTATAGTGCTTTTATTGTGATCTGACTGGCATTATAACGTGAAGTAGTAGTGTCATTCGGGGATGAATGTTCCTAAGGGGGGGATAATGTAACAAACCTAAAAATGAATAGGATCAAGACTTACGTTTTCAAGAATGCTTACGATTACACCAAGGTCCACACGGGCTGATACGCGTAGAACCAGAACTCAAAACACTTACTACGACCAAGCCAACTAACTTGGGGAGTTAATTGAGCATGGAAAGGTTGGAACCAACCATGTGAGGCTCACGAAAAAGAAGATTTAATCGAAAGAGTTTTTACCGGACTCAAAAGAAGAAATTTTAAGTTTTGAGGGTCTAAGGGTAAAATGGTCTTTTCCAAGCCAAGGGTAATATTGTAATTACCCTAAGGAATTAATTATTTAATAAATTAATTTAATTAAATAAAGCAATTCGGGTGGGGTAACCCGAAATGACCCATTTTCGCAAATGGGAGTCACTCGGGTTCGAGCCCCACTAGAAGCAAGGATTTAACTTGCTTTTATTTAATTTCATAAATTAAGTTAATTAAATAATAAATATTAGCTGATTTAGGAAAAAGAAAAATCAGATTTTTATTTAAAGTTTGAAAGAGTCCTAGTTGACTAAGTTCTTACCTAAGCCTAAACTACCTTGCACGTTTAACTCTTTCCTTCTCTCACGTCAACATCTCTGTTCTCTTTCACGATTATTCTCTGCAAAACTAAGGTGAAGAACTGAAAATATATCAAGAGTTCTTCACACTTGAAGAACTCACACGAAATTTTAAGAAAAACAAAGTAACCAAAATGATAAAGCAAAGAGAAGTTGTTGTCGGGTAGTGTGGAAGATTGAGGAAGCTTGGACTGATTTGTGGAGAGGATTTTGGGCAGCAATTTCGTGGTTGAACAAGGAAATTAAGGTATGGGTCTTCTTACTCTTGGTCCCTTTCCCAAGAGACCCCTAGGATTAAGAATATTCGGCTCAAAAACTAGGATTGTTTTCCCCGTTGAATGTCCCTGTCATTAGCTCCCAACGAATTCGTAGGTTGGTATGAATGCTGGTAGACTTAGGAATGTGTGATGTTTGTGCTGAATGTGAATGTGTTGAATGTACGTTAAATTACGAAAATGACAACCCATGTATGTGTTCGGAATTATGTGTAATTGTGTGCAAGTGTGTGACCATGACAAGGGCCTCGGCCTTGATGCTCTAAATTGTTAATGTTGTGGTTGTTAATTTACGTACACAAACTCATGAAGATTGTGATGTTCATAAAAAGCAAATGTGGCTGATTTGAATAAGAATCCTATAGCCAATTAATTCTATGAATGATGCACTTAAAAATACGTTAAAACGGATCCATGAATGTAACCTTGAACTAAGTAATGCATTGATGTTATGAGTTAGAAAGTGACTAAAATTTCCAGCATTTTACAAGTTAGTTTTAGGCTAAATGTTAATGCATAAGAATCTGCAAACTTAATATAAAATAAAAGAATGAGGCCACTAGGAATTGAACCCGTGACCTCATCCTTGGGCGAAATAATCCACGGAAATGGGTGAGGGTTGGGGGGTTCGATCCTGGGTGTAGGCGGAGGGATGAATGAGTAAAATAAATGAGGGGAGTGGGATTCAAACCCACCACCCCTCGGTCAGAACTCAAGTAGAACAGAAAATAAAATAAAAAGAAAAGGATGTGAGGCGTGGGAATCGAACCCACGACCTCAAGGCTGGGAATAGAGGGGGCGAAAATAAGTATTAAAAACAAGTGAGGCTGTGGGGGTTCGATCCCACGACCTCACTGTCCATGCTCTCAACTTAGCGAAAAAAAGAAAATTAAAAAAATATATATGGGGCTGTGGGGGTTCGAACCCACCACCTCACAGCCCCTAGCGGAAATTAATTAAAAGTAAGGAGTATGTGGGTTCGAACCCACAACCTCCCTACTTAGGCGAATTAAAGAACAAAATAAAAGAGGCTGTGGGGGTTTGATCCCACAACCTCTTGGTTTAGGCGAAATTGGGCAAGATGAAGTTAATAAAAAATTAAAAAGGGGTTGTGGGGGTTCGAACCCACAACCCTTCGGCCAAATTAGGATTATTACTAAGGAGAAAATTAATCCTTCAATGTTAATATTGTGATTTAACTTACAGTTATAATGTTATGAATATTAGAATAAAATCAATTAAAAATATAAATGATATCCAATTGATTCAAGACTTGGGTTTCCTTGCTCAATCTTCCGTATTGATACATAAGTCATACGTGAATAAAATATCCGAGAATAATGCCACATACTTAGATCGAAATCAAGATCTTGGAACATATACAAGATGCATAAGTCTTGTATCACATAATCTTAGACGAAATATGAATGAAGTGTTATGACTTGAATGTATAGACGCATAAGTCTAACATACGTTCAAAGTAAGTGAATCTAAGAAGTATGTAATGAAATGATGAACCCTAGAAGGGTTAAATATGAGTGTAAGATACACTAAATGGCCAAGTGCATTGGCATATGATGAAATGAACGTTCACGTAATAAGAGGTGAGTAACTATGAAAATAAAGGGTGTTAATGATAATGAATGTGGTGACAACATGATATAAGATTAATGAAAATGATGAGAGTAATCTCGAATGAGCCTAAATAAATGTTACCAATACGTACTCACCTATGAAAGTGTAAGATAATGAAGAGATCAGTCTCTATGAACACTCTAATTAAGGTATTGAGCTTAACACACTTGATACTAATGATGAGATGAGAAATCATCTAATGAACTATGATGTACTCATACTAGAAGTCAGCTTCCATGATGTATGAGTTGAATGAAATGGAACTTTATACTGAGCACCGATAGACTAGCTATGAGCGGTGATGCCTTCTTTCGGGAAGGGCGAAGGTTCACGTAACTCTCATGAGATGAGACTGTTCGGCTTGCCGGGTATGGGTCTCCGTACATCTCCTAGTCTTCGAACCTATACTGCCAATATAGGGATCTGGCGGGGTTAAATTCCCATGTAGGCTAGCATGTTTTTGGGTCACCTTGGCCGCTGATTCCACCTCTTTTCGGTGTGGGGGAGACACTGGATTTCATGATGCTCACATGATCTATGTCGGTTAAAGTTAAAGTTCCCAATGAATGAGGCCAGCCTCAAATGATGCACATAATGAAATAAACGATACCAAAGGTGTTAGGATAGGATAATCAAGAGGTGAGCTAGACTCAGGTAATAACACTAGGTTATTCTTGATCATTGCACAGCAAACCCGATGAAAGTCGTAAACTACACCCTAGGTATAGCTGTTTTTCACACTGGCCTATGAACGAAATGAAATGAAGTATGTATGAATGAATGAAGCAGACTCTGTGTTTGCTAATGAAGACTCCAAGTTGAGTTCCCATATGTTGAGCCATCATTTCTGGGATGTCTTAATGTTAAGTCCATGATTCCAAGGTCTCATGGCATATGAATGAATGACATTAAAGAAGTTATGTGCTACATGCAAAAGGTGCTATGTGCTATATGATATGTGCTATGTGTAAATGTTATGTGTTGTGTGCAAATGTGATAAGTATGATGACATATGTTATTCTCATGGCATAACTTTCCTAATCCAAATTTGGAAGCATCATTTACTTTCCTAATCCAAATTTGGAAAATTTCCTAATCTCAATTTGGCAAGTCCACTGACTTGACTTCCAAAAATCATGTTGTTAGGAAAGAGCTATTCTTTCTCATGCATGTCCTTGGTGTGTGCTTGCATATACCCATACTTAGTACAAGTGTGTACTAAACCTATACAAACTCTACTATTTTAGGTGCAGGCACAGGTGGACGATAGAGCTACAGGATCATCGTTGCAGTTATCCGGACGTCCAACATTCATCCGGAGTTGGTAGGTCCTCATGCTTTCGAGGATGCTACTGTTTTATATTCGAGCTTAGTTTTAGAGTTGAGCTAGTGGAGCATGTTCCACTAGCGTTTCTTTCCTGTTTTTATTCAGACTATGTGTTTGTGGCATTTTGGCAAGTATACGCTTTATAAGTATTGAACTATTCCTTTCATTTGATTATCTCTTAATGTTAGATGGTTGATGGTGAACAAATTACGAATGTATTAGAAATGTTTAGTAAGCAATATTTAGAAACATTTAGTTTCAAATTTTCCGCTAAAATTAATCTATGTAAAGTAAGAATGACGTAAGTAGGCTTGTCTGCGACCTCTGAGAGGTCAACGACGCCGGTCTCGTCTGGGGTCTAGATTCCAGTCGTGACATTATAACAGACCAAGGTCTATGCCCAAACCATTGTTATTCATACTCTTACAGATAGTTTAATGTGAGACAAATTATTAGACTAAATTCCTATATGTTGGTTATGTTGTCTATGCGAGAAGCCTAAGTAAGCTTTATAATGAAAACTTTTCAATTTTTCCGTATTTTTTACCTATGATGTGCTATGATGTATTCTAAGGGCTTGTCTTAGTCCTCTTCGAGGAAAAAGACACCGATAACGACTAGGGTGTACTTTGGGTCATTACAAAACGTCCAAGATGTCCGAAAACTATCGAAATTGAACTAGTGTGTCGTAGCATTTTGTAGTGAAATTTTGAGGGATGGTTTGAGGGTGAAATTGAGTACCGATAGTTCCTACGCGTAGAATGACATGTAAAGGGTCAAAACGTCCGAGAACAATGCCATGGGGACCAGCCTAAGGGTCCCCAAAGAGGACCCAAAATTGGCCACGCAAGCTAAGATCTGGAAGTGGCTGCGCATCGCGCAGCTGGCTCAAAAATTGGAAAAAATCTTGCCCTGCAATGCGGGGATGTCACGAACCATTCTGTATCAATGTATTCCAGAACCAAGATTTGAAAATGCCTCCACGACGCGCTGTAAACTCTTTGTTTTAGTAGCGTCATTTTTAAGTCAAATTTGAATTGGTTAAATATTCCATTAAGTGCAGGGGTCTTTTGGGTAATTTGGGAACAAATTATTGACGGTTATTGAGTCATTTTTAGCCGTTAAACTCACCAATAAAAGCTTAACCCTCAACTCAAAACAAAACCTCTCCGTTCATCTCTCCAAAACCTCCATTGTTGAAGCTTGGGAGATCCAAGGAAGAAGACTGTTTTTCTCAAGTTTTTCTCCATCTATCTTGGGGGCTTTTCATCACAATTCAGGTATGTTTTTTCATCATTGGAATCTCTTTCTTTAAAGATTCAATTCCAATGATTTTTTCAAAGATGATCAAAACATGATTCCTTGTATTTCAACTTCTAGCCATGGGTTCATGCATGAAACGATTTGAAACAATGTTTTACGATATAATTGATATTAATTGAATTATTTTAGATCAAATTCCTTATGAACCCTTGCAAAATATGAACTCCTGATTTTGACTATATTATGGGTAATTTGATCATGTCTTTATACTATTGAATTCTTGTGTAATTTGATTAGGGTTTTTGAATTATGAAAGAATATTGCTAGATTTGTAAGTAGGATCTCCTAAATTGATAAATTTATATTGTTTAATTTTAAGTTCATTGAATATTCATATTATTGGATTGAATTGGAGATCAAGGCCATGGGTAAGAGACTTTGAGTAAGGAGTTGGTTGAATTGGCTATGTATTGAAGTTTTGAAAGTTGATTGGTGGTATGCTGCCCTAACTCTCTTTATATTACGTATTATAGGTCTTGAATTTTCATGATGATTCGCATGGTACACTTATGGTGGAGGTTCTTATGTGTAATACTTGAGATGATGTGGCCTCGTCGGCATTACTTTTTGAATCGTATTAAACATGTCCTTGTCGACATTACTTTATGAATAGTGATAGTATCATGTTAAGACTTGATTATAATCAATGTGAAAGACTATGTGATATATTTTTATGTGTGAGATTAAACTCTCCTAATTGACTATATGTGATCTTGATAGACTAGAGAGTTGTCTCTAGTTGTGTTACTAGTGTCTTGATAGGTTAACTTGGTTATTTCTACATGATACTTGAAAACTATTGAATATGTGATATGTAGATGGTGTGCATGTCTTGATAGGTAGACTATGTCCCTCTTCTCGAAACATGAATGATATGTGAATATGAACATCTTGACATAGTAGGCTTGTGCACCTTTGTCTTGTATGTGTATGGATAAATGTAGAATGAACATCTAGGATCGGTAGACCTAAGATGGTGCCCTTCTAAGCATGACTAAAATGTGGAACCTTCTATATTGAAACAAGGTTAAGAATGAATTATCCTTATAGACCATTCAGTGGAAGCCCTAGTTGACCCATCTTTGTTAGGTGCATTATGACTAGGTAATCACTAAGAGATGGTACCTTTTCATATGCTCTTATGTGACTGAACATTACTCTATGAGAACAAAGGCTAGCACCGAGTGAATATGTTATGTGTTGTAGCTCTACTTGAGGAGGAGACTAGAGTGCAATGTAGCTCTACTTTAGGAGAAGACTAGGGTGCATTAAAGCCCTTGATATTTCTTAACTATGTGCCTACATGGGATGTGTCCTAATTCTACCCTCGACAAGTAGAACACCCTCCATCGAAGTAGGTTCACGACTCCGGATTCCATGCCTAGCTAGTATGGTCTATTTTGGTTATTTCCTATTCTCATCATGTGGGATACATTCTAGTATTTGATAAGTTCTACAACGTTTAGGTAGTGGAATGAGACGTTATCTAGACATGGCACGAGTAGGCTTTGATGGTGCTAGAGTGTAGGTTCCCTAGGTCTTTCTAAGACCCTTATGTGAAGTCCTTAACGAATGTAATGTCTCTTAATTGACTTAAGGAATGATTATGACTTTAGCTAATGTATGTTGACTAGAATGTCCTCTATATAGGGTAGATATGTGGGTTGCTTAGGTAATCTTGAAGAAGGTGTATGGGCGGTATCTTCCTGTCCTACTTAGGTGAATCTTGGAGTAATCTTAGGTCGTGAGTAAATGAAAGGAAAAGGGAACAATCTTATCTTAGGTAGTCTTAACGATTGTTTATGAAGGCTTGAAAAGGGTGTATGAGCAGTCTCTTCTTGTCTTACTTAAGTAAGTCTTAGGATAACCTTTGGTGGGACGTGTATATGTTTTTATGGGTTGAAGTGATGTTGATGTTGTATTGTGGAATGTGACTTATATGCATATATTTTGACTTGTAAGTGACTATTATACTTGCCTTAAAAGGTTTTCTCAAAAAGAGCATGTTACATACAAAAGTCCATTTATTATTATTTTATGCATTATATCATACTCAGTACATGCATTGTACTAAATCCATACTTTTTCTATATCTTTAAAGGTGTAGGTGACATTTGAGAGGAGTCCCGAAGTGGAAGCTTGGATTAGTGTTCATTCAAGCAAGAGTTTGTATGTCCTCACTTGATTCGATGACATCTTAATGTTTAGATTTCCATATTGAAAGTATTGTAATGGAGTTAGCTATTTTACTATATGTTGAAGTATGGGTTGTATCCCAATATACTCGTATGTCTGAGATGGCGACTTTGAGACTTAGCCTTTCATTATGTTTTTCTATTAAAGAGATATATTGAAGTGTTACTGTTTCGTGTGAAAAGTTTTAATTCCGCACTACTTTTCATACATGTATGCAATAAATGATATCTAAGGGCTTGTACAAGACCTCCGAGAGGTCGAGTACGCCATGTATCGACCCAAGATTTCCATAACTTATAGGGTGTACTTTTAGGTCATTACAACCCTCGGAGAGTAGCTACGTAGGAGGCGTAGAACTCTTTGACTATCACATCATTGTAGGTGCCCATACTCCGAGCCATCCATTAAAACTTGTGCAGGTTGAACAATATGTGCACCTCGTAGACCGTGTGCAAACTCCCCTTTAGAACTCAACGCTCCGCTGTCACCAACTGGGTCATTACCCCCTTTTCATTCAGCATTTTTGCATCCCTGTACACTTGGTATTGACCAGCAATGCACCATTGGTTTGGTTACTCACCAACAGGTGTGGGGTCATGTGCTCGGGGTGCAGGTTGAAACTCTGAACAAGAAACGTCATCAAACGAGGCTTGGTGGCCTTGTCCCTCTGACCCTATGGCTCCATGAGAGGTGGAACCAGAAGTAGTGGCCTCTTTTGAACTAGAAGATTGGGTTAACCATGAGGCATAAGTTGATTTGGATACTGATACTGAGCCTCCGTAAGAGCTAAAAGCAGCCCCGAACGGTGAACCTGTCAGTAAGCGCTCCTCATTAGACTGGGAGGTAGTGACTACACCGAGAACAACCTTCCGGGGGTACCCCTAGGGACTCGTGATGTTGCAATTGGCGTTGTGGATCCTTGAGGGACATAAGTCATGTCTTGATCGATGTCGGACTCTACGATTATCCGAGGAGATGGGGAAACTGAATTGATTTGCCCCTTTTTAGTAGACGATATCCTTCATGGGAGATATTGGTACTTGTAGAGTAATTGTTAGTCTCAACTCAACATTACTACACACTTGTAATGCACCGTGCGAAGACAATTTTGAAAAATAAACAACATAGTTCTGTTCTGCAGATTCTTATCAAAGGTCCGTGGATCAATCGACGGTTCGTCGTTGAGGTCCGTCATCTCACACTTAGAGCTATTTGATTAGGAAAAAATATCAGACTTCTCAAATAGAAATGACAAAAGTGCAGAACGATCAGCCGATCAATCAAAGGATCATAGTCCACTTTCGTCATCTAACAGTTAGATTTATTTTAGAAGTTAATGAAAATAGGTTCTCTAATAGAAATGACAGACATGCATAACGGTTTGTCGATCAATCGACGGACCCTAGTCCATTTCCGTCATTTAATACTTGAAAATTTTTATATTGATGCAGTCACAGACACCATCGACAACATGTCGATCAATCGACGGTCCATCGTCGCGGTCTTTTACTATTGGCCTGAGATATATTTTTAGGCCTTCTTTTCAAGGTCAAAATTTTATACAACTTTTGACACATTCAAGTTTAGAGATGTAATTTTAACACCCAAAAGACAAATTTATCATTCCTAGGATTTTGTTTTCAATCAATTTTTGTTCTAATTCAGCCACCGTAAGAAACATTAAGTCAGAATTGCTAAAATTACAAACATACCCAAATTTTATATAGACTAAAAGGTTACACAACCACACACTTTCATTCCAAGGTACGTAAGTACACAAGTTTTAGCATCAGAATTTATCTAATGTTATCCGAAGGTCAAGACCCATTTCCAGATTCCTAATTTAAACTATGAACGAGAATTCAAAGTTTTCAAAGGAATTGAAATACCTTTCTGAACAGTGGAGTGATTGTGTGCACTTGCGAACTTTAAAGGAGTATCCCACGTGCCCAAACTCGATCGCTGGCCAAATAACAATGGAGTGAAATAGAATTTGGGGAAGAGAGAGTTTGGGAATGGAAGGTTTTGTATTTGGGAGTGAAATGGGATTTGGAGAGGCTTAGTTTTGGTAATTTAGGAAATAAATAAAGGATGAAAAACAATTATGGAGGGAATTTTAAAAATAATTAAAGAGGGAATGAACTTGAACGATTGTGTCTTTTAATATAACCGGTCCTGTCGGGTCGAGTCATTGGCAAACTTTGACCTACGAGACCCCGTCGATAGTGTCATTCAACGGTCCATCGATTTGGAATCATCGATTACTTTGAGAATTAGAAAAAATAGGTTACATACCTGGGATCAACGAAAATAATCGACGGTTCATCGGCTGAACGACGGCCCGTCGATGGGGTCCGTATACCTCTACACCAAACCTTTTTCTGCATATTTTTGTTTTTGGTCCCTGCATATGTAACACCCATTTGGCTATCTTTTTTGATGTTTTTTTTGTTGACACTTTTGAGACAAGGACTCTATACTAATCTCTAGCCAACACTAGTACACAAACAAGAATGAATAAGAAAAAAATATATAAAATAAAAAAAATACGACTATTCCTACAAGGAGAACAAAACGTATCATTTTCTAGAGGATACACCTTGGGTTACCTCCCAAGAAGCGCTTGATTTAACTTTGTTGCACGACGCTGGCCCCTTTATTACTCAGACTTCATCAAGATGATAGACCTCAACCACTTCATGAACACTCTCCGCATGCCCCAGGTAGATTTTTATCCATTTCCCATTGACTGTACACTTTGCGCCATCCTTATCTCCAACTCGACAGCTCCATGTGGAAAAACAAATTAGTGATGAGGAATGGCCCTGTCCACTGGTAATTGAGTTTCCCCAAAAATAAGCGTAGCCTAGAGTTGAATAGAAGCACCAAATCACCAATCACAAATTCTCTCTTTTCAATTATTTTGTCGTGATACTTCTTCGTCTTCTCTTTGTAGATGGCTGAACTTTCATAAGCCTTGAGGAGAAACTCATCAAGCTCATTCAACCCATTCAGTCTTTGTTCTGCTGCTTCAGTCAAATTCATCTTCAATTTTTTCATTGCCCACATCTCCTTGTGCTCTAACTCGATTGCCAAATGACAAGCCTTCCCATATACAAGTTGGTACGGAGACATACTTATAGGAGTCTTCTATGCAGTGCAGTAGGACAAAAGAGCATCATCAAGCCTCGTTGACCAATCCATTCTATTAACATTCACCGTTTTTGCCAGAATTTCCTTGATCTAATGATTAGATGCCTCAACTTGCCCGCTAGTCTGTGGATGGTAAGGAGTTGCCAAATTACGAAGAACACCATATTTCTCCAATAGCACTTTGAAAAACTTATTAAAAAAGTGAGAGACACCATCTCTAATAATGGCCCTAGGTCTGCCAAATCATTAGAAGATATTCTTTTTCAAGAAAGCGGTGACACACTTTCCTTCATTGTGAGGGAGCGCAATTGCTTCCACCCATTTTGACACATGAAGTACCGCAACAAGCATATAATTAATCCCATGAGAACTCACAAACGGGCTCATAAAATCAATGCCCCATATATCAAATAACTTACTCAACATAATAGGATTTAAGGGGAGTTCTTGACTCTTCAAAATTCCTCCATCTTGTTGGCACAGATCACATAATTTGGCGAACTCGTGAGAATCTTGGTGAATGGTATGCCAATAATACCCACACTGCAAGATCTTATGCATTGTCCGGATACCACTATGGTGCCCACCAACAGGCGGGGAGTAACATGCCTCCAAAACACTCAACATCTCAACCTCCGGTACACAACGACGGATAATACCATCGGAACAACTGCAGTACAAGTAAGGCTCATCCCAAAAAAACTTTTTCATATCATACATGAACTTCTTTTTCTAATGGGAAGTCAAGTCCGACGGAACCAAGTCACTCGCCAAATAGTTCGCAAAGTCTGTGAACCATGGGATCAATTCTTGAGATGCAGCCAATACATGTTCATCTGGGAATGAATCATCAATTTTTGACTTTTATCCTAACTCCCGCATAGCTTCATCCTACAAAAAAATCAAGTGATCGGCAACTTGATTCTCAATGCCCTTTCTATCTTAAATCTCAAAATCAAACTCTTGAAACAATAGTACCCATCATATCAACCTTCGCTTCGCATCCTTCTTAGCCATCAAATACCTCAAAGTGAAATGGTCAGTATGCACTATGATCCTCGTGACAAGTAAATGGGAGCGAAAGTTTTGGAATGCAAACACTATCGTAACAAGTACTTGTTTAGTTACTCTGTAGTTCTTTTGAGCTTCATTTAGATATTTACTTGCATAGTAAACTTGATAAAGGATTCTATCCCTTCTTTGACCCAATACCACACCAAGTGCAACTCCACTAGAATCACACATCACCTCAAATGGCTCACTCCAATATTGTTAAATGATAATGGATGAGGAAACCAACTTCCCCTTCAACTTTTCAAATGCTTTCGGACAGGATTTATCGAAATAGAACTTACATTCCTTATCTAGTAATTTTCACATAGGGTGTGCAATTTTCGAGAAATCCTTAATAAACCTTAGGTAAAAGTCAAGTTTTCCAACAACTCTTTTCACACCTTTTACAAAGATGGTGGAGTAAATCACTTCCACATTAGCTCGATCAACCTCTATCCCCTTCTCCGAGATGTGATGGTCCAACACTATACCTTCCTTCACCATTAAGTGGCATTTTTTCAAATAAAGCACAAAATTACAATCTTCACATCTTTTGAGAACCTTAGCGAAATTACTCAAACACTGATCAAAGGAGTCACCAACCACAGAAAAATTATCTATGAACACCTCAATAGTGGACTCCACTATATCAGAGAATATAGACATCATACAACGCTAGAAGGTGGCCATTGCATTACATAATTCAAATAAAATCATTTTGAAAGAAAATATCCCATAAGGCAAGTAAAAGTGGTCTTTCCTTATCCTCAAGGGAAATAGAGATTTGATTTTAGCTCGAATAGCCATCAAGAAAACAACACCATCCTTTGCATGTAAGTCTGTCTAACATCAGATCCATAAAGGGCATCGGTAAATGGTCCTTGTCGGTCCAAGCATTCAAATTCCGATAGTCCATGCAAACTCTCCATCCGGTCACTGGCCGCATCAGATCAAGCTCGTTATTATCATTAGGTAGCACTATCATCCAACCTTTTTTAGGAACACACTAAAGAGGACACACCAAACTACTATCCGCAATAGGATGAATGACTCCGGCATCCAACCACTTGATGATCTCCTTTTTCACTACCTCTTGCATAGGTGGATTGAACCTTTTTTGGTGATCAATACTTGGTTTGTGATAAGGCATGAGTTAGATTTTATAGGAACAGATACCGGGGGAATCCTAATAATGTTCGTAATAGTCCAACCAAGGGCTCATTTTATCCTCTTCAGTACCGCCACCAAGCCCTCTACTTTTCTTTCATTAAGAGCATTTTTGACCGGCAAAGTGTCATCTCTAACCAAAAACACATAACTCATATGAGGTGGTAAAGCCTTAAGCTCTAATTTTGGGGCCTCCTCATTAGATGGTTTCGCGGGTGGAGACTCACCATGCTTCATATCCAACTCTAATTTCTTTGGTTTTGATCGATATTCATTTCGTACAAGAGCAACTATCAAAGACCCATACTCTTCAATACCATCACAGTCAAAATTCATGATCACTGCCACTAGTGCTTCGACACCTAGTCGCTTCTCAATTTGCACTTCCGATACACTCTCAACCCTGTAGGATATAGCAGATACCGTTTGGTGCTCACAACTATGCATCATGGACCTACATATATTGAAAGTATCTTATTCATTGTTCAAGCAGAATTTCATCTGCCACTTTTCGATATAGACTAATGCACGCCCAGTGACAAGGAAAGGTCTTCATAGAATAATAAGTACCTCAATGTTAACCTCACAGTCAAAAATCACAAAGTCGGCCAAGTATATAAATGACTTCACTTTCACAAGCACATCATGGATTATACCAATGGGCCTCTTCACAGTTTGACCGACCATTAGTAGCCGCGTCGTGTAGGCGTTGGGTCACCCAAGCCTTACTTCTTATAACTGGATAGAGGCATGAGATTTATGCTCACACCAAGATCACATAGTTCCTTAGCAAAGTGTAGAAACCCTATTGTACATGGGATAGTGAAGGAGCCCGGATCTTTCTTCTATTGCACAAGAGACCTTTTAGGAATAGCACTACAATGCTGCATTCTGCCATCATCCTCAAAAATAACCAACCTCTTCTTAGTCACAATATCGTTCATAAACTTAGCATAACCGGGCATTAGTTCCAAAGTCTCTATCAAAGGGACACTGATTGAAAGTTGTTTCAACATAGTGATAAATCACCGAAATTTACCATCCTCAATCTTCTTCACTAATCTTTGAGGGAATGTTTGTGGAGGTCTAGGAATGGGGACCACTTTCTGAGATACCTCTGCTTTGTTTACCGTGTTGTCCACCAATTCTCCACTAGCTTCTACTACCTCTTTGTTTTTTCTCATATCATATTCTACAATAGACGTCATAGGTGGATCAATGGTCTACTTAACCCCTTGAGTACCGAATACCATGCAATGCCCTTCATTTTTAGGATTATGGATAGTGTTGCTAGGAAGAGTTCCAACTTTGCATGGGTTCACCGTAGTGAACAATTGAGCCATTTGTCACTCAAGATGCTTAATCGAAATCAGATCTTCATGCACCTTCTATCCACTGATAGCAAGGTCACCTCTCATCTCCTTGGCATTCTCATCACTAGCATCAAACCTCTTCTAGGAGAAACTTTTACAGCATATCCTCAACTCATGCCATACTACTCTAGGAGCAACTTCCCGATTTTGTGGAGGAATATAAGGCCCACTCTGATCATTCATGCTACCATAGTTATTCCGATTGAAATTGTTGTCGTGGTTGTAGTTCCCATATCGGACATATTGACCCTCTTTGTTGTAGTTAACATAGTTCTGACCTGGGTTTCCTTGACTTTGGCGCCAATTATCCTGATTTGAGGCTTGGGCGTTTGGTCAGAAACCCCCCGTCTGATCATTCACTGCGTCAGCATCGTCTTCATAACAATACTAATCTACCGGCGGTGGTGGTTTAGTCAAGTAGTTGACCGCATTTGCCTTCTGTGCACCTCCACTCACATGTTTCAAGAGAAACCCTACCTTAGTTCTCATCTGCGCCATCTATTCACGAATCTCGTCTGCAACTGGGTTATTTGTAGATTGAATTGCAAAGGTATTTCTCATAGTGTCCGACTTTCTAGTGTTCCAAGCCTTGTTGTTGTGAGATATCTTCTCCAACTTCTCTGCAATCTCAGCATATGTACATTCTCCATAGGAGCCACTTGCAATAGTAATAAGCACTAATTTATTGCTATCATCTTGACCCTTGTAGTAGTACACTTTCGGCGACTCATCGACAATGCGGTGGTTTGGGATGCCTCTCAGGAATGCAGTAAATATGTCCCATGAGCTACTCACCGACTCTCCATGTCATGCCACAAAGTTTTTCACCTTATCCTTGTAGTTGAGCCTTTTGGACACTGGATTGTACTTTTCTAAGAACACATCTCTCAACTGATTCCAAGTGTAGATGAAGTTGTAGGGTAGCTCAGTAAATAATATGGCAATATATCCTATCAGTGATAGAGGAAATACTCGCAACCCAGTCACATTCATATCAAAGTCTAGTCTACCCACACAACTTTTGCATACAGAACTCAGTTTAGCTATATGGGAATGTGGGTCCTCGGATGGCAGTTCCCAGACAAAACCTCTAGCGGTGAGCATCTGAATTAAGCTACTCGTCACCACAAATGTATGCCCAGGTGGAAAAGGGGGTAGGATAAGAGGTCCATCAGAATCTGCAATGTTCATGTTGCCCCTACAGTAATCCTGAGGTCGTGGGGCTACTGAAGGATCCATTCTCACAACCTCTCTTAGTTTGTTCTCAGCTCGTGCCTGATTGTGTGCCTCAACTGGTAGTGGATGTCGTTGGTCTGCTCTATCACCCTGATTGGCTGGGATCTGTTGATTTTCTATCCTTCTCAATATGCGGTTAAGTTTTGGATTGAATGGACTGAGTGGTTCTCCTTGGCTCCGTTTACTTGTCAT
This sequence comes from Solanum sitiens, assembly GCA_016801875.1. Lineage (NCBI taxonomy): Eukaryota > Viridiplantae > Streptophyta > Magnoliopsida > Solanales > Solanaceae > Solanum > Solanum sitiens. The sequence continues at coordinate 1,706,127 of JABWTJ010000022.1, forward strand.
ACACTAGATCTAGACCTGAAAGAAACAAAAAGAAAATGAAAAAGTAAAATCAGGAAATTGTTGACTAAATTTGAATAATGTAATTAAAGTTAATCTAAAAGAAATATTCCCCTGCAGGTGCACCAAAATTTTATATGCTTAAATTACACCTCCCTAAAGAAGTATAAGTTTTCGTAATCAAGTAGAGAACCCAACTAGTAGGTTGGGGTCGATACAACATGGAAAATGGTTTAGACCTAACTTCAATTCATAATTAGGTCTATTTACCCACGGTCATTCCGAAAACAAGTAATTAAAGGGGAGGTATTTTTTTAAAACATGTTCCTTTATCAATCTAACTCAAAATGTAAGAAAAAGTAAATATTGAATTCTATCAAGTTGTGAGACTAACTAGGGTATATGTGTTCCCCATAGGTTCATCACGTAGTATTCCTAGAAATAATAATTCTTCCCTAGTGTTTTGCTGAAGTGGTAAGTTATGTATCTCTAAATCCTTGGTCTGACATCTAATGAATTTCACCCCGTACCTTGGTTGGGATACGTGTATATAAATTACTAACCCTTACCATTACCTCATATTAGACATCATAATTGGTGTATGGCTAACTCATTACTTTGCACCAATCGACACTAGCCTATTAGATAGTATCACACTAAATCTATGTTGATAATTCTTTTCTTATTCCTACCTCTTTGGTCCCGTATGTAACAACAAGGCGAGTTTTAACACGTGCACTCGTTAAAAGGACTTCTAAGGAAAAAATTATCAATACATGCAAGAACCTATTGGAAAATCGCTTATTTGCTAGGTTGACTTTGTTAATTACCCATCGTTCCCACAACCCTATTTGTGGACTTAGTTATTTATGCAAGCAAGATCAGAATTCATGGTTTTTAAGAAAGAATTCACGAACCTACGTAACAATAAGATGAAACCCAGAAATTCAACTTGAAATTGTAAGAAAATCCTTCAACACGAATCCGAAAATTGATTTATTGCTAAAAGTTTGAAACCAATAATCTCCAACAAAAAATAGAATAATACCAAGAGTATCTAACCTAAAAAATGAGGTTTTAATCCCCTATATATATATAACATAGTCCTAAAGATAAAGAAATTAAAAGAAGGAAAGTTTGTTCAGTTGACACGACTTCAATCGACGACCTAACTGATGGACCGCTGATGGAACGAAGGTCCATCGACTACCACTGTTAGTTCAGACATAGAACTATTTTTCTTCACCAGCGAGCACCTTCTCTGAATCAAATCACGGACTTGCAGTACGGTATGTCGATACTCCTGTTTTGTTCCAGACATAAAATCTTGAATTTTTGGTATTAGAACCTTCTCTAAACTAATTGATGTTCACCAATACAGTCCGTCGGTTATCGACGGACCGTCGTTTTCTCTTTTTGTTCCACACTTTGTCAGATTTCCCTGATCTTCTCCCTTAGACTGAAATTCATATCGAAGGTCACCACCTATGAACCGTCGATTGAACGACAGGTCATCGATATCCTTGGTAGGTCATCTTCTGCACTTTTTTTAGCTGCCTTCTGCGTTTTAAACCAAAATATCTTTCCTGCAAAACAACCACAAAAACTTGTTAAAACTAATACAAGAAGGCTCTAGACACACATGAATCTTAAGCAAAATGCATTAAAAGTATGTGAAACCATGGTACATAAATTGTCACGACCCAGGAGCACCCCCAAGTCGCCACACGGGGTACTCGGCCTTACAAAGTTCTTATACAAGCCCTTAGAGCTCATTTATTGCATTGTCATAAAATAGTGCGAACATCTAAAACCTTTAAAGTAAGTCATAGGGCTTAAGAGCCAACACTTATAAAAAAAAGTCTCTATAAGCATTTACGAATCTATTCTCACATAAGACAACATAGACTAAAATACACCATAAATCGGTAGGCTTAAGGCAACCTTTAATGTGTCAATGAAAGTAAAATGAGTTATTAGGCCTATGTCACCTCTCAAATGTTATAATGTCAAAGTAATGAACTATTCTATGGGAATGCAGGCTAAGCAACGACTAGATTTGGTTTGAGGGGAACTCCATCTGTGACACCTCTAAAACGACTTAGGTAAAACTAGAGCCTAACACTTTTGTCTTAAATTTTTGAAGTCCTAAAAAGGGTTATAATGAGTTTCGGAGGAAGTGGTTAAAGTTTCATGATGTTTCGATGTCAAACATTCAAGAACGTCCATGACGTTCAAAAGGTTTACCTTGAAACAACCTTGTGTGTCTTAGTATGTTTCATCGAGTTTTACGTGTTCATTTTGGATGAAATTGACGTGAGATGTTATAAACTCGTATAAGAACATATTTGGGATGGAAAATACCGGGAAAAAGTCCCCAAGGACCAATGACAGGACCTTGAGGAATGACCCATGTGTGAGCCAAAAGCTGTCAAACCAGCCCAACCTCCGGAAGGTAGTCGACACCCAGTAGGCTAGTCTACGCCCTGTAGGTGAGGGGCGTAGGTTGAAAATCAGGCGTAGGAGCTTGTTCTCCATTTGTACCAGCCTCTGACCCAGGCCACGGACAAGCAGGATGGTCCGTTGGTTGGGTGACGCGGCATAGCTGAGCAGGCGTCGATGGGTCTGCAATTCTCGCAGGTCACTGTTAAGTGTACGGGTGAATTGGTAAATTCACCCCACGTCCACTTAAATTTTTTGCCAGTTACCTAAGGGTTTTTGGGTATTTTAAGTGGGTTTATAAGTCCTAAACACCTAAAGGATTTCATTATTTCAAATCAAAATCAAATTCTCTATGAAATTCTTTAGAACTCAATTGAAGTCAAAACTCAAGACAGAGCTTTGAATTAAGATTGGTTGGTGATTCGTCATCAATTATACATCAAATTTGTGGTCTAGCATCAATTTTGGTATGGTTCTTCATCCTTGAAACTCTTTTCTTCAAGGAGACAAACTTCAAAGTAATTTCCAAAGTCTTTCAAAGATGAACTTCTCCAATTTTTATATCTATCCATGGATTCTAGCATAAAACGATTTAAATCATTATATTTTGAGTGAAATGATGTTAACTAGATGATTTTAACATAATTACTCTATGAAACCATGTAATTATTGAACCCTAGTTTTTGACTACTTTGTGCGTGACTTGATTATGTCTTAATGCTATTGAATTCTTATGTAGTTTGATTAGGGCTATTAAATTATGCTAGAATCATGTTAGTATGCATGAAATCATCTTTCGAAAAGTCATTGAGCTATTCTCCTAGCCATTGTAGGTAGTCTTTGTTGACCCTCTTAGGTAAGGTGAAATGTGATTGGTTTATGAACTAGATATGGAACCTCTTTATGTGATCCTTTATTGAAAATATTCTATGAGAACAAAGGCTAGCACCGAGTGAGTATGGTTTGGGAAGTTGCTCTATATAATATGACAATAGAGAACAAAGAAACCCTTCATATTCCTTAATCATGTGCCTATATGGGATGTATCCTAGTTCTACCATGTACCGTAGAACAAATCTCCATCGGAGTATATTCATGACTCCGGATTCCATGCATAGCTAGTATGGTCTACGTTGTTTATTGACTATTCTCATTATCTGGAATACCCACTAGTGTTGGAGATGTTCTATGAAGCTTAGGTGGTTGTATGGGACACTATCTAGACATTGCACGATTAAGCTTTGAAGATGGTAGTGAGTGAGTCCCAAGGTCTTTTGAAAGACCATTACTTGAATGTCCTTATATGTTGAATGTCTCTTAAATTAACTAATGCAGATAATGACTTAAAATTGAAAGCATGTTAATGAATAAGTACTTATATAGTGTAGTTTAAGGGTTGCCTAATTAAGGTGTGAAGGGGGCATAAAGGTTGGTCTCTTCATGTACTACCTAGGGAAGTGTAACAACCCTAAAAATGAATAGGATCAAGACTTAGGTTTTTCAAGAATGCTTGCGATTAGACCAAGGTCCACACGTATTGATACGCGTAAAACCAGACCTCAGAACCCTTACTACAACCAAGCCAACTAACTTGGGGAGTTAATTGAGCTTGTAAAGGTTAGAACCAACCATGTGAGGATCGCGAAAACGAAGATTTAATCGAAAGAGTTTCTGCCGGACTCAAAAGAAGAAATCTTAAGTTTTGAGGGTCCAAGGGTAAAATGGTCTTTTCCAAGCCAAGGGTAATATTGTAATTATCCTGAGTAATTAATTAACTAATTAATTAATTTATCTATGTAAGGCATTTCGGGTGGGGCAACCCGAATTGACCTATTTTCGCAAATGGGGTCACTCGGGTTCGAGCCCCACTAGAAGCAAGATTTAACTTGCTTTTATTTTAATATGTTAACTTAATTTTTAATAAATAATTAATATTAACTGATTTAGGAAAAAGAAATCAGATTTCTATTAATTTTAATTATTTATTTAAGTTGACTAAGTCCTACCCACAAGTCCTACTTCTAATAGACCACTATCTCCTATCTCCCATTCTCTTTCACGATTAATCTCTCTCTTTGTCACACTCTCTGCTGGCTGCAAATGTGAGAAAAATCAGAAAGAAAACTAAAGTTCTTCATGCTTGAAGAATTCACACGCAAAACACAAAAGAGAAAGCAATTCGGTAACGTGAAGCAAAACGTACTACGCTAGTCGGGTAAGGTGTGACTTTGGGTGTTTGGACTGATTTTTGGAGAAGTTATTGGGCAGCATTCTAGTGATTGAACAAGAAAACTAAGGTATGGGTCTTCTTACTCTTGGTCCCTTTCCCAAGAGACCCCTATGACTCAGAATATTCGGCTCAAAACTAAGGTTGTTTTCCCCGTTGCATGTCCCTGTCATTAGCTCCCAACGAATTTGTAGGTTTGTATGAATGCTGGTAGACTTAGGATTATGTGATGTTTGTGCTGGATATGAATGTGTTGTATGTACGTTAATTTATGAAAAATAACAACCCATGTATGTGTTCATAATCGTGTAAAAATTGTGTGCAAGTGTGTGTGAACATGACAATAGTTTCGGCCTTGTGGCTTTAGTTGGTAAATGTTGTGGTTGTTATTTTACGTACATAAAGTCATGAAGATCGTGATGTTCATAAAAATAAAATGAGGCTGATTTGAATAATAAGCTCATAACCAATTGATTCTATGAATGATGCTCTTGAAATTACGTTAAAACGGAATCCATGAATGTAACCTTGTGCTAAGTAATGCACTAATATGATGAGTTATAAAGTGACTAAAATTTCCAGCATTGTACAAGTTAATTTAGACTAAGTATAAATGGATATGAATCTGAAAATTTACTACAAAATAAAAGAATGAGGCCACTAGGAATTGAACCCGTGACCTCATCCTTGGGCGAAATAGACCACGGAAAAAGGGTGAGGGCTGGGGGGGTTCGATCCTGGGTCTGAGCAAGGGAATGAATGAGAGAAAAAAAATTAATGAGGGGAGTGGGATTCGAACCCATGACCCCTCGGTCAGAACTCATGAAGAATAGGAAATAAAATAAAAAGAAAAGGGTGTGAGGCGTGGGATTCGAACCCACGACCTCAAGATTTGGGAATAGAGGGTGGCGAAATTAAATGTTAAAATAAGTGAGGCCGTGGGGGTTCGATCCCACGACCTAACTGTCCATGTTCTTAACTTAGAGAAAATATTAAAAATATAATTATGGGGCCGTGGGGGTTCGATCCCACGACCTAACTGTCCATGTTCTTAACTTAGAGAAAATATTAAAAATATAATTATGGGGCTGTGGGGGTTCGAACCCACCACCTCACAGCCCTTAAGCGAAAATAAATTATAAAGAAGGAGGCTGTGGGGGTTCGAACCCACAAACTCCTTACTTGGGCGAAATTAAGAGAAAAATAAAAGAGGCTGTGGGGGTTTGATCCCACAACCTATTGGTTTAAGAAACAAATAGGAGAATATTATGTTAATGAAAAATAAAAATGGGGTTGTGGGGACTCGAACCCACAACCCATCGGCCAATGCAAGGAAAATTTTAAATAGAAAAGTAATCCTTCAATGTTAATATTGTGATTTGACTTAGAGTTAAAATGTTAAGAATATTAGAATAAAATCAATTAAAAATGTAAATGATATCCAATTGATTCAAGACATGGGATTCCTTGCCCAAACTTCCGTATTGATACATAAGTCATACGTGAACAAAACATTCAAGAATAATGCCACCTACTTAGATCAAATTCAAGATCTTGGCATAAATACAAGATACATAAGTCTTGTACTACATAATCTTAGGAATGTAAGAATCACTTAACGAAGTATGAATGAAGCCTCTTGGCTTGTGTGTATAGACTCATAAGTCTAACATACGTTCAAAAGTAAGTGAACCTAAGATGTATGACATGAAATGATGAACCCTAGCCGGGTTAAGTAAGGATGTGAGACACACCAAACGGCCAAGTGCATTAACATATGACGAAATGAACATTCACGTAATAAGAGGTGAATAATTAAGAAAAACAAAGGTGCAAATGATGATGAATGTGGTGACAACATGATATGAGGCTAATGTAAATGAGGAGAGTAATCTCAAATGAGCCTAAGTAAATGTTACTAACATGTATTCACCTATGAGAGTGTAAGATAATGAAGAGACCAGTCTCTATGAACACTCTAATGAGAGTATTGAGCTTAACACACTTCATACGAATGATGAGATGAGAAATCATCTAATGAGCTATGATGTCCTCATACTAGAAGTCAGCTTCCATGACGTATTAGATGAATGAAATGGAACTTTATACTGAGCATCGATAGACTAGCTATGAGTGGTGATGCCTTTTTTGGGGAAGGGCGGAGGTTCACGTAACTCTCATGAGATGAGACTGTCTGGCTTGCCGGGTATGGGTCTCCTTATATCTCCTAGTCTTCGAACCTATACTGCCAATATAGGGATCTGGCGGGGTTAAATTCCCATGTACGCTAGCATGTTATTGGATCACTTTGGCCGGTGATTCCACCTCTTTTTGGTGTGGGGGAGACACTGGATTTCATGATGCTCACATGATCTATGTCGGTTAAAGTTAAAGTTCCCAATGAATGAGTGAGGCCAGCCTCAAATGTTGCACATAATGAAATGAATGAATACCAAAGGTGTCAGGATAGGATAATCAAAAGGTGAGTTAGATTCAAGTAATGACATTAGGTCATTCTTGGTCATTGCACCACGAACTTAATGAAAGTCTTAAACTACATCCTAGGTATAACCGGTGGTTACACTGGACTATGAACGAAATGAGTGAAGTACGTATGAAAGAATGAAGCAGACTCTGTGTTTGCTAATGAAGACTCCCTAGTGGAGGTCCCATATGTTGAGCCTTCATTTCTAGGATGTCTTAATGTCAATTCCATGATTCCAAGGTCTCATGGTATATGAATGAATGATATGAAAGAAGTTATGTGCTACATGAAACATGTATTGTATGCTATATGATATGTGCTAAGTGTAAATGTTATGTGATGTGTGCAAATGTGAAAAGTATGATGATGTATGTTATTCTCATGGCATAACCTTCCTATTCCCAATCTGGAAAGCTCACTGAATTTCCTAATCCAGATTTGGAAAGATCTTTACTTTCCTAATCCAAATTAGGAAATTTTCCAAATCTCAATTTGGCAAGTCCACTGACTTGACTTCTAAAAGTCATGTTGTCAGGAAAGAGCTATTCTTTCTCATGCATGTCCTTGGCATGTGCTTGCATATACCCATACTTAGTACAAGTGTGTACTAACTCCATACAAACTCTACTATTTTAGGTGCAGGCACAGGTGGACGGTAGAGCTACAGGATCATCGCTGCAGTTATCCGGACGTCCAGCATTCATCCGGCTTTGGTAGGTCCTCATGCTTTTGAGGATGCTACTATTTTATGTTCTAGCTTAGTTTAGGAGTTGAGCTAGTGGAGTATGTTCCACTAGCGTTTCTTCCTTATTTTATTCAGACTATGTATTGGGCCATTTTGGCAATTATACAATTATGTTTATTGAACTATTTCTTTCATTTGATTATCTCTTAATGGTTAGATGGTTGATGTTGAACAAATTACGAATGTATTAGAAATGTTAAGTAAGCAATGTTTAGAAACAAAAAGTTTCAAATTTTCCGCTAAAATTAACCTATGTAAAGTAAGAATGACGTAAGTAGGCTTGTCTGCGACCTCTGAGAGGTCAACGACGCCGGTCTTGTCTGGGGTCTAGATTCCAGTCGTGACAGGAAGTCTTAAGAATGACTCTAGATAGGAAAGTTAGTTGATAAAGTAGACATGATCCAATCTTAAGAAGTCTTATGGATTATTTAGGCAATCTTGGAGAGGGTGTATGGGTGTTCTCTTCTTGAATTACTCAAGTAAGTCTTTTGATAACCTTTGGGAGGAGAATGTCATGTTATATATATGTTGTGGTATGAATTGAGAATGATCTTATCCTAGGTACTTAAAGGATCTCTTAGGTGTGTGTGAAGGGAGTGTATGACGGGTCGCTTCACAACTCACTCAAGTGAGCCTTAGAATCACCTTTGGTAAGAGGATCTCATATTTATGTGTTTTGTAGGTGTTATTGATGTGATATCATACGGTGTGAATTTCATTGGAAGTTAAAGTGAACTTACAGTGAATTCACTGTAATCTTACTGTAGGTATAGTGTAATGTTCCTATATATTGAAGATAATTATTAATGTGTTCTAATAGTAATGTTTGGTGCTTACATGTGGTTCTTATACTTTTAATGTGATGTTTTAATCAAAAAGAGCATATTTCACATAAATATTCATTTCTAATTATTTTATGCATTATGCCATACTTAGTACATGTGTTTGTACTAATTCCATACTTTTATTTATCTCTAAAGGTGTGGTTAGCAGGTGAGAGGTATCTTGTATCAAGCTTGGAATCTAGTTATCATTCAAGCAAAGTTGAAGTATGTCCTCACTTGCCTCGAGGGCATAATCGTCTTTAGACTTCTTATTTCAAGGTATTGTAACAGATATTAGATTATTATATTTCGATTGTATGGTCCGTTTCACAAGTATATCTTAAAGTCTTAGGATGGCATATAATGAGACTTAGAGTTTTCTATTTTTTTCATATGAAAGATATTTTAAGATGTTTTGGTGTGAAAAGTTTTAATTCCGCACTACTTTTCGTACATGTATGCAATGAGTGATGTCTAAGGGCTTTTACAAGACCTCCGAGAGGTCAAGTACACCATGTTACACTACAAGAGTGCCATATCCGTTTGTTGGGTGACAGGTAGGTGAACAAGCGTCAATGGGTGTGCAATTCTCGTAGGTTCACTGTTAAGTGTGGGGTGAATTTGTAATGTTCGGGCGGTTATATACGAGTTTTTTGGGTATTTTAAGTGGGTTTATAAGTCCGAAACACCTATATGAATTTATTATTTAAAATAAAACCCAAATTCTCTAAGAAATTCTTAAGAACTCCATTGAAGTCAAAACTCAAAATAAAGATTGGATTGAAGATTGGATGGTGATTCTTCATCAATTTTCCATCAAATTCGTGGTCAAGCATCAATGGAGGTATGGTTCTTCATCCTTGAAATTCTTTTCTTCAAGGAGCCAAACTTCAAAGTGATTTCCAAAGTCTTTCAAATATGAACTTATTTGGGATCTTGCATAAACCATTTTGAATCATTATATATTGATTGGATTGATGTTAATTAGATTATTTTAACTTAATTACTCTATGAACCCATGTAATTCATGAACCCTAATTTTTTACTACTTTGTGGGTGACTTGATTAAGTCTTAATGCTATTGAATTCTTATGAAGTTTGATTAGGGCTATTGAATTATGCTAGAATCATGTTAAAATTGTTAGTATGCTTCCCTAAATTCATAAATCCATGTTTTAATTATCTTTGATTCATTGTCTATTGTAAGTATTGAATGGAATTTATGATCATAGCCATGGGTAAGGGACTTTGGGTGTTGTGTTGGATTATTTTGCTATGGATTGAAGTGGTGAGAGTGGATTGGTGGGAAGTTACCCTAATTCTCTTTATATTATGTAATTTAGGTCTTGAATTATGTTGTGATTGTTATGGTCAAATTTTGGTTTCGGTGCTATGTGCTTTACTTGTGAATTATGTGGCCTCGTCGGCGTTACTTTACGAATTATGATGAGTATGGTCTTGTCGGCATTACTTGATGTATTATGATGGTTTGTGTAGTTGATTTGTGTGATGTATGATCATATCTATCTAATTGTGTGAGTAAGGTGAAAGTATATGTTCTTCTATTGACATTAGGTGATCATGTTAGACTATGACTATGTCCTTATGTGTGTAGTCTTAGGGTTGATGTATGATTATTCCTACTTGACTATATAAGTGTTATGATTGTTATATTGAAGGTTCTATAGTAGTGTATAGGGTGACCTATAGTTGTCTAGGTGCTCTAGAATAGTATGCTATGTGGATGGTATGGTGAAGTGTGTGTGTCTTGTTTTTGTTGACTTGTGTCCCTTACTACATACATGTATAATGTGAATATGACTTCTTGACATAGTATGATAAAGCTCATTAGTATTGTATATGTGATTAACATGTGACCTTTAACATAGCTAAGAAGGTACTTTATGTGGAACCTTCATCCTAGATGTAAGGTTATGATATCCTTTAAGTTGAAATTCGTAATGGTATCCTACTTGTGTGAATGGTGGACTTCAGGTCGATTGGCTCGAACGGCATGAAAACATCCTTAGGAAAGTCATTGAGCTGTCCTCTTAGCCATTGTAGGTATCCTTATTGGACCCTCTATGGTAAGGTGAAATGTGATTGGGTTATGAAGTAGATATGGAACCTCTTCATCTGACCCTTTATTGAAAATACACTATGACAACAAAGGCTAGCACCAAGTGACGGTTTGGGAAGATGCTCTATATAAGATGACATTAGAGAACAAATAAACTTTTCATATTCCTTAATCATCTGCCTACATGGGGTGTGTCCTAGTTCTAGCATGGCCCGTAAAACAAACACCTATCAAAGTAGGTTCATGACTCCGAATTCCATGCATAGCTAGTATGGTCTATGTCGGTTATTGCCTATTCTCTTCATATGGGATACCCACTAGTGTTGGAGAAGTTCTATGAAGTTTAGGTGGTGGTATGGGACGCTATCTAGACATTGCACGATTAGGCTTTGAAGATGGTAGTGAGTGAGTCCATAGGTCTTCTCCAAGACCATTACTTGAATGTTCTGATATGTTGAATGTCTCCTAAATGAACTAATGCACTAATGCAGATAATGACTTCAAATTGAAAGAATGTTAATGAATAAGTACTTATCTAGAGTACTTTAAGGGTTGCCTAGTTAAGGTGTGAAGGGGGCATAAAGGATGGTCTCTTCATGTCTTACCTAGGGAAGTCTTAAGAATGACTCTAGATAGTAAAGTTGGTTGATAAAGTAGACATGATACAATCTTAGGAAGTCTTAAGGATTATTTAGGTAATCTTGGAGAGGGTGTGTGGTCTTTTTCTTCTTGAATTACTTAAGTAAGTCTTTTGATAAACTTTGGGAGGAGAATGTTATATTATATATATGTTGTGGTATGAATTAAGAATGATCTTATTGTAGGTACTCCAAGGGATCTCTTAGGTGTGTGTGAAGGGATTTTATGGGCGGTCGCTTCACAACTCACTCAAGAAAGCCTTAGAATCACATTTGATAAGAGTATAGCATATTTATATGTTTTTTAGGAGTTATTGATGCGATATTATAAGGTGTGAATTTCATTGGAAGTTATAGTGAACTTACAGTGAAGTTACTGTAAGCTTATTGTAGGTCTACTGTAATGTTCCTATAGATTGAATATAATTCTTAATATTTTCTAATAGTAATGTTTGGTGCTTAAATTTGGTTCTTATACTTTTAACGTGATGTTTTAATCAAATAGAGCATGTTTCACATAAATGTTCGTTTCTCACAATTTTATGCATTATGTCATACTTAGTACATGTGTTTGTACTAATTCCATACTTTTATTTATCTCTAAAGGTGTTGTTAGAAGGTGAGATGTATCTTGGATCAAGATTGGAATCTAGTTATCGTTTAAGCAAAGTTGAAGTATGTACTCACTTGACTCGAGGGTATAATTATCATTAGACTTCTTTATTTCAAAGTATTGTAATAGATATTAGATTGTTATATTTCGATTGTATGGGCCGTGTCCGAAGTATTTCTTAAAGTCTAAAGATGGCATATAATGAGACTTGCAGTCTTCTATTGTTTATATATGGAAGATATTTTAAGATGTTTTAGTGTGAAAAGTTTTAATTCCGCAGTACTTTTCATTCATGTATGCAATGAATGATGTCTAAGGGCTTGTACAAGACCTCCAAGAGGTTAATTACGCCAAGTTGCACTCTGAGAGTGACATATCTTCTAGGGTGTGCTCTCGGGGGGTGTGAGACCCCCGTAGTGAGGCATGTGTTTCAATGATCATCTACCTTATCCATAAACTATGTGCCCACATAGGTATAGCTAGTGGATCAACCTAAGCTATATGAACCGATCATCCTTTGTCAAGTTGACGACCTCTTTACAATATTGGGACTTTATGGCATCAGATTCCATGACACGCTCTCATGGTCTATGTCATTTAAATGATTACTCTCCATCATATGAGATGTCATTATTGTTTCTTGATAGGTTCTATGAAGTGTGGGTAGAGATATGAGATTCTACCTATACATTGAACGAGTAGGCTTTGAGAGGGTAATAGTCAGTATCTTTAAATCTTAATGACTATGATATGAATGTGTCCTAAATGAAGTAATGGAAGAATGTTGACTCTTCAATGCTTAATGTGATATGCATGCTATTCCTGGGTTATATTATGAGTTTTTTCCCTTGTCTTGCCTTATGAAATGTTATGTTTCTTATATACAAATATGGTGTAAATGTGAAATGGAATGAAAGTTAAGTTCATTCTTGGTGACTCTAATGTACTGCCTTAGTATTGATGGTGGTACGGGAGACTATCCATACATTGCACAAGGTATAACATAAGGGTTGTTTCAAGTGAAGGTCCAAGGTAAAGGTTTAATGTGATATTGTCTAAATGTGACGTTATGACTTATATGATGTTAAATCTTGCAAATGATGATTTTTACGTTATTGTTCATGATATTTCAAAAGTGGTATAATGCACAGTTTCTACCAAAATTGTCCCATTTAAAACATGTTTTGCATGGTCATCTTACTTAGTACATTTCTCTGCACTAACCCATATTCTTCATGTTTTCACTACAAGTGTGACTCTCAACAAGTGATTCTTCCTAACTAATTTGAAGTGTTGGATTGCTTTCCTCCAAAACTTGGTATGTCCTCATGATTCGAGGACAAGACTTTATGTTTTTTTTATTCATGTAATAGACTTTTAGTAGTTTTTCTGTATTGTAAAAGGTTGTGTTCGTAGAACAATTTAAGATTATATCTAAGATGGCCATGTGATACTTATACCTTTGTTGTATTTCAAGTTTTATTTTAAATAAAGTTTGATTATTTGATATTTAAATGTGTTTTAATTCTGCACTATTTCAATTTCAAATGCAATGAAATGTTATGACGCTTTTATGAGACCCCTTTTGGATCAAGTACACCGTTGTCTCGACTTGGCGATGCTCTTTTATCCTGACAAGCATGGTATGAGAGCACAATATTTTGGGAATGGTCTTAGGGTTAATGTCTTACAAGCCACGTCTAGTAGAGTCTTGGTCATCCTTGTGAGTAGCGACACATCTATTAGTTAAAGGTATATGACATTAGAAAGTTACACTTCTTTAATATTCTTGAAGTCCTACCTTAAAATTTATTTATTTAAGTGTTCTCTTCCTAATCCTTCTCTTGTATTTATATGATATGAATACAAGAGGTATACTTGCAAGGAAAGTAGGAGGAGAGAATATTAATGGGTATTTGGTCCCTAAGGTCCTCACGGTGACGAAGTTCCTCAAGACAACCAAGTTTCGCTAGAGGTTCCGGATATGACTAATGAAGAAGTTAGGTTGGCTTTCTTAACCATGGCCCGAGCCATGAAGGATAAAGTGACTAGATATGTAGGGCCTAAGTTGAATGCTAATGAGGGAACTATGGCTTATAAGATGAGAGAGTTTCTGAGGATGAATCGTCTGGTATTTCTAGGTTGTAAACTAGGACAAGATCCCCAATAATTCTTTGATGAGGTGTATAAAGTGGAAAGTTCTATGGGGGTGACTTCTAAAAAAAAGAGGAGCATGTCGCCTTTCAGTTGAAATATTTTGCCCAAGTTTGGTTCACTTAATGAGATTTCCTAAATATACCATGAATCAATACGCTTAAGGCACCCTTTCATGTGTCACTACATGTAAAACGACTTTGTAGGCCAATTGCATCTCTCAAATGTGATAATGTCAAGTTAGTGGACTATTCTATAGGAATAGTCTAAGCACCGAGTGGATTTTGTTAGGTGGAAACTACCCGGTAGTTACTCATTAACTTTAACGATCATCTACCTTATCCTATAAACTATGTAACTACATAGGTCTAGCTAGTGGATCAACCTAAGCTATATGAACTTGTCTTCATTAGGCAAGTAAAGCACAATTTTACTGTATAGGTATTTAGTGACACTGGATTCCATGAAATCTGTCATGGTCTATGTCGGTTAAATTCTTACTTCCCATCATGTTACATGTAATTATGGTTCTTTGATGGGTTCTATGAAGTGTTGATAGTAGTATGGGATTCTACCAATGCATTGCACGAGTAGGATTTGAGAGGGTCATAGTGAGTATATGTAATTCTGAATTATTGTGATATGAATGTTTCCTAAATGAAGTAATGGAAGAATCTGGACGCTTAAACGCTAAATGTTATATGCATGCTATACATGGTTTATATTATGAGTTATTTTCCCTTGCCTTGCCTTAAGATATGTCATGTTTCTTATATGTGAATATGGTGTAAAGGTGAAAAGGAATGAAAGATAAGTTCATTGTTGGTGAATCTAATGTGGTGCCTTAGTATGGATGGTTCTATGGGACTCTATCCATACAATGCACAAGGTATAACATAAGCGTTGCTTTAGGTGAAGGTCAAAGTTAAAGGTAATGGTTTTCATTTGATATTGTCTAAATTTGATGTTATGACTTATATGATGTTAATGCTTGTATATGATGCTTTTTATGCTATTGTTCATAATATTTAAAGAGTTGCATAATGCATGGTTTCTAACAAAAATTGTCCCTTTAAAGAAATTTTTGCATGGTCATCATACTTCGTACATTTTTGTGTACTAAACAGTATTATGTATGTTTTTACTACAACTATAGGTCTCGGAAAATGATTCCTTCTAGATAGATTAAAGTGTTGAATTGCTTTCCTCCAAGACTTGGTATGTCCTCATGATTTGAGGACAATACTTTATGTTCCTTTTATTCATGTAGTAGACTTTGAGTAGTTGTTTTCGATTGTAAAGGAATGTGTCCCTAATACAATTTAAGTTTGTGTCTAAGATGGTCTTGTGAGACTTAGACTTCCATTTTATTTCAAGTTTTATTTTAAATGAATTTTAAATATTTTTGATTTAAATGAGTTTTAATCTTGCACTACTTCGATATAGAATGTTACAAAATGCTATGAGGCTTGTATGAGTCTCATTTGGGGTCAAGTATGTCATGTCACGAATTGGGGGTACTCCTGGGTTGTGAGAAAAGATTTAAAACATAGTTGAAAGATCTCCTTGATAAGGTTTACATTCAGCCAAGTGTCTCACCTTGGAGCACTACAATCTTGTTTGTGAAGAAGAAGGATGATTCCCTTAAAATGTGTAAAGATTACAGTTAGTAGAGCAAGGTTTCAATCAACAATATATATCCTCTTCCAAGAATTAATGATCTCTTTGATAAAATTTAGGGTGCCACTTGTTTCTCTAATTTAGACCTTAGATATGGCTACCATCACTTAATAGTAAGGGAATATCATATTCCAATAGTATCTTTCAGAAATCGTTATAGACATTATAAGTTTCTGGTCATGTCATTCGGTTAGTCTAATGCGACATCAACATTCATGGACCTTATGAATAGAGTATTCAAGCCATATATAGATATATTTGCTATCGTATTCATTGATGACATTCTAATATATCTGAGGAGTGAGTAAGATCATGCATTCCATCTCAGAATATTTCTCCAAACTCTAAAGGATAGAGAATTTTACGCCAAGTTCTCTAACTGTGAGTTTTTGCATGATTCTATGGCATTTTTAGGACACATTATTTCCGGTGAGGGAATTATAGTTAATATCCACAAGATAGAGGCAGTGCAAAATTGGTCTACACCCACATCTCCAACAGATATTAGGAGTTTCTTAGGGTTGGCTGGATACTATAGAAGGTTCGTAGAGGAGTTCTCATCTACTTCATCCCTTTTGTCAAGTTGACTCAAAAAATAGTGAAGTTTGAATGGTCTGAGTTTTGTGGGGAAATGTTTTAAGGAATCTAACCAATGGTTGACTACTGCCCTAGTATTGACCATATCAGCAGGTACTCAAGGTTTTTTGGTGTCTTATGATACGTCCAGATTTGGTTTGGGTTGTGTGTTAATGCACAATGGTAAAGTTATAGCTTATGCCTCCAGATAACAGGAAGTTCATGAGAAGAATTATCTAATCCATGATCTACAAATGGTTTTCATAGTATTTGCTTCGAAAACATGGTCTCACTTTCTTTATGGTGTTCATATAGATGTGGTCACCAACTATACAAGCCTTCAGTATGTGACTGAGTATGTGTTCAGTCAGAAAGATCTTAATCCTAGAGTACGGACATGGTTAGAATTACTCAAGTATTATGACATGAGTATTGTTTATCAATCAGGAAAGGCTATTGTGGTTGTTGATGCTTTGAGAAGGTTATTTATTGGTAGTACAACACATGTTGATGAAAACAAGACAGAGTCCTTGAAAGATATGCATAGACTTGCACGATTGGAAGTTTTCCTAATGGATTCCAACGAAGGAGGAGCAGTGGGGCTGAATCATCATTAGTGTTAGAAGTGAAAGAGAAACAAAACTAAGAACCTATATTTCTTGAATTGAAGAAAAATGTTCATATGTACTTCTTTTTATCCTCAGACAGATAGTCAAGGCTAGCGCACTATTTATACTTTAGAAGATATTTTGAGTGTTTGTGTGATTAATTTCAAAGGTAATTGGGATTACCACCTACCTCTCATTGAGTTTTCTTATAACATAGTAACTATTCTACCATCCATATTTCTCCTTATGAAGATCTTTATGGGAAAAAATGCAACTCTACTCTTTGATGATTTGAAGTTGGTGAAGTTTGGTTATATAGAACCATACTTAGTTCATCAATCTATGGAGAAAGTGAATGTTATTAAAGAAAGGTTAAAAAAAATGTAAAGTCATTAGAAAACCAATATTGATGTTAGGAGAAGGGAGTTAGAGTTTGAGGTAGATGATTGGGTAACTTAAAAGTTTCACCCATGAAGGGTAATATGAGATTTGGTAAGAAGCGTAAGCTTAGTACCTGATATATTGGTCCTTATAGAATATCCAAGAGGATTTGCATTGTAGCTTATAAGTTAGAGCAACCAAAAGAATTAGCAGTGGTAATTCTGGTATTTTTTATTTTCATGTTGAGGAAGCGCATGGGAGATCCTTCACTTTTTATACCAACTGAAGATATTGGTATAAAGGATAGCTTGTCTTATTAGGAGATCCTTGTTAAGATTCTAGACCATCACGTTTGCAAGTTGAGGACCTGGGATGTAGCATTAATCAAAGTTCATTTAAGAAAGCAAGTTGTTGAGGAAGGTACTTTGGAAGCTGAGGAGGATACGAAAATGATATATGAACATCTCTTTGTGCCTAGTGAAATTCTAGACCAATGTACTAACTCTCCTTAGTACTATTTATTTATAGGCTTGATGTGTTAGATTTACTTGTTTTGTGTTTGAGTTGAATGTTAGACATTACACCCTTAGTCTACTAAGAGTAATCTTATTCGAGGTCGAATGTTCCCAAGGAGGAGATCTTGTAACACCTCACTAAGTGAAAGATTATTTTGGTGTGTTACAAGAAACCAAATCTCCTATATCAGGATTATTAATGTGTGTTAAAATAAACCATATGAAATATATTTGAATTAACTTTTTATCATCGTCGAGTTTGCTCGATTTAGAGTTTGTATGAGGGAGATATGTCCATTTGAAGTAGGGTTCTCTAGATAAGGAGAATCAAGACGGATTTTTAAGAATGCTATGGTATTTTCATTACTCAATTAAGCTATTTCGTTTTTAGTATGTTATTTGAGGTCTTACCTGACTTTGTCCATTTTACGCAATTAAGAAATAAGATATGGTGTCTGTGAGACAAGAGAAAAAAGGAGAATAAGGAAGAAAAGTTCAAGATTCGTCAAGTTCTTGCCATTTTGGTTGTGGATTTTGCAAAGGATTCAATCATACGAGGTATGTGAGACATTCATATCATTGGGTTCTTTTTGCCATGCTCCAATCATGTTTATTTTAACGGAATTCGTTCTAGAAAGTTGAAAGTATGATGTTCTTGAAATTGGCTTTAGTTTTTCAGATTTGATGGGATTGTTGAGCTCTTCATAAAATCATGAGGATTTTAGAGGTTTTGTGAGTTAGAACCGTGTGTAAATATACTAGATACCCGAAACTAAAGAAAAATTAATAATAAAGAATTGAATTTTGGCAAATTCGCATGAGAAAACAGAGAAGGAAAAAGTCGAGCATGTCTTGGCATGCAAATCCGCGTCAAGGACTTGCTTCACTAGTGCAAAAAAAATAACCTCCGCATGGACTCTTCTGTTTCAAAAATAAATTTCCCAATCAAATATTTAAATGAATCTCTGCGCCACAAACTTGTCTCCAGACAATGATTTCTTGATCGTATGTTTAACAATAAAAAAACAGTCCTAAGCATCATTAGATATTACCTATTACAAATAACAATTAAAAGAAAGTTAAGAGCAAGGTCAAGAGAGTTCTTAGAATCCTTTCAAAATGTCTTTTGCAAATGTTATACACTTGTTTTAAGACTTGAGTTTTTATTTAATTAAGAGTAAAAAATGAAGTTTATTAATGGGAAATGAGTACTTCTAAAGAGTAAATGTTTTCACATTTAAATAAGATGGGAAACACCAATTTCGAAGAGAGACTTTGAGCTAGTTTTTTAGTAATAATCTCAAACCACACAAAGAGTTTTTGTTTTTAAACATATGAACTGAGTATTTTGGGAGCAGTATTGAGCAATGATATGGGGACGAGTTCACAATAATTAAAGTATCCATAAACCATGTAGCCATCGTGGGTAGAAGGGTCATACTTTTAAGATGATTTCTTAGTGATATTTAGCATAGACTAGTGGATCCACATAGTTTAGAGATTCTATACTCTTAGAATGTATAGGAAAATTTTGGCAGTGTGGGCGAGACGTTGTATCATCACATAACTTATAGTGATAATTGTTGGTTAGAGAAACTCCCAAAGAATTATATTACTTTATATATAAATTGAGTTGTTATTGTATTTCTATAAATACATTGAGCTGCTATTTACTGTTTAATTCTTTACATAAACTGCATATTTACTATTGTTTATTTCTACTTTGTGTTGAGTATCCATTAGTAGAGTAAAGTAGAGGTAAGTTATTATTCTAGAATTTGGTTAAAGCTTATGTCATGTTTAGTTTTAACCTCTCTTGATCGTACATTCAATGTACTGATGCCATTTGTTATCGATCATTTTATGATGCAGATACAGGTTATACAGATCAATATTCAACACCTGGTTGATCACGATAACCAGTCAATGTTAGTTGGTGGGCCTCTTTGATTTTTCGGAGGAGCCCTTTTGTTATCTTTTGCTTTACATTTTGGCTGTTAGGATGATAGCGGGTCTTGTCCAGACATCCCTCTTAGTATTTAGAGGCTTCATAGACTATCTTTTAGTCTGATATATTAGTTGTTTGATGTGTAGACTTGAGTTGTCATTTTGGTTAGTTTAATGTTTCTATGAAGACGTTTTAAGTTATTGCATGAGTTTATCTTTTGAGACTGTTTAAAGTTATTTCTGTTTTTTGATAAGTGATAAGACATGCCAATGGTTCGGTTGGGGAAAGAAATAGTTCTTGAGTGTCATTCCCACCAATGGTGTAGTCTGAGGTCATGACATGTCCCTTACCTTGCGGTATGCATACTTTTTCTGTAGACTCTAATCTTGTAGAAGCTTATCTTGGATGCTTCTTACCTTATCCTAATTATCTTTCACGAAATCAACCCCCAAATGTTTCACATCTCCAGTCTCAAACACCCCTATGGGTGATCTACATCCCCTACCATAAAGTGCCTCAAAAGGTGCCACGTCGATGCTGGAGAGGTAACGTTATTGTAGGAGAAATCACAAAAAAGGTAGGAAATTGCCACAATGACCTCCAAAGTTTATAACACATGCCCTCCACATGACCTCTAATACATGAATATTACTCTCTGACTTCCCATTCATCTGTGCAAACTCCGTATTCAGTTTTCCCCAAAATATAGATATGAACTGTGTGCCATGGTCCGAGATGATAGAAAGGGTCACCCAATGCAGTCTTACTATCTCTTTCACATAGACCTTAGACAAAAGATTATAATAGTAGTCTACTCTAACCGGAATGAAGTGTGCTGACTTAGTCAGCCTGTAAACCACAATGGAGTCAAATTTTCCAAAGTCTTGGGAAGATCAAACACCCAACAGAACCTAGGTAGACCTAGATAGAGTCTAATGGAACCTAATCGATAACTTTAGAGCCTCACATGTAAGTTAATAGTTGAAAACTTGTTTAAATAATGAAAATGGCTATTGAAGTCAGTTTGGCAATTTTAGAAGTCAAACGCCAAGAAACGACCATGATATCTGGAAAGTAGTAAGTTAAACTAGAGTAATGAACTAGTGTGTTGAAGGGTCTTGTAGTGGAATTTTTGAGTATTATATGAGGGTTAAAATAAAGATAACTACGGGTAGTAATGACACTATTGTCCGTAAGTGGAGGGGCGTAAGTGGTGACAAATTTTAAGTAATTTGGTGTAAGTTATTAGTAAATGTTGGGTTATTTATAAATTAGAGGATAATGTGTGACGGTTCATAAGTTAATTAACCAACTATGTAAGCTTAAATAAACCCTAAGCTAACCATTCTAACTAACACATCTAAAGACCCTAAAACTCTCTCCAAATAGTCCCTCTCGAGAATTGAAGAAGAAGAGAAGAAGGGAGGCAACAACTAGGTCGAATTCTCCTTCAATTCAAGCTTGTTTTAGGGAATTTATCAAAGGTATGTTAAGATTATGAATACATGGGATCTTCCACCCATGGAGCCCCCATATTTCCCCCCAATTGTGAATCAAAATACCCTAAGCTAGTTAGGGTTGTGATTGCATTGTTGGTAGGGCTTAATTGTGACTCCAATATAGTGGATAACATTCAATAGCGTTTGATTCATGTTTGTTTAATGATTACATGATTGTTTCATGTGAATTCATTAACGAACCCTAATCTATGTTGATAAAGGTGATCATTGTGGATTTATGGCAATAGAGGCAATGTTGAAGGTTCTAAGGTGATATTCCTATTTCAATGGTCTCGAATACTAATTGATATTAGATAGGATTATCTAAATATGAATTAACGTATACGTTATTGGATAGGTAGTATCTTGGATTAAGATATTAGAATTGAACCTTTATGATAAATTAAGACTTGAATCATCTGGTAATAAGAGATGTGATCAAATTACCTTGAAATTTGGTTATATAGAAGATATTTTGAAAGAAACCTTGAGTGTAGGGTTTATTATCATATATCTCGGGCTTTAAAGTGAGGATAATCTTATTACCTAGTGATGTTAAGGCTTTGAGAGTAAATTATAAAAGATATTATAAATCTAATAGGTTGGATTGTGGTGAGAGACCTATATTCACCTAATCCAATTAAGAATGCTTGATAGATGAAAGTTATAGAATCACATGAACTTGGACTTATCATCAAGCACATTCTTCCATGATATATGAGTGTTAATCAAGGCTTAACAAGTAAACCTTTGGGTGTATGCTTTGCTCCAAGTGGATATTGTCAATGATATGGAGCGTCAGACAAGATAGGGTTTTGGCTCCAAGAAGGAAGGAGAGCCACACCTAGTTGATGTGAGGACTATCCAAGTTAAAGGAGGAAATCTTACATAGTAGAATGTGAGTTTCCCAAAGTTAGGTGTTATGAGATGGGATCCTTCACATAGTTGAGTTAAGGTTCCTAGTAGAGATCTCCATATACTATGAACTAAGACATGCTTGAGAAGGATCTCATAGGATTGAAACAATAATGAACGAAGACTTACTCAATGAAGTAACACATAGTTTTCATGAGTATAGATAAACTTAGACACTGTAAAAGTGGTATCCCATATTGTTCAAAAAAATAAATGGACTTAGACATGCTTAAGATAGTATCTCATAGGGTCCATGTGAAGAAGGAACTTAGACATACTTAAAGAAATATTTCCTAGGGTGCAACATATCTATGAGCTATGATGTGCTTGAGAGAGATTACCTCATAGGCTTCTAAAGTTTAAAAGAGGAAATAGGCTTCCAACAAAAAATTACTAGTAATAAGACCAAAATGTAATACTTAGCATGATTAGTAGTATGGAGTGCTATAAGTGCATTGCACAAAGTATGACTTAGGGTAACTTAAGGGAACACTTGATATAGGATCAGACTAAATATATCTTTCCTAGATATAGTTGACTAAAGGGGAGAGATCCCTTAGTAAGAGAGTGAAGTTAATAATGAGTCCAAATTAGGTTGAATATGACTAGGATGATTTCAACGCTATGCTTAGTGTGAAGAGTTGTATGGGATTCCTTTCCTACATTGCACAAGTGTGTATTGGGGTTACTTAAATGTATTGTACCTTATCGTATAGAAAAGTTGTACAGTAGACCATGTATATAGACTATGTTAATATGACACGAAAACCTAGGTCTTGACTTGAAGGTGGACTATGATCAAGAATGACCAAAGAGAGCTACTTAGCTTGGATGGTAGTATGGGATGATATCCTTTCATTGCACAAGTATACTTAGAGGTGGCTTGTGAAGTAGCTCTCTAGTAATATGAAAGACTTAGGGTTGAGGTGTGTAGCCTAGTAGGTATAGTAGAGATCTGGACATGAATGTTATGTGTCTCCTATGCACATTAACTATGTTTTATGTTGACTTACATTCAGATAAAGATTATGTTTGGAGACTATTCTATGATTATGATGATTATATTTTGACTATGTTATTTTCTCTTACGCACTATGATCTTATGATGTTGCACTAGATTTCATACTTAGTACCTTTGTACTAACGCATATTTTCTACATTTTAACCTAATTAGGGTTGGAGCTTTAAGTTGCTATCAGAGTCTAGAGTTTCAGATTGAAGATCTGTGTGAGTCCTCTTAGTTTCGAGGTCAACATCCACTTCCCTTTACGTCATTTAATTAAATGTTTAATACTTTGTATGGGCTGCATCCCAAAGACTATTATACATGTCATGTTAGATGGTTTGAGACAAAAGAGTTAAAAGAGACTTCCGTTTGCGATTTATGAAAATGACTTCGATTGTATATCTTAAAGTTTTTAACTTCTTCCTTATTATCTAATGTCTTATGTTACAAATATGCTAAGGGCTTGTATGTGAACCCTTATGAGTGAAGTACGTCGTATCCGACTTTGGGGTTTTCTCAGGTTGTGAAAGAAGACTAACCACAAAATCCATATCTATCCTTTCCCATCTCCATTCTGAAATTAGAATTCGTTAAAGAAAACCTGCAGGACTTTCGCGCTCATACTTTACTTGCTCATAGTTTTGACACTGCCATAGTCACAACCGTGGAACACCCCCTAGACGTAACTGGCGTCGTCCTCCTCGGAGAGGACTTAGACAAGCCTCTTAGCATTCGTCATAACATGTCATCGATAAAAATGCGAAAAAACTAAAACTTTTTATATATTGAGGTTTACAATGACCTCTCACATACTACTTATGGAGTTTACTTAGACTCCTCACATAGGAAGCTTACTTAGGTTTCTCGTTTAGACAATATAATTAACTATAATGATTTAGTCTAATAATAATGTCTCACATTAAACCATTGAAGTAGAACATTTGGGCATAGCCCTCATACAAATCTTTAATTGCCACATAGGGCTTACAACAATATCTTCAGCAATAGAAAATAAAGAATGTCTTAATATTATAGCAAATCAGAATAGGCTAGATAGATGGAATCATCCTCGAACATTGAGGACTCACCAATCAACTTGGGAAAGATGTCGAAGTCTTGTTCCAATTGACCTTGATGCCTCAATGGCCCGAACCTACATTCTTTGGGGAAAAGGGAAAGAATATGGGTTAGTACATCCACTTGTGCTAAGTATGGAAACATATGCACATATAATCTTTGAAATCATGCTTAAAAGGGCATTTTGTTCAAACTCATGCTAAGTCACCTTTAACAGCCTTCATGCATAAATAAGAACACATGCAAGCCAATGATCACATATTCATTAAGACAAGTCTATATGAAACACAAGACAAACATCATCAATAAAGTCAAGTCAACATGGTCGTTACCAACATAAGGTCATATCAACATGAATAGTAGCATATCAAGAGCATATAACCAAAGCAACTCCAACATAATGTCACATCAACAAAGCATGTACAAGAGTTCATATTATCATAAATTACAAGACCCTTACAAACAATCCCTTCTCAAGCATACAAGTGCAATGCTCATGTGAAGTCCCATAACCCTACATAATAAAGTAAACAAGGAAAGAGATCATAAGTAGTGCCTAACTTCATATAACATAGAATCATATATAGCAATATAGACCAATAATAGCTCATAAGTGAAACTTACATCATATAGGATCATCAACATTTAAAGTCAACATATGCATATCATTTGCTTTATAAGAGCATCAGATCAACCTCCTTGGACTTCCCTCAAGACCAACTAGTGCAATTCATAGGTAGGGTCCCATACCCCTACATGTACTAAAAAGAACCCCTTAAGTCATCCTAGTTATAGTACACTTTATTAATTTAATTTTCTATTTTGGGAACAATTACCTTAACCGACATAGACCATGGGATCTAAACATGGAATCCGGTGTCATGAAACCATACACCGAAAGAAGGTTGCTACTTTCTAAGGTAGGACAAAAACATGAACATAGCATTCTAGATGGATCCAGTAGTTATTATTCCTATGGAGGCAACATAGTAAAGGAACTAAGAGATATGTCTTAAACCCTCTACATGCCCATTAGAAATTGGAGTACTCATCTTATGAGAATGTTTGGTAATCTCCATTCTATGGAAAGAAAACACCTCTCATTGTCAATTTCACTCAGTGCTAAGCTAAAGTCTCCTTTTGAAATGCCATTAAGTCATTATTTAACAATCATAGCTTAATTTAGGTCATAGGAGACTAACCCCTTTGTATAGCATATCATTTAGCTCATTAGGCATAGGATTAGAACTTCCTTTCATCACAAACCATCATTAGTGAGATCAATATATCATTATCTTATCATCTAAGGTAAATAAGAGAAACCATTTTCAAACTTGCATTATCATAGCCTCATAATGATATCACATTCAACATAATCACAACAGTCATCATAATCATCATATAATATCTTTCTACTCTAATCATACATAATATTTCAAATGCACAACATCATCACCAAATATAACCCATCATTATTGAAGTAAAGAGTTTCAAGATCACAATGTCTTACCAAGTAGCCTCTATAGCCTTCATCAAGGATATAACCCTAAATTCACCACAATTATCCAATAAATCACTCATCATCATCATAATATAGTGAATTTAACAATAACATAACCAATTCTAACCACCCTAATATTCTTCAAGTCCAATTCAAAACTAGGGTTAAGACAAGGATCAATAACTAAAACAATTAACATATAAACAATTATATTCTATAATTTTAACCAAAGGAAATAAACATCAGATCCAATTGAAAGATAAATCACGAAATTGGAAAGAAACCCATGTATTTGACATCTTTTGAAATTAATTTGGAAAGATCC
This sequence comes from Solanum sitiens, assembly GCA_016801875.1. NCBI lineage: Eukaryota > Viridiplantae > Streptophyta > Magnoliopsida > Solanales > Solanaceae > Solanum > Solanum sitiens. The sequence goes on from JABWTJ010000022.1 coordinate 1,732,363, forward strand.
TCCTGTGGAAAGGAGTCGTACCCGAAATTTTCGACCCTAACCACACTATTCTATATATTTAATACCATTGGACCATTTTCATTAGATTCCGACCCTTAAAACCCATTAAATCATGGAAAGTCCCACTAGTGCACATTTTACAATTCACCGGACGTTTCTTGACGTTTTAACTAAAACACTTCCTAAATGTTTCAAAGACATTATTTTTTGCCTATATACAGTTTTACAAGTATAGTTCTTCATGTGAGGATCTAGACTAGGTCTTGGACTTCCGTAGTGTTACAGTATCCCTCCCTTGGACTCAAGACTAGCAGCCAAACCAACAACAACATAAATCATTATGAGACACAACCCATATGAGTAATTCACAACTCCATTCAACACACAAACATGGGATATACGCAGAAACGCAAACCACAATTTACTACATATAAGAGCTCCACATCACAACATGATGAGCTACCTTCTCATTATCAAGATGAGCTCAATATGATCATCAAGTCACTTATTCCAACCATCTGTCAAAACACATTAATATACTCAATACTATTTCATAAAAGCTACAATACACAAAACACCATAGAAGTGCAAATTAAGCAAAAGAGAATTTTCACATAAAAACTTATTTTAAAATGAACCTTTTACCATAAAGATGCATATTTTAGCAAAATAAGCCAAATTCAATTTTTAGTCCTTCTTTTCATTATTAATAAGAACGACTAACCTTAATTATAAAAAATATGAGGATAACGGGACTTCATATCGGCCTGGGCCTCCCATGTTGCTCCCTCAATTAGGTGCTTTCTCCATAGGGCTTTTACGGAGGCCACCTCTTTGTTCCTCAACTTCTTGATATGGCAATCTAGAATTTCCACCGGAACATCTTCATAGGAAAGTATCTAATCCACACCTAATCCTTCAATAGGAAGAAGGGACACGGGGTCACCAATACTCTTTTAAGCACGGAAACATGAAATACCGGATGAAGCGAAGCTAGTTTACTATGTAGTGTCAACACATATGCAACCTTTAAAACCCGTTGTAAAACCTTATATGGACCAAAATACCTGGGACATAACTTCCCCTTCTTGCCAAATATCATCACCCTTTTCATTGGTGAAATATTCAAATACCCCATATCACATACTTCGAATTCAAGATCTCTTCTTCTACTGTCGGCTTAAGACTTTTGCCAACTATAGACTATTTTCAACCTATCCCTTATTACCGAACCTTCTCCAAAGCTTCATAGATTATTTCGGGACCAAAGAGTTAAGATTCACCAACCTCAAACCACCCAATCGGAGACCTACATTGCCTACCATAGAGTGCTTCAAAAGGTGCCATGAAAATACTCGAATGGTAGCTATTATTATAAGAGAACTCAATCAACGCTAGATTATTGTCCCAATTCCCTTTCAAATCTATCACACAAGATCTTAACATGCCTTCTAGGGTTTGAAAAGTACGCTCCGCTTGACCATCTGTTTGGGGATGAAAAGAGGTGCTAAGTTTCACTTGAGTACCTAATCCTTTTTGCAAAGACCTCCAAAAACGATAGGTGAATTGTGCACCTCTATCCGATATGATGGACAAAGGGATCCCATGAATTCTCACATATCTTCAATGCTTATTCTTGAATAATCCTCCGCCGAATATATAGACTTGACGGGAATAATGTGAGCGTATTGTGTCAATCAATCTGCTATAACCCAAATTGAGTTATCATGCCTTTGGGTTTGAGGCAACCTAACAACAAAGTCCACATTAATTTCTTCCCAATTCCAAGTAGGAACACCCATTTATTGAATTAGACCACTAGGCTTTAGATGCTCGGCCTAAACTTAATGGAAAATTTGGACACTTGGATACCAACTCCGCTATGTCCCTTTTCAAGCCATTCCACCAATATACCTCTCTAAGTTCACGATACATTTCAGTATCCCCCCGATGAATAGAATATCAGGAACCATGAGCTTCTTCCAAAACCTTTCTCCTCAAATTATCAACATCCGGAACACACAATCTACCTTGGTACCTTAGAACACCATCCCCCCAGGAGAATGACTCATTAAACTTGCTAAGTACCAATTTCTTGAACTCCATCAATAGCGGATCAAGATGTTGTTTTTACTTTACCTCAACCACGAAATATGACTAGGAGTTATTATGAACCATAAACCACCATTTGGGGAATCTTCCAACCGAACACCCAATCTAGCCAACCTATGAACGTCTTTCACTAGGCCTTTCTTACCCTCTTCCACATGAAACACACTACCCATTGTCATACAGCTCAGAGCATCCGCAACCACATTGTCCTTGCGGGGTAGTAGAGAACACTCATGTCATAATCTTTCAATATTCCCACCATCTTCTTTGTAATTTATTTAACTCCTTTTGAGTAAACACATATTAAAGATTCTTATGGTCGGTATGCACATTCACATCAACAACACACAAATAATGCCTCAATATATTCAAACCAAACACTACAGTTGCTAATTTATGATCGTGAGTTAGATAATTCTTCTCATGCACCTTGAGTTGTCTAAAGGCATAGGCTACTTTCCCATGTAGCATAAGAACACAACCCAAACCCTTTGGGGATGCATCACAATATACCAAAAAACCATTGGTACCCTCCAATAAAGTCAACACCAGAGCAGAGGTACGCCTATCTTTCAAAATTTAGAGGCTTCTTTAACATGCCTCCGACCACTCAAATTTAACACTCTTTTGGGTCAAGATAGTCAAAGAAGAAACAATGGACGCAAACCCATCAACAAACCTCCTATTGTATCCAAATAAACCCCAGAAACTCCTAATATCAATTGGAGTCAATGGTCTAGGCCGATTCTTAACCGCCTTAGATTTCTTTGGATCGACCTGTATTCCCTTACTTAAGATAATATGACCAAGAAACGTCACCGATCTCAACCAAACTCACACTTACTATACTTGGCAAATAGTTGATATTCCTTAAAAACATTTAAAAGAACCCTATAGTGGTCCATATGATCACTCTCATTCTTCGAATATACCAATACATCATCAATGAAGACAATCACGAAAGAATCTAAGAAATTCCGCAACATTCTATTCATAAGGTCCATAAAAGTCACAGGGCATTCGTGAGATCAAACGACATAACTAGAAACTCATAGTGCTCATACCTACTTCAGAAAGTCCTTTTAGGTATATCCTCACCTATCAACCTTAGTTGGTGATACCCTAACCTCAAGTCAATCTTACAAAGTAGCTAGTCCCTTGGATTTGATCAAACAAGTCGTCAATCCCATTGAGAGGATTCTTGTTCTAATGGTGACCTTATTGAGTTGACAATAATCAATACACATCCTAAAGGACACATCCTTCTTCTTAACAAATAACACTGGAGCTCCCTATGGTGAAATACTAGGTTGAATAAAACGCTTGTCTAATAAGTCTTTAATTGAAGCTTTAACTCTTTCAACTCCGCTGGAGCCATCCGATAATAAGGGATTGAAATGGGATTCATATCCGTTAATAATTCAATACCGAAGTCTATTTCCCGCTAAGGAGGAATTTTGGGCAAGTCATTGAGAAAGACTTTCGGAAAGTCCTTCACTACGGGGACCGACTCTATAGGAGGAATGTCGGACTTAAGATCTTTGACTCTTACAATATGGTAAACACACCCTTTAGATATCATTTAACAAGCTTTTAGACAAGAAATGATACTACATCTAGGAATTCAATTACCCCCTTCCACTCTAAGAAGGGTTCATTAGGAAAATTAAACTTGACTATCCTTTTTCGACAATCAATGGAAGCAAAACAAGCATGCAACCAATCCATTCCCAAAATGACATCAAAATCAACCATATCAAGTTCTCCCAAATCCACCCATGTAAATTTATTGGGCAAAGATATAGGACAACTCATAAAGACTCTTCTAGCCACAAAGGAGTCACCCACCGGAGTTGTAACCGAAAATGGTTCAATTAAAATATAGGGTAGAACATCAAACTTTTTAGCTACTAGAGGAGTTACAAATGATAAAGTAGCATCGGGGTCAAGTAAAGCATATACATCAATAGATAAGACTTGTAACATACCGGTGACCACATGGGGATATTCCTCTTGCTCACCCCTAGAGCGGAGAGCAAAAATTTGTTCCTCTTTAGAGTATCGTAACTAAGACAACTTGCTTGAGCTTGAACACTTCACTTCTGTTGACTCCTCACATTAGGACAATCCCTAAACTTATGACCCTCTTTTCCACAACCAAAGCAATTTCACGTTCCCATCAAGCATCCACCCCTATGATTCTTACCACACTTAGAACAAGTAGGCTTATCACTAGGTAAGTGTCCACTTCTTCCATTTTAAGACTTGAGGTTAGACATCCTATCCTTGTTTAACTTAGGGAAATGGGAAGGAACTTTGTTGGAGACCCTCTTCTTGAACTTAGGCTTGTCTTGAATTTCATGCATACCCTTGGAAGTACCTCCCTCGTAAGACTTGACCCTCTTAAACTCTCTTTTCTTCCTCTTGAGTCTAGTCTCCTCAACTTGTTGAGCATGAACCATCAAACAAGAGATATCCATGTTATCTAGTAGCATCGCCGAACGACGCTCTTCAACTAATTCATCGGACACTCCCGTCACAAAGCGGCTCATCTCATCCGTAGGATTGGATAGCAAGGAAGGAGCATACTTGGATAATTTAGTGAACTTATGGAGTACTCTTGCACACTCACATCTCCTTGACGAAGGTTGATGAATTCTTCCACTTTAGCCTCTCTTTTCTCTCTATGAAATAATCAATCAAGGAAAGCCCTTCTAAACACCTCCCATGTTATAGGACGCTCTCTCAAAGCCCTATTGTCTCTCCATTGGGTATACAAAGTTTGAGCCATATCCTTGAGTTGATAGGAAGCTAGCTCCGCCTTTTCATTTGATCTCACTCCCATAGCATAGAGAATCTTATAGACCTCATCAAGTAATTCTTGGGGATCTTCATTCACCTTAGACCCATAGAACATAGCAGGGTTCATCCTTGTGAAATCCCTCAAGCGAGAATCCATGGTATTAGTATTTTGTTGAACACGATCTCCAACCTCCCTATTTGCTTGAGTCGTCATGGCTTGAGCTTGAGTAGCTAACACTTGTTCTTGGGTAGTCAAAGCCTGAGCAAAAGTCACAACTGCCTACCTTATATCTCCATCTATCATAGGTGGATGAATTATCAGAGCTTGGTCTTGTGTAGGAACATAACTGCCTTGTGGAAGAGCTTATTTGTCTTTGGGAGGAACTCCCATATTAGCCAAATCTTCCTCCACTCTCCTTGCAGCCGTCCTTCTAGTATTCATTTCCAATATCAGCAAGAAAAGGATTAGAACAAAAAGGGACACATAGAGTTTCAATTCTTAAGGCACGACTTT